>JARHVA010000295.1:0-130000 GCA_037957365.1 Torreya grandis | reverse complement strand
AACTAGGGCAAGGTTAGGATAGAAAGAGAGAAGGATATAATGAGTTTTATTATTGACTGCTAATTTACACCATGCACAATTCATGTAAAGATTCATTATGGCATTTGACATTGATTTATCTGTGAAAAATGAAACATTGAGGTAGTTATAACCTTGTTCAAAACTACAAAAATTTTACCATTATAGCTAAGAATGGTGGTTATGTTGTATGTAAGCATGATGAGATTGATCCATGGCCTATAATGAATGTTAATCATGTGAAAACATACTCTATATTTTAATAGTTTTAGTTAGATATTTTTTAATGACATAATGGATAGAATATAGGACATCCTAATATTAATCTAGTTTTTATTCATATGTATGAGTTGGTGGGAAAACATTAGGCATGCTTTACTGAGGAGAGGAGTCTAGGGCACATTAATAGATGTTATGAGGAGAATATAGGGCATGTTCAACCAGGCCAAGAATAAGAATGAACAACCATTTTATAGGCATGACCTTCCCTTTTCCTTATCTATAGAATTGTATGAGCATAATGTTCTTTTTTTTTTCTATCTCTAAAACCCTTACATGGTAAGTTGGAAATAAGTATAGGCTATTGCTTGATAATATTTGTCGAGGAATGTATATAGTCTTATGCCACTATAAAATAATAGGCATAAAGGTGTACACACATATGTGTATGATGTGTGGCATGGTTTGATGGACTTTGAAAAGTTCAAGTATGTATTTATCATATGAAAGTGATTGTTCCTTGTGATATGGTATGCTAGTTCTTAGCAAAAGTATTTCATTGATATTGAAATGAATATTCTTTTCTAAAGATGTCATGATTGTTTATTATTATATCATTTGATGAAATATATGAGAAATATCTAGCTATATCTTTCAGTGTTTATGAGAGTTCACAAAAGGATGAATACTTGTTTTTAAAAGTTATGATATTGAAAATGGTTTGACATGTCAGTGTTATGCTTATCTTATATTTCATGACTATGTAGGATAATAGCTTTGTATAAGAATGCAAATCCTTGTTGTGTCTCTTATGAAGTGCCCTGAAGAGTTACCTAGCCATTTATAGCTTAGATTTTTCTTAAATATTAATCATGTTTTAATTCTATGTTCACATAAGGAAAAAAATTAAATTGAAGTATATTAGTTACTTCATGTATTGATGCCAAGTAAATCTCAAATTTGATAATACTAGCTATATTTTTAATGCTTTTTTGTTCATGTTGGAAGTGTTATTTATACTTACTATGGTTGATGGACAAGGAAAAATAAATATGAGATTTATCATTGTATTTATTCCATTTGCATTCTCTTAATGTTTTATGAGATTGAGTTAAAGTGAATTTCTAACATGCTTGAAACATTGATAGATGTTGTAGCTGATATTGTTCTTATTTAATAGTTGTAAAGATTGGATGGATAGGTAAGAACTTAAATCCATCTCATGATCAAAAATAAGAAAAGAAAATGATTAAGGGTTTGTTGTGTTATCCATTGTATATATGACATTAATGCATATAATCAATAAATTATTAATGGAAGGGGGATTGAACTATTTTATTCTTATAACATTAATGATGTATGAGCTTTAGTATTATGATAGGTTTGTTACTATTGTAGCATAATTATGATTCCATAAGCTAATTTTGTTTTTAAACTTTATAAGGTATTTGATTCCTGCATAAGATTCTTGAGCTCTATTGGTAGTACCATGAGAACTAATTCTAAGAAGTTTATTTGATTTCAAAAGTTTATTTGATTGAATTAGTATGCATAGCCTTGAAGACATAAATTCTTATAAAATTCCTTAATGACTATGGTCCTACTTTATACCTAGGTTGTCATATCCTTGAATGGAAAAGGCATGCATGGTTTTTAAACCTTGAACACAATATTTATTTTAAATGGAGTTGAATATATGCTCTTGGTAACATATGAGTGAACTTTGTTCCTTGGTACTTCAATGTAACCCTAATAATAGAATAAGATGAATGAGCTTATGACTGAATGAAGATTCATGAGCATATTATTATAATAAATACATATGAAAATACATGCTAAATTTTTTGTTAGGTTACCATTTTTAGGTTGACAAAAGTAAACTTAGTACTACATATATTTTAGAAATGAACATAAAAGTTAAAATGAAAATATGTTGAATCAAGACACTCTAACTAGAGCCATACTCACTCAAGTATCCTTGAATAGAGTTTACTTTTATTTTGATTGAAAATTATATTAGAAACTTAATTATACTATTGCATACATTGTTGGGTTGGTAAACTTTATGATGGAATAATCCATTTAAGAATTGATCATTGTTTGAATAGTCGACATCACCATCTCATAAAAGATTATTGACTAGGCATGTTATTAAACCATTATTAATTTCTCTACCTAAGATAGGGGAAACCTAAATTTCATAATAAGGTTAAATGTGTAATACCTTTTATGCAATAGAACACAAGGCGATAATAGCTAGGTGACTTGTAGGTATAAGATACAAGAATTAAATCTTGTAACGTAGGATTACAAAAATGATGTTAAAAACCTCTTGTTAGTAGATTAAACCAAAACACTTAAAGATAACTAGCGTTATAAGCCTAAATATTAGGGTGAGAAACTAACAAACAAAATAAAGGCATTACAAAACAAAGGCATTGAGAAGATAAAATAAAACATTTTTACCTTCCTTGATGATTTAAATTACTTGTTGGCATGAGAGTGACTTGTGATCAATACAAGGAATAAATGGTCTTTGATGATGACAATGCTTTGTGGGAAACACCTCCTCTTGTCCCCTTGGAAGTTGACTCTTGGCTTGTGTTAGTGATGAATCTTTCTACCAAAAATTTGGAATTATTTGTTTGCACACAAAAGCTTGGTTAAAAATGGTCATGGTACTTGTATTTATAGGTTTTTAACTAACTCTAACTTAAGTGTAGTTAGGCTAAGGTTAGTGTTGGGAGTGTAAATGCAATAAATGATAGCTTTAATTATGTATTTATGGAGGCATGGCTTAATATCTCTAATTTTTGTGGCATATATTTTAATTCTTGACTTTGAGGATGATGACATCATCATGACCTCATATTTTATTTAAAAATACTTTTAAGAAATTACATATTCACTAATTCAACATGGAATTTTCACTTAAGCATTTAATTTCATTTTGTCAATTATTTCTACTTAGTCTTTTGGTCATTTAAAGAATTGGCTTAAGTGCCCCATTTAGTTGGTAAAAAATGTCTATTTCTTGGTTGCAAGTTGACTGGGGATGAATTCATGAGAGATTATCATTGCGTACAAGGTAATAACTCAAATAGGGATACCTTGATGCAATTATAGGCACTTATGTCCAATGTGTAAATGAATTTGGGATGTTTAATGATTTCTAGGATTAATTTGCATAGTTTGGTAGAAATTAGTATGAAGTCCATTTAGACATGGGAGTGGTCGAAAAGGAGTGTCTATATTTTTTCCCTATTTGAGTAGGTGTTTTAAGACATAAGCACAATAAAGTCTTATTAAATAGTGAAAAAGTCATTATGTTGAAAATATTTATGATTTGAAAAGTGATGTGTTGATAACCATAGGTTTTTATGAGCCAAAAGTCATAGGCTTTTGCCATAGATGATGGTTGATGAGCCTTGGATACCTCCTCAGGGGAGTGGGCACAAAATAGTGTCATCAAATGGACCCTTGAAAAGAGGAAATGACACAGTCTAATGGTATAAATAACAAATTTTTTACCCCAACAAGGTGACCTCCATCATTAGTATAGTGAATTTATCCTAGTAGGGTAGATGTAAGCATGATTGGTCATTTATGCCTTAGTAGGGAAGATGTGATCAATGACCAGTATAAATAATTTGCCTCATTATGGTAAATTGGCAAATGGATCTCACTTAATGAACCTATAACATGGATTAACAATGAGCTGGCACATGGGAATGATATAATTTTGGGTGACCTACTAGTATGGAGATGCAGGTCCTAACTAGTAGTGATTACTATTCATTTATGAATTAATTACTATGTGTTTGGGTACATCTATTGGGAACAAGAGGAAATACCACTAACACCATCATTTTTATAGATCATTTATCCTAATTCTTACTATAACATGTGATATTATCCATCATAGTTATAAACAAACCATAATACCAATGTGTGTCATATGTATGGAAAAACTTAATTTAAAATCAAATATAATCAACTTAGGCATGAGATATGATCGATCAAATCATAAGTATTTTTGGGTGAATATTTTTTCAATCAGTTAACTGATGAGCAATATAGGTCTCTTCAACCACAGCATAGGGAAATTGGTTAGCCAGATGTGCAGGTTTACTACATCAAAAGGGGACAAATCTCTCCTCTCATCAAGGGGAGGTTCCCTGTAAATATGTAGCAGCTATATACTATATATATAAATAGAAAATAAAACTCAGGGGTAGGATAAACCATCCATCTCTCTTTTTTCAGAGATGATGTTAACAAGCAGAGGAGAAAATCCTTATGAAAACACTGAAGGCACTTCTCTTCTTTCAAAAGTGATCTTGCAGGAAACAACATGAGTTCTTTCAGGTAGTGACAAGTAATTGGTAACCAAAGGCATAGTAACCATTAGACTGAGATGTAGCAAAAAGTCTCCACCTCAACTGCCCAAGAGTAAGATACGAAGGAAAATGAGGGCACAAAGTTGTCTCAAGGTCCTTTACATAGAAACAAAATATGAAGGATAATGAGGGCACAAAGTCATTCCAAGATCATTTACACAGGAATAAAAAGAAAACACACTAAAGGCAATTATGGGGGCACAAAGTCTCTCCACAGTTGGCTTCAAGGCACCTTCCTGATTACTTTCACTAATTCTACTTATTTAATTAAATGGACAAAAAATGTATTAAGGAAATAGACATAAGAACAATTTCCCCAACAACCAAGCTATTCCAGCACAAAGTCTAAAAAGTCACTTGTTTTCTTATTCAAATAATGAAATATGATCAGCAATCTGAGCTCAAAGTCTCAGTAATGCCTTTCAATTTGGGCAGAGTTTTGTTTCTGATAACAGAGAGAGATCCCTAAAACAATAAGAGAGAGTCCAATATATAGTGCTCCAAGAAAGACTTGGGTGATTTGTTTCACAAAAATGGCTTACGATGCATTCAATGCCTTTAATGTCTTTTAAATTCTATCTATGGGCTATGCTGGAATTAAGCATCAATTTTTAATATGGACCGCCTGATGTGTTTCTTGATGTGTGCACAACTGTTCACTCTACTCAATGTAGAAAAATAGGCCGCGCCATTGAATGTTCACGCTCTCTGATATCCACCTAGTGGACTGCTTCACCTTCTAGAAACATATCCCATGCATAGTTTATCCATTGTTCCCCCTTTCTTGGCTGTATTTTGTCCTTTTTTTTGCAATCTGAGCTCTCAGGCTATCTCTTTGGCCAGTCACTGAATTTATTCACAGGGTCTGTGCTTAAGTCTATAAGGATCAACAATTATTTCATTGCCACAAATTTGACATCTTCAAGTCTGTCATCATTTGACAGCCAATGGCTAGTTGGTTGCCCTAAATTTGATGACTACAGGTCCATCATCCTCCTTAGCAATTACTTCATGTCTTTCCCACTTGCTTTGGCCACTTTTTTTTGATCTTAACAGGTGACACGTGGCATGTTCCACTGTGAAATAGGTGAGGACGCATGGTAACATCTACTTAACTTATAGAGGCTTTGGGTGTCTTTTGAGAATATCATAGAAGATGATATGTGGTGGCTTTCACTAAGCTTTAGAAACATTGTAGACACATTTAGGACTCACTTGGATTCATGCAAATGTTGACACGTGGTGTGCTCTATTTATCTTATAAGGGACACATGGTAAGTTTCATTTCTTTGAGAAGCAAATCAAAATGTGTCTCAGTAGATGACACCTGGTAGCTTCTGCTTGACTTTAGCAACTCACTTAGGGCCCACCACAGTCCTTACTTAATATTGAAACAAAAGGAAGAAACTACGGAGGTTGACACTTGTTGGCTTCCACTGATCTTTTCAAGGGACACATGGTGACTTATGCTACTTTTTAGAAAAACATATTGAAACCTTCCACCATCACCACTTGGCACCTTCCATGGAACTCTAAGAGAAGCTTATCAAAAGAATCTTTATAGCTTATAAGAAACTTGAAACATGGATGTAGACACTTGTCACACTCTGCTGAGATTTTAGAAATAATATAGAAACATTGGGACTCATTTGGACTCACACAGATGATGACACATAGTGCATTTTGATCAAGTTTAGCCACTCACTTGGGACCCACCATAGTTCTTACTAAAAAAGGAAGAAGCTATGGATGTTGAAACTTTTTGGCTTCCACAGAGTTATAATGGGACACGAGGCAACTTCTACCATATCTAGAAACAAATTATAATGGGTCTCGATAGATGACACTTGGTAGCTTCTATTGGACTTTGAGAGAAGCTTATGGAAATAAGCTTTGAAACTTATTAGAAACTTGAAATGTGGATGCAGACACTTGTCATGCTCTGGTGAGTTATAACGAGACACTTGGCACATTCTGCTGCTTTAAACTTACTAGAAACTATGTCCTGACAGATGACACTTGGTAGCTTCCACTACTCTTTGAGGTTTGATCTTTCTCGGAGGGAACTTGCTCTTTGGGGCCTTGAAAGATGGTCTTTTGAACTTCTCGATAGAAAAAATGGCTAAGTGTTGAACCTGTTTCTCTCTTGTAGAGTTCGTAGAAACTAACCTACGAAGTCCATAGAAATGAGCCTGTAGAGTCTATAGAAATGAGCCTGTGGAGTCTGTAGTTTCAAGCCTGTAGAGTCCATAGTTTTCTGAAAAAGCTTGAAAAATGAAGGAATTTGAATGCTTAGAACAATTTTTGAAAAGGGAAGAGAGGATTTTGGTCTGTTGAACTAGAATAGTTCATATGTTGTCCCAAAAATGAGTTGACATTTTTGGGGACAATAGCTAGCTCCAGTTGGGAAACTTCCTTCAGTTGAAAACTTGGAACAACTGAGGGGAGTAGAAACCAAAATCTCTAGTGCCTTAAAGTATGCCATTCAGCTATGGATTCATGCTACCCAAAAATTAAAGGTGCTAAAAAAGGAAAATGAAAAGCACAAAACAGAACTAAAGACTATACAAATGTACATATATACAGGTGAACTTATCTGATACTTCAAGAATTGAAGTGTTTCAGATGCTACTCATTGTGAGGTAGAGAAAAGAGCGTGCCATCTTGATACTTCAGTAGGAATCTATTTTCACCATTGAGCTGATGGATAATAAATGGGCCCCTCCAAAGGGAGTCAAACTTCCCATGCATCCCCTTTGGTTCTCTCTTTTTATCCCACAACAAGACTTGATCTCCAACCTGAAAATCATAATTTTTTGCCTTTTGGTTGAAGAGATTCTTCACCAAACTTTAATGGGCAGCATTTTGATCCACCACCATAGTTATCTGCTCATCTAGCTCAGTTAGGTACATGATCCTCTTATCAATGGAGCTTTCATATGTATGATCTTTAATTGCCTTAGCCAATTTTAATGCTGGCAATTCCAAGGTGATTGGTATCTCAGCATTGAGCCCATAAAGAAGTTAGAAAGGAGACATACCAATTGCCCTTTTTGGTGTAATTATATCTACCCACAAAGCATCAACCAATGTTTTATGCCATGTCCTTTGGTTGTCATCCACCAGCTTCTTGATGATAGTCATCAGGTTCTTGTTACTTGATTCAGCTTGTCCATTCCCTTGTGAAAGTAATCAGAAGAGTGAGAGAGGGTGATCCCATAGTAAAAATAGAACTGAGTAATCTCCTATGAAGTGAAACAAGTTACGTTGTCTGTGATAATCTTGGTTGGGACCCCAAACCTGGAAATGATATTCTCCTTAAGGAAATTACACACTAGTTCTGAAGTAGCATGCTTGGTTGGGATAGCTTCCACCCACTGGTGAAGTAGTCTATGGCTATGAGGACATAATCATGTCCAACACTTGAAGATAGGTTTACAACACCAATTAAATCAATTCCCCATTGCTAAAATGGCTCTTCTATCATCATTGGCTTGAGAGGCAGGGTAGCTAACTTGGGTCTCCCAACAAATTGCTGGCATAGTTCACATTTCCTTACCCATTTGTATGCATATTGAAAAAGAGTAGGCCAATAATACCTAGCTCATAGAATCTTGTGGGTAGTTACAGGAGCATAAAAATGTCCTCCATAAGCCAAATTATGGAAGGACTTCAAAAATTGGTTCTGCTGTTCCTTGTCCACGTAGCAAAGAAACACTCCATCAAGGCTCCTCTTGTATAGGCTGTTGTCCTAGAGGACAAAATTGGCAACTTTCAATTTAACAATCCTCCTTTCTTTATGAGATAGGTGGGTATAACACTCATCGTAAGTAAGGAAATGAGCAATACTTTAATACCACTCATTCTTGGTGGAGACAAAGAGGACTGTTGATGTGTCTTCCACTTCTTTTTCTTTATGCCATGCTTCTTCGGGTCTATTGTCAGCAATCAATTGACAAAGGCCCCTTCCCCACACCAGCTTCATCAATTTGATAACTAGATCAAACTCCTATATTTTTACAATCCAATTCCCCCTTTTGGTTCTAAACTCCTACTGAGTTATTATGGATTTAACTGTGGTATCAGGAACCAGGGTGGTAGTGTGGGAATTTAGAATGTAAAAGCGAAAATGCTTTACTACGTTGACCACCGCATAGGCATGCTTCTCCATGTTTGAGCAATTTAGCTCATGAGCTTTGAGAGGGAAACTCATGAAAGAAATGGGAGATTCTATACCTTATTTATTCTATTGAACCATAATTGTTGAAAGCGTGTGTTCAGAATAATGACTATATATGGTGAACTCTTTGGTGTAATATGGACAAACCAGAGTTGGGGCATGGGCCATGACTGTCTTGATATCTCAGAATGCCAATTTGCCTTCTTCAGTCCAACTGAAATTGGCCTTTCCTTTCATCATATCCACAATATGATGAGTATTCTCAATAAACTTAGGAATGAATCTTCGTAAAATTTTTACCTTTCTAAAGAAAGAATGACCTGCAGTCTTACTTGTGGGTAGAGTAAGCTCCTAAATGGATTTGAATCTCTCTAAATAAATATTTATGCCTTCTTGGGATACAATGTGTTTGAGAAGCTTCCCTTCTATCATTCCAAAAATAGACTTCTTGGGGTTAAGAAAAATGCCATTTTGGCGACAGCATTCCAACACTTGTTGTAAATGGCATATATGTTCAGAGCGATGCTTGGAAAAGACAGTCAAATCATCAAGGTATACCAAAATGAACTTACCCATTTCATCTTTGAAAGCAAGGTCCATTGCTCTCTGGAAAGTGGCACCAACATTTATCAAGCCAAATGGCATTCTTTGATAAGCAAAGGTGCCCCAAGGTGTGGTGAAGGTAGTCTTGTGCTAGTTTACTTCATCAACTTCAACTTGATTGTATCCTAAAAAGCCATCTAACATTGATAACATCTCTAAGCTGGTCACTATCTGAAGCACTTGATCCATGATGGGCAAAGGATAGTTATCCTTTAAAAATGATTGATTTAGATTCCTAAAATCCACACAGATGCGAATTTTGCCATTCTTCTTCCTCACAGGGACTATGTTGGCAATCCATGTGGAATGATGAATTGGGAAAATTATCCTAGCATTCAACATTTTTTGTATCTCAAATAGAATAGTACCTGATATCTTTGGATTATACTATTGGGATTTCTTCTTGTAAGGCATCGAATCATCCTTGAGAGGAATTTCATGTTGAATTTCCTCAGGCCTAAGTGACTTTAGATCATCATAAGATTATGCCAAAACATTTATGTAATGGTGAATTAGGTCAATAAATTTGAGTTTTTCCTCTGGAGTACAACACTTCCCAATGTTCACTGTCTTGGGATTTTCCTTAGTACCCAAATTTATCTGATCAAACTCCTAGGAGGAGTTTGAATTCATTTGTTGCTATTTGATGAACTTGTCATGCTTGTCAAATAATTTCTCAAGAGAAACTAGTCCTTTGGGAATTTTATTTCCTTTTAGCTGCGAGAATTCTTCACCTGCATCTGAATTCATTTTAGGAGCTGATTCAAGTTTCTAGAGCTTACTGCCTTTGAAGTGAAGCTGTTTAAAGCTATCTTTTTATTCCAGAAAGGTGATGATTTGGTTGTCACCATTGAACACTTGCCAATGATTGGCATTATCAAGTACACTTAGTCAAAAGACTGATTTGATAGTGTACCTATTTCCTTTGAAGTCTAGGTGAGGAACTAAGAGAGTTGCTGAAACAACTAGTGCATCAGCTTAGTCATTAAATTCCCTGGGTATGGCAGAGATGTTGAAAGCATCAAATCTTTCAATTTGATCTCTTACTAGATTGTAGTAATGACATAATCTCTCATTTTTGGTTTGATACAGGTTCCTTACCTAAAAAACCACTAGTTCAACATCTCCTTTGGCATGAAGGAGTTTAATGCTTTTATCTCGAGCAACCTTCAATCCAAGAAATAAAGATTTGTACTCAGGAGTGTTATTGGTGTTGCTAAACTACAACTTGCATGAAGAAGGAAAAACATCTCCTTGAGGAGATATCAACACAATCCCAACCCCTGAACTGATAGAATAATTGCTGACATTGAATTCTAGGATCCAAACATCATCAAAAATTGATCTTTCCTTAGATTTCTCCTTGCTTGGAAGAGGAAATTATTCTGTGCTTGCATTTTACTTTCTCACATCTTCTGATGTTCCGTCTGAACCAATTTTCAGACTATCATTTTCAGAAGTTTCATCAGCTAAAACATGAGTATCCTCTGTGGTTAAGAAATAATTACCCATGTCTGATGATTCAAATAGAATTTGAGCTTTAGGGGCTGATGTCTGAGTGACAACATATTTTGATTCCTTTTCAGAAAGCAGCCTCTGCATGATGCCTTTGACAGGGATCCTCACTTCAGATAGTTCCATGTTTAATTCTCCTCCAATGTCTTTGCAAAAAATTTATCCAAAAAGAATGCCATATGAGGCTAGGATGTTGGTCACCAGGACTATCATCTTGATTCTTTTGTCTGGGAATGATGCAAATGCAAACTGGGCATCCTTGATTTGTCCTAGCAAAGGTACTTGTTTTTTCTCCATGGAGAAACATCTCTCAAAGGTTTTGGTCAGTGTGAGTCCAAGAGATTCTGCCACTTTGGTTGGCATGATGTTGTCAGATGCACTTGAGTTTATGATGAAATTGCTCAATTTGTGACTAATTATCAACAAAGAAACATAGAAAGGCTCTATCTTCCCAGGGGCAGGAGGAGGAGTAATGACAAGATTGTTTGGGATGGGCATGTTCCTTGGGGGATCATGAGTTACCTTCCTAATCTCTTATCCTGTAGGGACAACTTTATTCTTCACACACTCCACCAACCTATCTAACTGCTCAGGATTGGATTGAAAGAATTCAAATTCAGACATTTGAATTTTGGTCTTTTTGACATGGTCAATTATGTCAAATGACTAAATGGACTAGGAACAGAGGAAGGCAATTCATCTTTCTAGTTTTTAGGAGGGGTGGTACTGGTCTATGTAATTGAAGTTTAAGATGGAGGAATGCTTTATGTACTTACATTTTTATTACTCACTGGGTCCTTTGGATAGAAAGGCAAAGAAGTTCCTCATTTGGCAATTGAAATTGTAGGCTGAGAACTTTCCCCTATTTTTCCTTTATCAGCTTGCTGGCTGACTGGTTCTAGGACTGGGTGAATACAACATATGATCCATCAACTACTTCACCTTTTCCTCTGGGTTCATCTTGGTAATTTAGGAAACCAATGTTGGAGTCGCCAGCTAATTCTTCCTAGCCTTTTGTAAGGAGATCAACATCATTTTCTTGGTTCAATTTAGGCTGGAAAGAGAAATTAGATTCTATTTTGAGATATCCAACTGCTGAATTGGTTAGGGGTGCTTCAATGGCAAGTTTCCCCTGTGGGGGAGGATGATGATTTGGATGTCCTTAATTCCTAGCAGCATTGCCTTGGTATGATTGATTGGGGAATGTATTTCTTGGCATATCTCTGTATGAAGGCGCTAAAGATATCCCTTGTGCCACTTGCTTCCTGAGAGCTAACAACTCATTTTCTAGCTTTTACACTATTATATCAGTGGTACCTGTAGATGGATATTCAGAAGATGAAGAATATTTACCTCTGTTAGGGTCTCTCCTTATCTTTCCTACCAAGATAAGGTCATCTTCCACCTCAGTGGCCAAATCTTGAGCTACAGCAAGGTCGATTTGGCCAGCATGTCTCAGTAGAAAACTCACTTCAGGCAGCTGAGAGTTGATGAAGAAACATTTGAGGTTTTCAGGTGTTGGCTGAGCAATTACAAGAATCCTATTCCTCAGGTTGTTGAACTTGGCTATGAAATCCATCATTGGTTCATGAGGATCCTTCTTCATTTGTGTGAGTTGAGCCAGCAGGACATGCATGTCTTCTGTAGGCTTGAATCTGGCTTCAAATTTGGCTTTGAGAGTGTTCCAGTCAGTAATAGTCTAGGCTTGTAGATGATAAAACAATCTATAACAACACCTTATAAAATTTTCATGAAAATCCTAACTACCACATCCTTATACTCCACACCTATTACGCCACAGGATATGCTGAAGGCTGCAATATGTTCATTAGGATGAACCTTCCCATCACCATAGAATTTGAGGAAATTTTTCCTTAAACTATGTGGTAGCTCATGTAGAGGTGGAGTTAAATTGAGTGGACCAAAAGAGTTACCCCAAGGGCCTTGAACTACCATTGTATGACTATGGAAAGGTGGAATAACAAATCCCAGAGGGGTAAGTATTGACAAAGCTTTATTAATAGCAGAAATGGATGCTTTGTTTGGTAATGGAGACTTGAATTTAGTAGGAGGAAAGATCCTAGTTCATTAGAGGCGAGATGGTAAAGGAAATAGATCATAATTAATTTGCTATACCAACTCGAATACAGGGTCAACAATACCTTTAGCCCTTTGGCTTCGCATATACTATAGATTTGCTAGAGTGTAAAAATAAAAATGGAAAAGAACTGGCACTGCTTTAGCTTGAAGCTTGAGGCTTCAAACTACACTTTCTTCCCCAGTAGACGTGGAGGTGGAGGGAGATGGTAAGGATATAATGATAATGTGTAAGACATAGAACAGAGTCACTAGAGTATATAATGGATAAGGATAGGGACTGCTTTAATCTAAAACTTGAGGCTTCAGATTGCATGTTCATTCCCCAGTGGAGTCACCAAAAAATGTTGGGTGAATATTTTATCAATCAACTAACTGATGAGAAAAATAAGTCTCTTCAACCACAACATAGGGAAATTGGTCAGCCAGATGTGCAGCTTTACTACATCAAAAGGGGAAAAATCTCTCCTCTCATCAAGGGGAGGTTCCCTGTAAATATGCAGGAGCTATATATTATATATATAAATAGAAAATAACACTCAGGGGTAGGATAAACCATCCATCTCTCTTTTTTTAGAGATGATGTTAAAAAGTAGAGGAGAAAATTTTGGTGAAAATGCTGAAAGCACTTCTCTTCTTTCAGAAGTGATCTTGCAAGAAACAACAAGAGTTCTTTCAGGTAGTGACAAGTAATTGGTAACCAAAGGCATAGTAACCAACATACTGAGATGTAGCACATAGTCTCCACCTCGACTTTCCAAGAGTAAGATACGAAGGACAATGAGGGCACAAAGTCATCTCAAGGTCCTTTACACAAAAATAGAATACGAAGGATAATGAGGGCACAAAGTCGTCCCAAGATCCTTTACACAGGAATAGAAAGAAAACACACTAAAGGTAATTTTGGGGGCACAAAGTCTCTCCATAGTTGGCTTCAGGACACCTTCCTGATTACTTTCACTAATTTTGCTTATTTAATTAAATGGACAAAAAATGTATTAAAAAAACAGACATAAGAACAATTTCCCCAATAACCAAGCTATTCCAGCACAAAGTCTAAAAAGTCACTTGTTTTCTTATTCAAATAATGAAATATGATCAACAATCTGAGCTCAAAGTCTTAGTAATGCCTTTCAATTTGGGCAGAGTTTTGTTTCTGATAACAGAGAGAGATCCCTAAAAAAATACGAGAGAGTACAATATATAGTGCTCCAAGAAAGACTTGGGCACTTTGTTTCACAAAAATGGCTTACAATGTATTCAATGCCTTTAATGTATTTTAAATTATGTCCATGGGCTATGCTGGAATTGATTGTCAATTTTTAATATGGGCCACCTGATGTGTTTCTTGATGTGTGCACAGTTGTTCGCTCTACTCAATGCAAAAAAATAGGTTGTGACATTGAATGTTTACACTCTTCGATGTCCACCTGGTGGACTGCTTCACCTTCTAGAGACATATCCCATGCATGGATATTTCTGATCTTTATCCATCATTCCCCCTTTCTTGGCTATATTTTGTCATTTTCTATGTGATCTGAGCTCTCGGGCTTTCTCTTTGGCCAGTCACTGAATTTGTTCACAGGGTCTGTGCTTAAGTCTACAAGGATCAACAATTATTTCATTGCCACAAATTTGATGTCTTTGGGTCCATCATCATTTGAAAGCCAACGGCTAGTTGGTTGCCCTAAATTTGATGGCTATGGGTCTGTCATCCTCTTTAGCAATTCCTTCATGTCTTTCCCGCTTGATTTGGCCACTTTCTGCTGATCTTAACAGGTGACACGTGGCATGTTCCACTGTGAAATAGGTAAGGACACATGGCAGCATCTGCTTAACTTATAGAAGCTTTGGTTGTATTTTGAGAGTCCCACGAAAGATGATACATGGTGGCTTCCATTGAGCTTTATAAACATTGTAGAAACATTTGGGACTCACTTGGATTCATGTAGATGTTGACACGGGGAGTGCTCCATTTATCTTACAAGGGACACATAACAAGTTCTATTGCTTTGAGAATCAAATCATAATGTGTCTCGATAGATGACACCTGGTAGCTTTTGCTTGACTTTAGCAACTCACCTGGGGCCCACCACAGTCCTTACTTAATATCAAAAAAAAGGAAGAAACTGCGGAGGTTGATACTTGTCGGCTTCCACCAAGATTTTCAAGGGACACGTGGTGACTTCCACTACTTTTTAGAAAAACATATTGAAACCTTCTTCCATTACCACTTGGCACCTTCCGTAGAACTCTGAGAGAAGCTTATTGAAAGAAGCTTTGCATCTTATAAGAAACTCAAAACACAGATGCAGACACTTATCGCATTCCAGTGAGCTTTTAAAAATAATATAAGAACATTGGGACTCACTTAGACTCATGTGGATGATGACACATGGTGTGTTTCACTCGAGTTTAGCCACTCACTCAGGACCCACCACAGTCCTTACTACAAAAGGAAGAAGCTATGGATGTTGACACTTGTCAGCTTTCATAGAGTTATAACGGGACATGAGGCGACTTCTGTCATATTTAGAAGCAAATTATAATGGGTCTGGATAGATGACACTTGGTAGCTTCTGCTGGACTTTGAGAGAAGCTTATGGAAATAAGCTTTGAAACTTATTAAAAACTTGAAACACAGATGCAAACACTTGTCATGCTCTGCTGAGTTATAAAGAGACACATGGCACGTTCCACTGCTTTGAAACTTACTAGAAACTGTGTCTCGATAGATGACACTTGGCAGCTTCCACTGCTATTTTAGGTTTGATCTTTCCTAGAGGGAACTTACTCTTCAAGGTCTTGAAAGATGGTCTTTTGAACTTCCCGATAGAAAAAATGGCTAAGTGTTGAACCTCTTTCTCTCCTGTAGAGTTTGTAGAACTAACCTACGAAGTCCATAGAAATGAGCCTTCAGAGTCTATAGAAATGAGCCTGCAGAGTCCATAGTTTCAAGCCTACAGAGTCTGTAGTTTTTTGAAAAAGCTTGAAAAATGAAGGAATTTGAATGCTCAAAACAATTTTTGAAAAGGGAAGTGAGGATTTTGGTCTGTTGAACCAGAATAGTTCATATGTTGTCCCAAAAATGAGCTGACATTTTTGGGGACAATAAGTATAATGATAATGTGATAAACTAAATGTAGGAGTGAATATAAATATCCAAAAATAAAGTACAAGATATAATCAATCAAGACTTAAGCGTAAACATAATGTACTAAACCTATGATAACCAAGGGGAAGGAAGACACAAAAACACAATCTAAATTCAAAAATTAAACAAATCAAGCCCAATTAATAAGTAAGACTCAAGTGTAAACTAATTTTCCTTAGACACACAACACTCCAAATGAAAAAATGAACCCTAATTCAACATATGGGTTCAAAATGAAGCCCTTTTTGGCTTTGTTTAGAATGGCTTGGTAATAGGCATATGGGTTCAAAATGAACCCATTTTTGGATTTCTTTGGATTATGATTGATATGTTTATTCAAGCATGAACCCTGATTAGATTGGAACATGGGACAGTGATTTTAGGCAAATATAAAGGTAAGTTTTACTCTTGCTATTAGTTTTTTCCTTTACTTGGTTGGGAAGAAGGATCCTTTTGAATTTACAACATTATTTCTAAAAATTTTCCTTCTTTTTTCCTCCAACCTATGGCCATGAAATCCACATGTCTTGATTATGAGCATGGTCCTGGTCTTATATGTTCTCCTCCCAAAATTGGGGACACCTCTCTGGTCCAATATGATTTGGAAAATTTTAAGGAAAGGTTTAGAAATCCTCTGTCAAATCTTATGATGCAAAAAATTATAGAAAGTGGTTTGGTTGAAGCTGCGACCTTTCCCATGGCTATCCAATGCCTTGAATTAGTCCTTGAATGCATGAATAGATATGAACCTCAGAATAGATGCATCAGGACTGCATATGGTAATGTTTTACTGTATATCAATAGACAAACCCTGATGTCTATAATTAGAATTCATCCCAAGGAACCATACTCTAACCTCGATATTTCTTCTTCCTATAAATTATTTTTCATTAAAGAAAGCAATTTACAAGAGTGTGATTGCTAGAAATTAGCTTCTAAAATTCTAAAAAGGAGGTTCAAGACTACCCAGACCATTAACCAGAAATCATATGATTCCAGATGTACAAGATATCATAGTATTACTACACAGGCTAAAGGGTAATGCTCATGAATATTATTGGGAGGATTGGATGTACTTTTTCATACAGGTGATTCTCTAAGGAGAGAAATATTTGGATTGGGCAAAAATTGTAGCTGAATGTTTGCATCAGGGTTTAAGTAATTGTTTGGGAAATAGAGAGTTTTATATGTCTTCATACCTACTCTATTACTTGGCTTCTACGAGACAATGGGTCAGGTTACCTCATGCACCCTTGGCTAAAGACAATAAAATTTATGATTACTACTCATAGTTACAAATGAATAATTGCTATGAGGATTACAATAGAATTAATGATGTTTTTACTAGAAGAATGACTTTTGAATTGGTAAATAACATTAATAAGAGGTTGTCTGATGAAGCTATACAACTGATTAATATCTATGGTAGTTTCTTCATTCATTTTTCCAAGTTCACTTATATCAGAGTTAAGGGTTTTGATGATGAAACTTTGAGGTTACTAAGGTATGTTTTTGACCGATTTGTGCTAATAGAAGTCTACAGGCAATTAGCACATGTAGATAAAAAAATCCCAATGAAGAATAAATCTGGTATATCTTTCCCTATTGAACTTGGATGTTATTCATGCAAGACAACATCTGACACTTTGAATATAGAATTGGATCTTAAGAAATTCAATTTTTAGTACTTCACAACTAGAGCCCAATTTGTTAGCAAAGGTTTTGCCAGAGATAACTTGGATCTTGGAATAGTATTGTCGCATATTCTTCAATTGGAGGATTATTGGGAAAATTGTTGAGATGAATTTGAAGTCAGAAGAAGACTATGGTCCAAGTTCTCCCTTGGGCAGATAATTACCCTTGAATTAAACATAGACATTTCTGGAATTGTTAACAATGATGAACAAGTGACTGATCCTCAATTTAAACAGATAAAATAATCACCTATTCCAAAAATTTATTGGGAAAAGATTGAAGAGGATAGAATTGAAGTTAAGACCTTCCCTGTAATAAGGAGAACTGAAAAATGACTGAGAGAGCAAAACTAGGAAGAGCTCAAAACATAGTCTCCCAATAATGTACAACAATAATTAAATCTCCATTCCTAATAAGCTCATCTAACCAGCCTATTACTATCTGTGATGTAGGTACTTCCAAGTCAAAAATTGGAAGGGATCCTGTCATTAAAGAATCTAAGAGGGATCTTATAACTACTTTGCCTCCTCGTGCCACCAGGTCAAGGACTCAAAATAAGAAGAATCAAATTTATAAAAAAGTGATTATGGATTTAAATTCTGAAGAGGATTGAGGAGAAGTCAAAGGTGATAAAGAATCTAATTCACCAATGGTAGAAGAGGTTAGTACAGATCAATAGACATTGATTCCTTCTAATTCTACTGAATTGATGATTGTTTCAATTGTACCTTTTGATCAATTGAATCCTGATAAAGAAGCCTCGACTTCTATACTTAAATGGCTGGAAAGTTCAATCAGTAATAAAAGGAAAGTAGTTCCATTTTCTTTACCCTTGGAAGATATAGTGAGCAAGTGTTTAGGGAAAGATACTAAATCCAAAAAGTTAAAAACAACATCCAGAGTAGACATTGACCCAAACATAGGGAACTGGAATGTAGAGATAGCCCGACCAAGAACCAATGAAGAAATTCAAGATCTTACAGTTCAGGATTTTATAGTTGAAAAGGTAGACCTTGGGACTACATCACGTGTCACTGATGTGCATCATCTAGAAGTGTCTACTAAAAGGATATTCAATAGAACTTGGAAGGATGAAAAGGATAAAAGAGAGTTAAAAAAGACTATGTACTTAATGGTAGAGTATATTGACACCATTCTTAGTCTAAATCCACAACCAATTTCCTAAATGCCCATGTCTTTTGATCTGAAATATCCTGTCAATCAAAGGATGCTGGATTAGATATATAGAGGCAAAATGATTACCAAAGTATTTGATATTTGGTTGGACGAAATCATCTTGAAAGGTACATAATACATTCATAAATTGAAAAATGTATATGATCTAACCACAATCATTGTTGAAGATTTGAAGACTCAGAATGCTTTATGGATAAAAGAAGAAGGAAAATAGATGAGCGTGATGAATCAAATTGATGAAGTACAAAAATATGAGATAAAAAAAAATTGTCAAAAAAGAACTTGACAGGATTGGATGAAGATATATTATATGCAAGTAATAAAAATGTTGAATGGAGAAATTTAGTATCCAGACAAGGACGATTGTAAATCACAAAAATGATCAAAGAAATAACTAAATTCATTCAGTCATTATAAAATGATCTACAGAGCATTGATATAAGTTACATAAAAGATGATGGAAAACCAGAGAAGGACATCAATGCTGTGATTCAGTCCTTTAGGGAAAAGATTAACTTCATTAAAGAAAATGACAACTTATCAACTGAAAACTTCTCTTAGATTACAAAGGTAGAGTCACTTATTTGTTGCTACATCGACACACTCTCAGAGCACACAAAAAAGATGGGGAAAGTTTGGAGGGAAGAAAACATCTAGAAAGCAAGGATAAAACATGTTAGTATTCCTAATATTTTCAAAATTCAAAAGTTTGTTACATCATTTCAGGAGTGGAACGATCAACATGTCTACTCCACCGAACATAGAAAATCTGGAGATCCTAGTCCGTCACTTCAACAATGATTTTACTTACATAGTCTCTTTTATTCAGTTATTCAATTACTTTTCTATTCAAAACTTGATATTTATTGAATTTTTAAAAACTAAATCGCGTATGGGTCAGAGTTACTTTAACTTTGGTTTAGTTTAAAAGATGGTTGAGTTAAGGCAACAATATATATATATTTTTGGTTGTAAAAAGCCAGAGGGTTATAGAGGATAGGAAAAAGGAGTTAGAAATTTTTAGAATTGGACCATTGTTTTTACAAATATATGTGATGTTTGTCTGAAACATTTTTCATCTATGAATGAAAATGAGAATTAATTACTGAGTACTTAGATATGTGAGTTTGAGTATTTGAAAGTGGGTTTTTTATGTGAAATCTTCTTTCATATAGTAATTACTTTTCCATTAGATAATCTATTATGTCTGTTTTATCATTTAATGGTTCAACATATATACGTTTATCTATTTAATTATTATTGAAAATATAATCTGTGTATTCTGTTACCTATTGCTATTATAAAATCTCACATTCATAACATAATGATGTATGGATGTTAGTATGATTTTAAGCACTTTCTAGTTAAAAGTGTATCTGAATATTTAAATTCATTGAAAATCTTAAAGGGAGATGTACCTTAATTCAGAGGGGAACTAGTCTTGATAGTTCACCCATTTATTGTTTAACTTATTTGTTCTTGAGAGAAGGGTATGGAGTCAAAATAAAATATTTTTATATAAGGACAAATCTGTTAACCAACAATTTTTTTGGTGACTCCGCTTGGGAAATGAAATTGATTTGGTCACCTTAATATGAGGCAACAATGGCGCTTCCTTATGAAAATATAATTCCTATTTTACAACCTAATCTTGGTTTTCAAGATGAATAGGAAGATAGAATGAGCCAATTAAATACTCTTGCTTGGTGTTCTCATTAGAATATTGATGATTATAGATTGACAAGTAGAATATTAGAAAAAGAAGAAGAATTAGCTGATAATATAAGATTGCTGTTACTAAGGCAAAGAAGAAGACAAGCCAAAAATGCAACAAAGAATTAAAACCCCTGAAGTGTGAAAATATTAAGAGCAGCATCAAAGTTAATAATTATTATATCATAAGCTGGATTCTAGAAGGTACACAAGGTCTTTGAGAAGAGAAGGAATTGAAGATTATAATTTTCAAACATTACAAAGCCTAAATTTTCTTTATATTTCCACCTATGTTAGAAAAGATAGAAGTAGACCTCCGAGCCCTCCAAAACCCTCTACATCCTCTGTCTATCAAGCTTTAACTCTTTTTGGTACTATCTTTCCTTCTGCCATAAGTTTTCTTCCAATGGCCCAGCCTTGGGGTGTAGCCATAGGACCCCTAAATTTAGGGGCCAACTTGAATCCTTTGCCTAAAAATGTAAGAGAAAATTTACCCAAATTTAATGGAGATAGAAGATAATCACCAGAGGAACATCTGAGTTCCTTTGCAGTGGCATGTGGTGTGTTAGGCATACAACATCAACATGTAGCCATAAGGATTTTTGTGTAAACTCTAACTGATATTACAACACAATGGTTTTATCATCTAACTGATTCCTCAATCACAAGTTAGAATGATATGAAAACTACATTTGAAAATAGGTTCAAAAGCACAAAAGATGAACATTCCCTTCTTGCTCAATTGACTCAGCTCAAGAAAGAAATACATGAACCCATGAGAGAATTTATAGCCAAATTCAATAGGATTGTGCACAAGATTCCTACTACTAAAAGACCAACTGCTGAAAATCATAAATATTTTTTTATTAATTCTATGCCTCTTGATATAAGTTTTCATCTCAAAAGAAGTATAATTTTCAATTTAATAGATGCACAATCATTGGTAGTTGAGTTAGAGGATGATCTTATTATGGCCAAAAAATGGAAGAAAGAAGTTCAGGTACCTAATGCTAACCCTTCATCCTCTACAAATCCTAGAGTTCAAAGATTAGTCAATGATATGATTGCTCTTAAAAGATAATTACCAAAGGCTAGTACTTCATTCCAACAACATTATATCAAGATATTGGTAGGAGAAATCAACAAGCAAATGATGGTAAGACATTACCACTTGAATCAACACAACCAAGATTGGCTATTGAAGCTCCTCCTAGAAGAAATAACATGTGTATTTTTCATTCGACTATTGATCATGATGGAAATTCTTGCCCTGAGATGCTTAGATATAATCAAATGATTGCTACTTAAGATGTCTTAGGGAAAATTACTAAAGAAGAAAGGAGCTTTGAGAGACCTGGTGACTCTAAAATAAACTTCGTAGAATATGATTCAAATTCTGAAAGAGGAGGTGAAATATTGGTTACTCTTGAAGATAATTCATGTGCTGCACTTACTAGAATTCAAAAGAATATGATATTTTCTAATACTCAAGAAGTGTCTGTTAAAGGTAAGAAACCTTTTACTAAAATCTTTGATGCTAATCTGAAGACACAAGAAAGCAAATTATTGCATAGAAATGATTGTGATACTTCTTTTGATATTTTAGAATTTTGTAAGTCTAAAAAATTTCAAATATTCCCTACTGAATACCTCAGGTTGAAACCCAAATAACTTGATAAATTGGTTAAATATGTCAAAAATGATCATACACAAGTTGAACCTGAATGCTAATTAAATGTTAATACCGAGTCTCCCATTGCCCAATTATTTAATTCTCCATCTGAATCACCCACTCATGCTTATAGAATGAACCTAAATTCATTTGATGATACTCCTTATATGACTGATATGAAACCCAATCCATTTTATGTTTCTTTGTTCATAAATAGTCATAAACTCAACAATTGTATCATAGACTCAAGTGCTTCTGATAATATAATGCCTTCTTCTATAGCCAAAGCCTTTGGCTTAACCCTTACAAAAAAATTTGGTAGATGTTACTCCATGGATGATAAATAGATCTCTTTTCTCAGACAAATTAAATATGCATGAGTTGTTCTTGCAACCTATCTTGATAAAAAGGTGAAGTTGACTATCTTGGTAGCATATATCCCCACTAGTTATGGAATGTTATTGAGCAGGACTTTTTGAAAATATTTAGGAGGGAAGATTAAATTAGATTGGTCAGAAGCTACAATTATAGTGAGAAATTAGAAATTTAAGCTAAAACCTGAACCTAAATGCAAGTTTACAGTATACCCTTCTGATGATCCTAAGTCTCAGATTCTATTTGAAGAATGTGAATTGGTAACTATTTTATTTCCTCTGAAGATTTATAAATGAATATGCCTCAAAGTCTATTCATTCAAATGATTTAAGGACCATGGAATTTGATGTTAGTTGTGCTACCATTGGTTCAGGATAAGGAGTTGTGTTGATTTTACCTAAAGGTGAAACTTTTCCTTACTCTTTCAAGCTAGAATTTAAAAACACTAATAATATTGTAGAATATGAAGCTTTATTGCTTGGGTTAAATGAAGCCAAAGGAAAGGGTATATAAATACTCAAAGAAAAAGGAGATGCTAAATTAATTGTCAAATAAGTGAGAGGCATTTTCTCAGTTAAAAATGATAGATTAAGACATTATAGAAACAAAGTTGGGATGAGATAGAATGTTTTGATGCCTTTTCTATTGAGGCAAATCCTAGAGACCAAAAAACTTGAGCAGATTCTCTAGCAGTATCAGCTTCTCTTCTTCTCCCACACCCCAATTTTGAAAAGGATTCATATAGAATAGAACTAATCTATCATCCTAATGTCCCAGATAATGTTAAAAATTGGCAAGTTTTTGAGAATAATAAACATATCAAATTTTTTTTGGAGAATGCTGATATGTTCTTAGGGACTTATTTTGAAGGTTTAGAAATAGAATGTAAAGAATTCATTCCTAATCCAGTGATCAATCCAAAAGATGATGTAATTCAATTAAAAGGAAATAAAATCCCTAAAGGACTGGTCTCTCTTGAATATTTGTTCACTAGACAAGATGAATATACTAAAGGCAAACTTGTCCAAAATACTAACAAAATAGAGGATTATAAGAAAATCAACATTGGAAGTGAAACTGAACTAAAATGGATCTTCATTGGTAAGTGTTGTTCACTAGAGGAGAAAAATAAATTAATTAATCTACTGATTAAGTATAAAGATGTCTTTACTTGGTGCTATGCTGACCTCAAAGATTTTAGATGTGCATAGTTTCAACATCATATTCCTTTGAAAGAAAATGCAACTCCTTTCAGATAGAAGCTAAGAAATTATAACCCAAAAGTTGATGAAGCTATCTTTAAAGAGATTGACAAGATGCTAAAGGCTAGGATTATTTATCCAATTCACCACTCCACCTGGGTAGCGAACATAGTTCTAGTGCACAAAAAAAATGGAGAAATAAGAATTTGTGTTGACTTCAGGAATTTGAATCAAGCCAGTTTAAAAGATAATTATCCCTTGCCTATGATGGATCACATCTTGAAAATTGTTGATGGGTTAGAAATGATGTCCATGTTAGATGGATTCTCAGGTTATAATCAGATAAGTGTGGCTTTAGCTGACCAACATAAAACTTCTTTCACTACACCTCGAGGAACTTTTGCTTATAACTATATGCCCTTCAGTCTGATTAATGCTGGTGTAACTTTTCAATGGGTGATGGATTCATCCTTTAAAGATTTGAAAGATAGAAATATTGTTATCTATCTTGATGGTTTGACTATTTTCTCTAGAAAAAGAGAAGATCATCTGAAGGATTTGAAGACCATCTTACAAAATGCCTGAGTCATGGGATATCTCTTAGTCCTAAGAAGTTAGTTTTCTATGTTATACAAGGGAAATTATTAGAACACCTAGTTTTAAAAGGTGGAACCAAAATTGACCCAGAAAGAGTTAGATAAATACAACAGTTAAGTCTTCCTTCTAATAAGACTAGAGTTAAGTCTTTCTTTGGTCAGATTAATTTTCTCAAAAGGTTCATTCGTGATTTTTTTGAAATTATGAAACATATTGTGGGGATGATGAGTGAAAAAAAACATTCAAATGGAATGAAGCTGCTAAAAAAGCATTTGAAAATATTAATGAAGCAATTGCACAAACACCTACTTTGGTAAATCCTGATTTCCAAAAAGATTTTGTTATTTACTGTTATGCTTCGAAACATACCATGTCTGGTATCTTGTTATAGAAAAATGAAGTAAATGTAGAAGCCCCAATAACTTTTATGAGTGTTCCTCTCAAGAAACATGAACTTAAATATTATTTGGCTGAGAAACAAGCTTTTTTTGTAGTAAAGGTTGTTAAACAATTCAAATATTATGTACTTCATTCTCATTCAATTGTATTTGTTCCTAGTTTGGTTGTGAAAAGCATTTTGACTCAAAGAAGTTGGAATGAATAATAGAGCAACATGGGTTGCTAAAATTCAAGAGTACGACCTAGATATTAAGCCAACTAAATTAGTTAGAGGTTAGAGATTGTGCAAATTGATAGCCGAAACTAAAGAAGAAGAAGAACTTCCTACTATCCTTTTGGTGAGCTTACAAGATCCATGGTTCCTAAACCTGGCACACTATCTTACTTATGGAGACTGTCCTAGTCATTTATCCCCAAAGGAGAAAAGGAATCTGAAGTTAAAATCAGTAAAATATATGATATGGGGTGATGTCCTGTACAAAAAGGGATTAAATGGAACCTTTTTGAGATGTGTAGATAAAGAACAAAAATGCAAACTATTGGAAGTTTTTTATAACAAATCCTATGGTGGACATTTGTCTTCATCGTTCACAGCTTTTAAAATCCTTAAAAATTGTTATTATTGGCCAGGAATGTTCAAAGATGCATATAAATGGGTAGCCAACTGTGAAAAATGCAAATTGTTCTCAAGAAGACCAAAAATTGAAACATTACCTCTGAGACTTGTCATTATTGAAGAACCTTTAAAACAGTGGGGATTAGACTTCATTGGTCGTATTTCACCTCCTTCAAGTGCTGGTCATACACACATTCTAATAGCAATTGATTATTTTATGAAATGGGTTGAAGCGATCCTTGTGAAGAGAACTACTTCAAAAGTGGTATGTGATTTTCTCAAAGAAAATATACTGGTACATTTTGGTGTTCCTCAAAATATTGTGGCAGATAATGTTACCAAGTTTTATTTAATGTAGCTTACTTCTTTCTACTATGAACATAGCATCTCTCTTTCTCACTCATCAAATTATTACCCTCAAGGAAATGGACAAGCAGAGTCTAGTAATAAAAACTTGATAGCCATCATAAAGAAATTGGTGAGTGATAACCCCAGAGATTGGCATAAGAAACTATATGAAACACTTTGGGCTGATGGATAACCCCAAAAAGAGCAATAGGAATGGCACTGTTTGAGCTAGTTTATGGAATAGGAGCATAGCTATCATTACCTCTAGAATTATCTATAGCTAGATTACAAAATGTTATTAAAGATCAGTACTTTCAAGACTCTTTAAAGAAAAGAGTTATGTATTTAACTAAGATTGAAGAGGAGAGGAATGAACTGGTTGATCATATTACTGCTCATCAAACTAGGGTTAAAAATATTTTTGACTAGAAAACTAGACCCATAAAGTTCATGGAAGGAGATGAAGTATTGCTATGGGATAGAAGGAGAGAACCTAAAGGAGCACAGGGTAAATTTGATTCAATTTGGAAAGGACCTTTCAAAATTCATCAGGTTATTAGTCCTAATTCTTTTAAATTGGAATATCTGGATGGAGCTATTTTACCCCTGTCCTATAATGGATAGGATCTCAAGTTGTACCAATTGTGACATAGGTATCCCCTATTTTGTACGTAACCTTTTATTTTCTTGTTGCATTTTGTGTTTTCCTTTCTCATTTTTGGTTTGTCTTTCTCCTTTTCTTCCATTTTTATTTCCTAGTCTGCGTAACCAGATTTTTTGAGTTCTTTGCATTTTCCCATAAAATACAGTCCCCAGTCAGAGCCAATGTTACCTTTGGAGTCACCTTTATTCATTTTTTCATGAATTTTTCCATAAAATAAGTTCAACCGCTTATCACCTTTTATGTGTAAATTATTAAAGAATTGAACCTTTCTCAGAGTTTAAAAGTTCAATAAGTTCAATGGTTCAAGGTTTCAATGGTTCAAAGTTTCTCAAAGTGAACTGTTTGTCCTTACATGTTTTTCAAGTATATCTTTACACATTTGGGTTGAACTTGAACCTTTCTCAGAGTTTAATGGTTCAAAGGTTTAAGAGTTCAATGTTTCAAGAATTCAATATAGATGTTTTGAAAAGAGTCATGTTCACTCAGTTCCTTTGTATAAATTAATGTATAGTTGAACCTTTCACTTGAACCTATCCCGTTGAACCTATCACTTGAACCTATCGCTTGAACTCTTTTTTAATAACTTCAACAATTTAATGTCTTAAAGTTTGAAGTTTCTAGAAAGATCATGTGACTATTGGTCAGTATGTGTATTTCATTTCATATCATTGAACACCAAAATTAAACCACAATTTTCAAAAGTTCAATGGTTTAATGGTTCAATGGTTTAATGACTATATTCTCATTTCACCCTGAGGCTTTCTCTAAGTTAAAATTAGTAGGAGTTTTAGAGGAGAATATATCCAAAACTTAGTATAAAGTAGAAAATTTTGAATTTTCACGAGGTTATAGATAATAATTACTCATCAAAATCATGCATATAAAAAGGCTTTCCATTGATGCATATGTCAGAATGCATGTCTTATCAAGCATATTTAGCACGTATTGTTTCAATTTAATTATTCATATTTAGCAAAAAAGTATATTGGGTGATACAAAGGAGAAAAACACAGGTGGTATAAGCTATTTAATTTCTCAAATTCATAGTGATTTTGGGAAAATTTAAAAGTAAGTTTTACTCTTGCTATTAGTTGTTTCCTTTACTTGGTTGGGAAGAAGGATCCTTTTGAATTTATAGCATTATTTCTAAGACTTTTCCTTCTTTTTTCCTCCAAACTATGGCCATGAAATCCACATGTCTCGATTATGAGCATGGTCTTGGTCTTATATATTCTCCTAAAATTGGGGACACCTCTCTGGTCCAATATGATTTGGAAAATTTTAAGGAAAGGGCTAGAAATCGTCTGTCAAAACCTATGATGTAGAAAATGATAGAAAGTGGTTTGGTTGAAGTTGTGGCCTTTTCCATGGCTTTCCAATGCCTAAATTAGTCCTTGAATGCATGAATAGATATGAACCTCAGAATAGATACATTAGGACTGCAGAAGGCAATGTTTTACTGTATATCAATAGACAAATCCTAATGTCTGTAATGAGAATTCCTCACAAGGAACCATACTTTGACCTTAATATTTCTTCTTCCTATAATTATTTTTCATTAAAGAAAGCAATTTACAAGAGCGTGATCGCTATAAATTGTCTTCTAAAATTCCAAAAAGGAGGTTCAAGACTACCCAGACCATTGACCAGAAATCATATGATTCCAAAAGTATAAGATATCATAGTATCACTACACAGGCTAAAGGGTAATGCTCATGAATATTATTGGGAGGATTGGATGTAATTTTTCATACAGGTGATTCTCCAAGGAGAGCAATATTTGGATTGGACAAAAATTGTAGCTGAATGTTTTCATCAGGGTTTAAGTAATTGTTTGGGAAATAGAGAGTTTTATATGTCTTCGTATCTACTCTATTGCCTAGCTTCTACGAGACAATGGGTAGGGTTGCCTCATGCACCCTTGGCTAAAGATAGTAAAATTTATGATTACTACTCATAGTTACAAATGCATAATTTCTATGAGGATTACAATAGAATTAATGATGTTTTTACTAGAAGAATGACTTTTGAATTGGCAAATAACATTAATAAGAGGTTTTCTGATGAAGCTATATAATTGATTAATATCTATGGTAGTTTCTTCATTCAATTTTCCAAGTTCATTTATATTAGAGTTGGGGGTTTTTACGATGAACCTTTGAGGTTACCGAGGTATGTTTTTGACCAATTTGTGCTAATATAAGTCTATATGCAATTAGCACATGTAGATAAAAAATTCCCAATGAAGAATAAATCTGATATATCTTTCCTTATTAAACTTGGATGTTATTCATGCATGACAACATCTGACACTTTGAATTTAGAATTGGATCTTAAAAAATTCAATTTTTAGTACTTCACAGCCAGAGCCCAATTTGACGACAAAGGTTTTGCCAGAGATAACTTAGATCTTGGAACAATATTGTCACATATTCCTCAATTGGAGGATTATTGGGAACATTGTTCAAATGAATTTGAAGTTAGAAGAAGACTATGGTCTAGGTTCTCCCTTGGGCAGATAATTACCCTTAAATTAAACATGGACATTTTTGGAATTGTTGATAATGATAAACAAGTGATTGATCCTCAATTTGAATAGATAAAATAATCACCTATTCTAGAAATTGATTGGGAAAAGATTAAAGAGGATAGAATTTGATAAGGAGAACTAAAAAATGGTTGAGAGAGCAAAAATTGGGAAGAGCTCAAAACATAGTCTCCTAGCAATGTACAACAATAATTGAATCTCCATTCCCAATAAGCTCATCTAACCAGCCTATTGCTATCTATGATGCAGGTACTTACAAGTCAAAAACTAGAAGGGATCATGTCATCAAAGAATTTTAGAGGGCTCTTATAACTACTTTGCCTCCTCGTGCCACCAGGTCAAGGACTCAAAGCAAGAAGAAGAATCAATTTTTTGAAAAAGTGATTGTGGATTTGAATTTTGAAGAGGATTTAGGAGAATTCAAAGGTGATAAAGAATCTAATTCACCAATGGTAGAAGAGGTTAGTACATATCAATAGATAGTGATTCTTTCTAATTCTACTAAATTAATTATTGTTTCAACTGTACCTTCTAATCAACTGAATCCTGATAGAGAAGCCTTGGCTTCTACACCTAAATGGCTAGAGAGTTCAATTAGTCATAAAAGGAAAGTAGTTCCATTTTCTTTACCCTTGGAAGATATGGTGAGCAAGTGTTTAGGGAAATCTCATAAATCCAAAAATTTAAAAACAACATCCAGAGTAGATGTTGACCCAAACACAAGGAACTAGAATATAAAGATAGCTCAGCTAAGAACCAATGAAGAAATTCAAAATCCTACAGTTCAGGATTTTATATTTGAAAAGGTAGACCTTGGGACTACATCATGTGCCACTGATGTGCATCATCTAGAAGCATCTACTAAAAGGATAGTAAATAGAACTTAGAAGGATGAAAAGGATAAAATATAGTTAAAACAGACTGTGCAGTCAATGGCAGAGTATATTGACGCCATGCATAGTCCAGATCCACAACCAATTTCCTAAATGCCCATGTCTTTTGATCCAAAATCTCCTTTCAATCAAAGGATGCTAGATCAGATACACAGAGGCAAAATGATTACCAGAGTATTTGATAGTTGGTTGGATGGCATTATCCTAAAAGGTACTAAATACATTCATAAATTAAAGAATGTATATGATCTGACCACAATCACTGTTGAAGATTTGAAGACTCAGAATGCTTTGTGGATAAAAGAAGAAGGAAAATGGATGAGTGTGATGAATCAGATTGATGAAGTGCAAAAATATGGGATAACAAAGATTTTTTCAAAAAAGAACTTGACAGGATTGGATGAAGATATATTATATGCAAGTAAGAAAAATGTTGAATGGAGAAATTCAGTATCCAGACAAGGACGATTGGAAATCACAAAAATTATCAAAGAAATAACTAAATTCTTTTAGTCATTATAGCATGATCTATACAGCATCGATATCAATTACATAAAATATGATGGAAAACTAGAGAAGGACATCAATGCTGTGATTCAGTCCTTTAGGGAAAAGACTAACTTCATTAAAGAAAGTTATAGCTTATCAACTAAAAAATTCTCTCATATTTCAAAGGTAGAGTCACTTCTTTGTCGCTGCATTGACACACTCTCAGAGCACATAGAAAAGATGGGAAAAGTTTGGAGGGAAGAAAACATCTAAAAATCAAGGATAAAACATGTTAGTATTCCCAATCTTTCCAAAATTCAGGAGTTCATTACAACATTTTAGGAGTGGAAAGCTGAATGTGTCTACCCCACCAAACACAATAAATCTAGAGATCTTAGTCTATCATTTCAACAATGATTTTACTTACATAGTCTCTTTTATTGAGTTATTCAGTTACTTTTCTATTTGAAACTTGATCTTTATTGAATTTGTAAAAACTAAATCCCGTATGGGTCAGAGCTACTTTAACTCTGGTTTAGTTTAAAAGATGGTTGAGTTAAGGCAACGATATATATATTTCTGGTTATACAAAGCTAGAGGGATATAGAGGACAGGAAAAAGGAGTTAGAAATTTTTAGAATTGGACCATTGTTTGTACAAATATATGTGATGTTTGTCTGAAACATTTTTCATCTATGAATGAAAATGAGAATTAATTACTGAGTACTTAGATCTATGAGTTTGAGTATTTAAAAGTGGGTTTTCTGTGTGAAATATTTCTTCATATAGTAATTAATTTTCCATTAGACAATCTATTATGTGTGTTTTATCATTTACTAGTTCAACATATATACATTTATCTATTTAATTGTTATTGAAAATAAAATCTGTGTATTCTGTTACCTATTGCTATTATAAAATCTCGCATTCATAACATAATGATGTATGGATGTTAGTCTGCCTTTAAACACTTTCTAGTTAAAAGTGTATCTAAATATTTAAATTCATTGAAAATCTTAAAGGGAGCTGTACCTTAATTCAGAGGGGAACTAGTATTGATAGTTCACCCATTTGTTGTTTAACTTATTTATTCTTGAGAGAAGCGTATGGAGTCAAAATAAAATATTTTTATATAAGGACAAATCTGTTAGCCAACAATTTGAAATGAAATAGGACTTAGAATAGGTCCAGGTCTAAATTTGAAATTGGAATCGATATAGGTTTAGGTTTGGCATGAAATTGGTCTCAGATAAGAACTTAGTTTGGGCACAAAATTGAGACTACTATTATATCTAAGGACCTTGGTTTGAAACAAAAAGGTATACTTAGTCCATTTTGGAAATAAATCAAAGTTTAGTCTTGGTCAAAAAGGGAACTCAGTCTAGGCAAGGTATCTAAGCGAAACTGAAAATTGATTGAAGTTACACAATCTAAGCACAAAGAGGGAAACAACTCAAGCCCAAGGTGTAGGCAAGACTCAAGCATAAAACAATCATCTTTAGATCTAAACTTTAAAAGATGGATTTCAAACTTTATTTGTAAGACTTGGATTTTCAAACAAATAATGGTCTAGACTCAAATAGGTAGTGTAATGATGTCTTTCATAATTTAAGGCACAAATGATTTCTTCAAGTTTTGGTCTAAGGTAAATGGTCTCACCAAATTTGGGTAACATAACACTTATGAATGTGAATGATGTGCATATCAAGTGTTTTGTTATTTGGATTTATTTTGTTTTTACATGAATTATTTTGGACTCAAAATAAGATGAACATAAACATATGCTCCTATCTTAATAACTAACACAAGGTTTGCATAGTATCCAAAAAATTGATGTCGATATACCAGTTCTTAAGAGGAATTAATTGTTAATCCAATACATATAAGTACATGAAGGTATATGTTTTATCTCCATATATTTATAAATAACTTGTATATGGAATGGAACTTATATCACAAAATCAAATTGGCATTGGTAGGATAATTCATGGTAGGTGAGGTCAATTAATCTATTTTTTTTGAATTTCTACATGGTCCACAAGTGCCTAAAAATACTTGGGCACAATAATATATCTATCAATTTGATTTAAAACATATAAATTATTATTAAAGGGTTGTGTCCATTTCAAAACCACTTAATCCATCACTTGATCAATAAAATTTGATGTCTAGACTATCGCATGATCTGAGGATCCTTTTGACTTGTTAGGCTAACTACGTAGCCACTGTCCTATCGAAAGGAACACCTAATTTATATACCCCAATAAATAATTGGGGTTGGTATGATGATTAGATATGAAACCCCATGTCAATGTACCCCTAAATAACTTGTGAGGAGGAGATGAACTCCTACTCGTGAAGCCAAACAAAAATAAAAGAATAAAGTAGCTATTTTTGAGTCATCCAAGTCCCTAGGATCAAGGATAAGCAAACATGATGTTTCTTTGGGATAAAATAATAAAAAAACTTAGTCACATTTCTAAGTAACCCTAAATAGAGGACAATATACATGTGAATTAGCTTAAACAATGATAAAAAGGAAATATGGAATTGAAAGTGCAAAAAATAGGTTATTTTTAAACACCAAATTTTAAATGTGTGAAGACCTTGCAAAAAGAACTTGGAATGGAAAACAAGATTTTTTTCAATGTTTTAAACACTAAATTTAAATGTGAATAATGTTCTTAAAACACCAAATTTTAAATCTGATGAAAAAAAGAACTTGGAATGAAAAACAATACAATTTTCAATGTTTTAAACACTAAATGTAAATGTGAACAATGTTTTTAAAACACCAAATTTCAAATGTGATAGATGATTTTTGGATGCAATATGGTTTCTCCTTTCTTGATAAAATCTAAAAGAACTTGTTAGAAGTTTTTTTTAGGTCAAGATAGTGAAGGCAACCTATAAATTAGCTCAAAAAACTATGAAAATATGCTCTCTAAAATGATTTCATAGTTACATAGTCAAGGCAAACTATGAAATTTTTAGGCTAATGAAACTAAGAAGATCATAGATAAAAGGACTTATAGTGGATGATTTTGCTATTTTGGAATCATTTCACAGCTCAATTATGTAATTTTGCAACTCAGTTCTATAATTTTTCAACTAAGTTTTATGTTTTCACAACTACATTTTCACAACTCCATTTTATGATTTCACAACTTAGTTCTATAATTTTGTAACTTAGTTCTACATTTTTGTAACTCAGTTCTACATTTATGCAAATACATTTTCATAACTCTATTCTACAATTTTTCAACTCAATTCTATAATTTTGAAACTCAGTTCTATATTTTTGTAACTCCATTATGTGATTTCGCAACACATTTCTACAATTTTACAATTTTCTTCTACAATTTCTTAACTATTTTAAACATTTAGAAAAACATAGAAACAAAGAAATAATTTCATGAATAAAATAATAATTTTGTAATTAAGTGTTTCAAATTCATAAATACGCATAAAAGACTAGAAAAATAGTATAAATTGTAGAATGACTTCAAAAATAACCCTAACAAATTCATGAAATAGTGTTACAAATTCATAATTACGTAGAGCAAGGCTAAAATAAAGGTGATTTCACTCTTTTTAGCAATTATTTCATTATTTTTGGCTTCAAATATGTAAATATGCATTGGATGAATTCGTACTTCTGTAGGCAATTACAAAACATGGCAAAGTTAGGTAAAAAATCTAAAAACAATGTTATTAGTGAATTTTTCTTGATTTTGAAGGGTCCCAAGATGCTCATATGATGAATGTGGGGTGCATGGTCCCATCAAGTACGTCAATATATAATATATAATTACTAAGATGATATTAGAAACCTATTATTAGTGGGTTAAACCAAAAAAATCAATGATAACTAGCATTCTAAGCCTAAGTACTAGGGTGAACAAGTAACAAACAAAAGAAAGGGGATGATAAGACAAAATACAACAATTTTACCTTCTTTAATGATTCAAATTGCTTATTGGCATGAGCGTGTCTTGTGTTCAGTATGGTGAACAAATGATCATTGATGATGTGAATGCTTTGTTGGAATTACCTCCTCTTATCCCCTTAGAAGTTGGCTCTTGGCTTATGTTGGCAATGAAGCTTTATAGCAAGAATTTGGCATTATTTATTTGCACACAAAAGCTTGGTTAAGAATGGTCATGACACTTGTATTTATAGGTTTTTAACTGACTCTAACCCAAGTGTAGTTAGGTTAAGGTTAGTGTTTGGAGTCTAAACATAATAAATGATAGCTTTAATTATGAATTTATAGAGGTACGACTCAACATTTCTAATTTTTATGGCATTTATGTTGATATTTTACAATTCTTGACTTTGAGGATGATGACATCATCATAACCTCATATTTTTTTGAAAATCATTTTTAATAATTACATATTCACTAATTCAACATGGAATTTTCACTTAAGAATTTAATTTGTTTTGCTTGGTTAATTATTTTTGCTTAGTCTTTTGGTCATTTAAAGAATTGGGTTAAGTGCCTCGCTTAATTGGTCAAAAATATCATTTTACTTGGTTGGAAGTTGACTGGGGATGTATTCATGAGAGGTTATAATTTCATATAGGGTAATACCTAAAATAGGGATGCCTTGATGTAATTATGGGCACTTACGTCAAATATGCAGATGAATTTATGATGTTTATTGATTTCTAGGGTTAATTTGCATAGTTTGGTAGAAATTAGTCTGAAGTCCATTTAGACATGGAAGTGGTTGAAAAGAAGTGTCTACAAATCTCACCCTAGTAGTGAGAAATGTGTTTGCTAAGAATATTTTTATTTAATTTAATAATATAAATAAAACCTAATCTATATAAACTATGATTTCTACTAAGAATAAAATATGACTGCAATAGGGTAAGAGTAATAATTATATTTTACTCATCCATGTTTTATGTGAAATCAACCGGTTGAGATTGTACATGACTCTTTTGTGCATTGTATACGTGAGAATATATATAATTGAAGGTTGACCATCTTGATGTATTTAATATCAATCTTTGATGGACTGACTATACTTAAGACTTTAGTGATGTGGTTGGGGTATCACATACCTATGTACTTTTATTAGTTCATTCCAATACTTAGACTTGATTGATTGGTGTATTTAACTTTTATTATTTTATACGATACTATGTATACTCAAAATTATCTTGTATAAGTTTATATATTATTTTTAAATAAGATAATGTATGTAACTTGATTCAACTCTTAGAATCAATTTTATTTGATATTGTGTTTCCATGCATATTATTTTGGGTCTTGATTATAGTTACTTGGATAGTAAAAATACCATGAACCTTCCATAATTTTGAGTGGAATATCACCACATGACAATGTAACTTACAATGCAAACAATGTTATGATGTAGTTTTGGTATTTTGGAAACCATTCCCTTATTAATTATTCTAATTATTTTATGTAAGCTTTATCAATGTTAGTATTAGAAGTCATTGCATAAAGTTTTTTAATGAATAACTAGTTGGAAAAAAATTCCATAGTGGGATACGCCCTAATTTCATACATGATAAAGGGAGATCTCAAAATAATTACCTAATGTATCTATAATTGAGATAGATAATTCCTTCTAATTCTTACTGGGAAGGATAAATGAAATTTAGTATCATTAAAGGAGGCTTTATGCATACACAGTGAAGTTTCATTAAGAACTAGTGGATAAAAAGTTATGCTTATAAGAGTAAGTTATAATATTTAATTTGGTTAAGGACTTGACTAAAACTTGACATGTTATTAAACACATAGATAACATGTGAATAAAATTATACTTTCTTGTTAAAAGAGTTAAACCACATGCCTTGGGTTAAAAGTTAGCTAGGCCAAAATGATCTTACCTACTATGAATATTATTACCAGTTAGGCTATGGCCTGTTAAGGAAAGATTGTGTCTTAAGTAAGAATGCAATCATGATAATATCATGAAGGAACTAATGATATTAGACATGTTATAATGACAAGGTGATTATTAAAGATAACCTAAATGTTGATAAATAAGGACTTAAGATTACTTCAATATAGGTTACTCTCATATGGTGATAACCTATATGTAGTCCATAAGTGGTAGATAACCATATGACAATTATTACCATGGGTTGGAATCAATTTTAACCATGTAAAAATATACTCTAGGGTATACTAGTTATATTTTCTATTTGTTAAGCCATAATGACTGGAATAAAAAACACCCTAGTCTTAATGTAGTCATTATTTATATGTATGAGTTAATAGGAAAATTTAGAGCTTACTTGGTTTAGGATAGAGTCTAGGACACACTGCTAGACATTATGAGGAGAATAGAGGCACATTCATCTAATCTAGGAAGAATAATAAATATCCATTTTATAGGCATGCCCTTCCTTTTTCCTTAACTATAAAACTACATGATCATTTTTTTTTCTCTATCTCTAAAACCTTTTCATGATATATTGGAAATGAGTATAGGTTTTTGATTGATAATATTTGTTAAGGAATGCATACATTATTATGATAATGTAAAATAATAGGCATAAAGGTGTATCTTCACTTTATACACTGTGTGGAATGAGTTGATGGACTTTGAATAATCCAAGCATGAATTTATGATATGAATGCAATTGTTCTTTGTGATATGGTAAGTTGGTTCTTTGAAAAATTATTTCATTGATATTGAAATGAATATTCTTGTGGAAATATCTCATGATTGTTTATTATTGCATCCTGTGATTAAGTATAAAGGAAATATCTAACCCTATATTTGAAGGTTTATGAGGGTTCACAAAGGGATGAAAACTTGTTTGTAAAAGTTATGGTATCAAAAAAGGTATGACATGTCAACATTATGTTGACCTTATAATTCATGACAATGTAGGATAATAGCTTTGTAAGAGAATGCACAACCTTGTTATGTATCTTATGAAGTGCCTTGAAGAATTACCTTGCCATTTATAGCTTAGATTGCTTTTAAAGATTAACCATGCCATATTAATATGTTTATAGAAAGAAAATAACTAAATTGATGTATTATAGTTAATTTTTGTATTGATGTAAAGTGAAATCAAATTTTATAATAACAACTATAATTTTAATGTTCTTTTGTTCATGCTAGAAGTGCTATTTATACTTACTATGGTTTTTGGACAAGGAAAAATAAATATGATATCATAATTATATCAATTCCAGTTGCATCATCCTCAATATTGTATGAAACTAAGTTAATGTGCATTTATAACAAGCTTGAAATATTTATATATGCTCTAGTTGATACTATTTTTATTTAATAACTGTAAAGATTTGATGGATAGGTAAGAACTTAAATCCATCCCATGACTCAAAACAAGAAAATAGGAATTAAGGGTTTGTTGTGTTATTCATTCTATATATGACACTAATGCCTTTAACCAATAAAGTATTACTAAAAGTGGTATTGAAATGTTTTATTCTTATATAATTAATGATGTATGAACTTTGGTATTATGACAAGTTCATTATTGTTGTATCAAAATAATGATTCCATAAGTTCATTTTGGTTCTAAACCTTATAATGTGTTTAAGGCTTGCATAAGATTCTTGAGCCCTATTTTTATTTCCATGAGAACTAATTCTACACATTTTATTGATTTCAAAAGTTTATTTGAATGAGTTAGTATACATAGCCTTGAAGACATAAAGTATTGTAAAATTCCTTAAGGAATATTGTCCTACTTGATACCCAGGATGTCATATCCTTAAATGGAAAATGCATGTATGTCTTTTAAACCTAGATCATAATATTTATTTTATATGCAGTTAAAACTATGCTCTTGATAACATATGAGTAAAGTTTTATTTTTTGTTTTTCATTGTGACCTTTATAACACAATAGGATGAACATGTTTTTGAATAAATCAAGATTTAAAAAAATAGTGTAATAAATCCCTAGAACACTCATGTTAAAGCTATGGTCTAGTTACCCTTATTAGGTTGAAAAACAAACCTAATACTAAATAAATTTTAGAAATGACTATAAAATTCTAAATGAAGCATATGATAAATTAGCATGGATATACTAACTTAGGTATCCTTCAATAGGGTTTAATTCATTTTTCACTAAAAAATGTCCTATAAAATTGATATATACTAAGGCATGTGCTATTGGGTTGGCAAATTTGAGATGGAAAAATTCATTTAAGCACCCAAATTTTACACATATGACATTTCATGATAAATCCAATTATTATGCAATGATATCTACCAAAATATGATCAAACTTGGTTCTCTCTATTTTATTAGTCTTCTACTCCTTTGGCCTTTTCAAACATCAAAATTTCCTTTTTTAGTCTTTTGATTTTATTTATTTTTGCTTAAGTGGTGAAACTACTGCAATGAAAATGTAACCATTATGGCAAAAATTTAACCATCGTGATGGATCCAAGAATTATCATGGAGGTTTTATTAGTAACAACAATGATTTTTCAAACTATTGTGGTGATTATGTTTTTGACACCTGTATAAAGTAGTGGTTTCATCACCTATGTAGAGTTTTTAAAATTTGTTATATGAGACTTCAATTTTCATGTGTTTTTATTGGTTTCTATTGAATTATGATTGTTTCTTGTTGATTTCACTTCCTTGGCTGCCCAATTCACTCTTATTATTATTTTTCTAATCTCCTTGACCTCCAAGTTAACTTGACCAAACACCATGTCAAATTTGAGTTAGCTTCTAGTCACAATTCCTTCCTCATTACAAGTATTTCAATTGTACAAGAATTTCATGTCTAAATTTTGTACATGTGATTGAATATTAGAATATTTTAGAGCTATAACCCACATAATTATGTTTTTGAATATACTTTACTTCAATTTACAATCATCCTCTGGTCATTTTGCATGAGTTTTGGAGAAGGAAATTCATTGATCTTGCAACCTACTTTTTGCTTTTTCATGAATTAGTTGAGCCATAGTAAATTTATTTCTTCTTCACATCTGTGTTAATTTTATTCCATTTATTTACCATACTCTTTTTATAGAGTTAACAAGGTATTTATTTAAGCAAATGAGCTAGCTACCTGAGAATCAAAGACTCATCAACAACTACTTCTTCACCTTTAGCTAATCTCAACATTCATCAAGTTAGAGGATTTGATTTTATTTTAATCTATTTATTTTTTTATTAGATTAATTTATTTAGTTTTATAATATATTATCATTTTAAAATATTAAATATAAATCCCAAAAAAAAAAAAAAATCTACTTCTCTTTCATTCTCTTACATTGAAAATAACAATTTTTATTTTCCTTTGTTGCATTCACATATCAAAACTCCAAAGAAGAATAATAATTGCATTAGATCTATGGTAGAGTAGTTGAATCAAAACATTAGGTATGATCAAATTAAAAAAATCATTTTTTATTTTTCACGTACAAGCAAACACCAACACACACTAGCATAAAAAATCTTATAAAAACAAAAAACTTGCATTTTAGAATTCATGTATCCATTTACACAATAAAATAATTTTTTCACAAATCATAAAATATATATTTTTAATTTGTATATATATATATATATATATATATATATATATATATATAATGTCAAATCATTTATCTTTACATACAATAGTCCAAAAGTTTAGAAACTTGCATTTTAGTTTGCATATATGGATTAATTTCTAAATACAAAGAAGTTGTGTTTGACAAAACCAATCTAAGTTTTAGATCTAATTCCCCATTTGAATAGTAGAAATATAAATCTCACATTAGTATTCATTTAAAAAGAACAAAAAAAAAAGAATTCTCATTTAGTGAATTAAAGGCAAAAATATGATCTCTCAAACTAGGAAAAGTAAAAATCAACGTTTGCATCATTCATTCAAAATTTTAGTTTTAGCATTACATTTTTTGAAAACTTTAAAAAAATATGTTGTGCCTTATCCTTAGTTTTTATTGAATAAATACTAATCATGTACCTAAAGGAAATAAAGAATCCAATGAGCTAGCATGCTGGCATATCACCAAGTAGTGACCTCATGTTCTCACTTAAAGCACACATCCAAGACTAGTTCCCATCTATATTACCACAAGGTGGTGGATAAGCTTAAATCTCTATCTACACCTAGGCACTTGGGTTATTTATTTTTAGTTCTCATTACTACAAACACCATATTATGGTTAACCATGTTATTCACTCCATACATTTCACATAATTATAATTAGAACCATAGCAATAGATTGGCATATATTTTAGAATTTATAGATAAAAATAATGATTCCATTGATTTCATTTGAAAATTACAATCACTCGTACACCATAGCTTACTAATAAACAAAATAAAATAAAAAATATAATTTAGAAACATTTCTTCTCTAGTATTATCTCTTAGTATCTTTTCTAAACAAAACTAAGGGGTATTTATACATAACCCAACCCCTCTTTTTAGGTCACATCATTAATACAATAGTGATGAGTAACCAACAAATATTTGAGGAAAAGAAGTCATGATGAGCCATTATAATAGAATCCTTTTGACTTGGGCCTAACAATCCCTATATATTCTCTCCATGCTAGATATTCATGATTGTGATCCTATTCTCTTATGAGTCAGTGCTAGATTTGAACTTGAATAATCTCCTTCAATGCTTTCATGAGCTGATTCATAATTGTTTCTACTTCCTATACCCTTATCCAAGTATTGCACTTTTGTCTAAGTCCTACATCTTTTGTTTCTTCTTATTTGTTGTATCCTTTTATCTTGTAACTCACTCTTTTATGCCAAGGTACTCTGTACCTTTCTCTTCCATTTCAAGGTCCTCCGCATCATTCTCTTCCACACCTTTCTCTTTTGTGCCAAGGTCCATGTCATTCTCACTCCCTGACTATTCTACATCATGGATCCAAAACCTGTAGAATATATAAATATAAAATTTGGGGTCCAACATCACCCCCCACTAAATTGATATTCCATCCCACACTATGTTTAATATGCCTCAGATAATAAAAATTTAGGTCCCACTTGTTATACTTGGAATTTTATCTCCTCCTATTGGTTGAATGCAGTTTAAAGAATGGAAGTAATAACTTCTACCTCACCACATAATCACTTTAATTCCTCAAGTTATTTTAGGAAATAATCCAATTGAGTCATAAATTTTTTGATCTTAGAAGTTATAACATTATGTGCATCCTCAAGAAACTCAACTTCCATCAAAACTTGCCCTCGAAGTGTTGAAAAACTAACATTAAGTTCTTGGTGATGGGTCCTTATTTATTTATCTAGTTCTTCCACATCCTGAAACACCTTGGTGCACTAGTCTCTATTTTTGATATTTAATGTATCTTTAGCCAAATATTGGCATTATTGATCCTCAAGCTAAAGTCATGCTTCTAAAATTTTGTTTCGCCATGCTAGTTTTATAAAACCCCCATCAATGATAGGAATAGTGATGTCTAATTTGGTCAAAAATCTTTTGCAAACATCTATGTCCTTCATGAATTTTTTTATTGCCCATATCTATTCCTTTTGGGTGTTTACTGAGTTTTTGCATTTTTTGAGTAGAAGTTCTAATAGTGTCTCCAATTTATCTATGGCTTTACTAGTTAGAGTAATCTCATCAACAAACATCATCTCACTCTTAAAGAGTGTCTGACAAAGGTCTAGTATCCTTAGTCAAGATGACTTAGATATATTGTTTTGGTGCTTGAGTGCCTCTAGTTCGTCTTCAAGCCTTCACCTTTTATCATGTTCCTCCTGGTATATATGATGACCTCTTGATGTTTATGGTGAAGTTGTCTAACACCATTATTTTGGATAATATTTTTCCTATTGACCTTTAAGGCTAATTTCATTAGGGGCATATCTGATTGAGCTATAAAACATTTAAGGAGATCCACTCAAATTAACTTTATAATATATTCACCCTATGATCTTAAATATGTTCTAGCTTTAGGAAGATCAAAATGACCTTCATTGTTGTATATATCTATAAAAAAATATAATTCACATCAAGCTTGAATGATGGATTCATTTTCAAGGAAATAATATCATATATAAAGTTGATTGTCTGGGATTCCATACTATAATAGGGTGAAAGTGAGAAGGTCATCCTTACCCTCATTTTATTTCTATATCTCTTCCAATTATTCATTAGTTCCTTTGCCATTGTGAGGGTCATGCTCTAGATATACAAGTTTGGGACCTATTTTTTGTTGGTCACCTGTGCTAATGTCTTGGTCCTCTATGATGGGTGTTACCCCTCTTCCTACCTCTTCCTTAATAGGTTTTGGACTCTCAATGTCTATTTTTGCATCTTTAAAATCATGTTGTTATTTATTAAGTTTAGGGGTGTGCTATTTTTTGGGTTGCACTATTGGAGATACTTCACCTTATTCAAAGATCAAAACTTTGGGCATGAAATACTCTAGCCCTAAATGGGCAGTGCCATCTTTTATTTATTATTTAGGTAACCCTTAAGATTTATTTGGTGATGGGGATTACCTTTATAATTTAGTATCATCTTTGGGTTTTCCTCCTACATCTTATTGGAATTAGTGGCTTTAGGTCTTAGTCTCTTTTCATTTTTATGTACCCTTTTTTGTGATGGTGTTTTTGGTTGAGGAGGGAGGGGTTATTTTGTTGTCTCCCAAATTATTTATGTTTTCTTCTTGAGATGGAGCATATGGTAAACCAAAAATATTTTATCATGCATAATTATATTAAAAATATCATGTTTTATTATTTTTTCATTCGTTCTTATTGATAAACAAACTTACTAAAAATAAAAATTATGATATATGGTTTTAAAGGGATATCTATGATGAAGGTTGTGCATCATTGATATAGCTAAGTGGGAACTCATTTTTGGATAGGAAGGATTACTTATACACAAGAGACAACTCAAAAAATATTGACTAATAGGATAAATAAGTGGATTGCTTGATGCTAGATTAGTTCCAAGAAGTGGTACACTTACTTGAGAGGATGTCAGTCCACTATATTAATTAATTAAGTGAAAAATGAAATAATATAAATTATAATAAAACATATGATAATATATATTTGATACTAAAATGAAGTGGATTAATATTTTGCATAGATGTTATAAAATTGTTCATTCCAACAAGATATAGTTGAATTTTCTTGTTCCTGTATTACTTCTAATTTTTCAGTGACTACTTCTAGAGTAGGGGTGAAGATGATTGAAAAAGTTCATAGCTCAAAGGAAATATCACTAAGATATATGAAGAGTAGGTGAGTGAATATGGGTAAATCGTATATGGAAACCACATCACGTAAAACACCTAAAAATGTCATCTACAAATAGAGATTTATGATTTTAAGACCAAAAATAACTAATTGAAATTATTTAAGACTATTAAATTAGCTTCAAATTGTAGATAGAAAGTAAAAACATATGGATTGATGTTGATCATATTATAATTATTAATAATTGTATCAATTGATGATGTGGGGAATCATCATCGATCTTGACAGTGGGGAAAAAAAGATCAAGATGGGGCCTAAAGGTGGGCTTTAAGACATTTAAATAACTTTATGAATATCTAATGATAATATAACTAGACTAATGGAATTTAAAAGAATGTAAAAAATAAATATAAGAATTATAATATGTTCAAATGATAAATATAGTTACCTCTAGAATGCTTTCAATATTGCATACAATTATTGTGTTTATGGGGATGTTCTTAACCTTTATGTGCACCAATTTTAGGATTCTTAAAATATTATCAAAATGATAACATGCACATAAAATGAATGAAAATCGATAGGAATAGATATAAAAGGTAAATAAAAATAGATAAAGAGTTCTCACCATCATTTTTACCTTCTCATAGCTCCATTCCAAGACTTGAAATTTGTGAGATTGTGCTTGAAGACTTGATTGTTGGATTGCTTGTAGATGCTTGATAATGGATTCCAAGAGACTTGATATGGCTTGATGAGAGTGATAATAGCTTTCTTAGGGATTATTTCATGCATGCATATATTTTTCCATTAGCCTTAAGAAAGGAGGGGTGGTTTAGTTTTATTAGTTTAATAGAGGAATATCTATGGTCCAAGTTTGATCTTGGGCCTTCAAGATATAGGGTGGCAGATTTTCCATAGAATTTTAAATTCATGAAATCCTATAAAATAGAAAATTCTATAGGAAAAGGGATAAATTAGAGATATTTCTATAAGTATCTAATTCTATAAGTCTCTCTATAGGTTTTAGGGGTTTTGGATAGGCTAGTGTAGGGTGGTAGGTGGGTAGTTGGGATTTTCTTGAATTTAAAATTGGCTAGTGGTTTTAGGGGATAGGTTAGTGGGTAATAAGTCTTGTTAGGGTTTTTAATGATGGGATTAATTGGCCTTGGGATAATATGTAGGTTATATGGGATATGAAAATGGGTATGGGAATTAGGCCAAGGGTTATTATGGTTAGGGAATGGGATAATTGGGCTGATTTAGTGGGACTTATTTAAATTAGCGGGGTGAGCATATTTTAATGCATACATTTTGCCCCTCTTTGAAAGGGTGTTGTAGAGTAATGGTATTTCAAAGAAAAACCATGGTATGATCAATGTTAGTTGTTAGCAAGATATGATTTGGATGCCCCTTCAAGGGAGCATGTAGGGAGGGTAATCGACCTGGATGGTTGCTCAAAGGAAGAGGCAATGGGTGGGATGAGATGGATAGATGAGGGGATAAGATGCTAGATGTGAGATATAAGATGAATAATATGGAGTCAACTTTGAGCAATGAGGTAAAAATTGATAATAATGCCCCTGATAAGGACACATACATAGGGAAATAAGATGATGGGTGTCACAGTTGTAGACACATCCCAAGTAAGGAAACATGCATGGGAATCAACTGTAACAAGATGATGATAAGATAAAAAGGGCCACAAGAATTAGACATATACCAAGAAAGGATGCATGTAAGGGAGAGCTATAGGCCAAGGATTAAATGATGATGTGATAATATTAATGATAAGTATAACTCAAAGCTAAAGGTGATCCATATGATGTTTTTGATGCTAGAGAAGAAATGAAATGATCTAGTGACCAAAGGATTTGAATGATGCCCCAACGTAGATAATCAAGTGGTTCAAGTGATGGGTTTAGACAATAGACAATTTGTCTAGAAAATGATTTTTATTATTTTATTTTTATGTATTTATTAGTTTTTATTTGTTTAAGCAAATGATGAGTTTGGTAGCAAGGGTGCATGCTCTAGGAGGCTCAAAAAGAGAGAATGGAAGTGGTGGGTGACATAGATCAATAATAAGCCACTTTTTGTAAAATCTAGGATTTTAAAATAATCTACTTATGGGGTAGTGAGAGGTTTGGGATGTTGATAATGAGGGGTTTTGAGATGCTTGGGTAGTGGAAAGAGATTCAAATCAATGTGCTTGAATATGTGGGAAATTTAAAAATAGAAGTTTTAAGGGGATGGGTACAGGAAGTTGTGAGATGTTAGTAATGGTGTTTGTGGGAGGGAGATTGGATAGAAATAATGGAGAGAAAGCAGAGGAGGGGGTATGAGGGAGTATGAGGTGGGGGGGGGGGTTGATATAGGCCAAGAAGGCCATTAGAGGGCTCATTTATGCTTATTATTGTTCTAAATTCTATATCCAAAGTGAGAGAGATGGAGAGGATCCCCTGAAATTCTCACCATAGAGAGAGGGTACGTGCCTACCAGAGGGAGCCAGAGGCCAAACCACTAGTAATTATTAGTGCTAGAGTTATATTTTTGCAAGTTTATAAATTGATTAGATGGTTTAGGCTAGTTTTTAGGAAAAATAAAATGTGGGTTGATATAGTCTTACAATCTCATGATTGGGGATTGTGTCCTCAGTCACGGTATTGAAGACATGAATGGTAGAATTACTAGAATAGTGGTGAGATTGAAGGTGTAATGGTGGGATTACAATCCTATGACTAGGGAATAGTGAGATTACAATCTTGATAGTAGGAAATATAAATACTGAGATTGTGATCCTATTAATAGGGTGTGGTGGCATTGTAATCCCATGGGTGAGGTTTAACGAGATTGTAATCCTATGACTAGAAGTAGTGGGATTGTAATCCTACAACTAATGAATGGTAGTATTGCAATCCCACTACTAAGAAGTAGTGGAATTGGGGAAATAGTGGCAAGATTATAAAAGGGGGATTTAAGTGGTTGAAACATGGATTTAGGGGGGGGGGAATAGAGAGAGGGTAGGTTGGGTAAAGTGAAAGGATGAGTGAATTAGGTTTATTTAGCTAGGGTTAGTTAGTTAGGATAGGCTAAGTGAGGTTAGTTGATTAGGATAGGTGGTATATGGTGGATTAAAGGGGAGGGTATGAGGGATAGTGAATGGGTGGTACTAATGATAATGGTTTACTGTTGGTATGGTGCAAGAGCATCTAGGGATCTTAGCATCATGATTGCACCATCCCAAGATTTTGCATGAGATGTGGCACATGACACTGGGGGAGTATGGAGTGATAGAGCTGATTGGGTTATATGACATTGTGATGATTCCATTGATTAGGATTGATTGAGCACTAATTATAACCTTGGTGGAGAGATGGCACTTTGATACTAGCACAGTTCATTTTGTGATTGGGGAGATGACTGTGACATTAGAGGATGTCTACAAGATCTTCTATCTATTGATGACTGGTGTTAAGATCTATTAGAGATCCAAGATAGTGATGTAGATATTATAGTGATTGGGTGGTAGTCTATAGATTGGGGTTCATGAAGGATCGATTGACTTGGATAGGTGTTGATAGGAGGGTATCTTGGATCGATTGACCTTAGTAGTGATGGCTCTTATGTCTGGAATCCTATTACTAAACAAGAGTAGTAGATGGTTTCACCTAGGCTTAAGGGATGTGGTAGCTGACATAGTCTAAGATCATAGGGTGTTTACATGGGGGCCTATGATAATTACACACTTATATAAGGAGCTACATCCAGGGCTTACATGGGTGTACATATTTTTGGGCCTTCGGTACCGCTATAGATTTGGAGCTGGGAGCATATGGCTATTTAGTGGCCAATGGGGACATTAGCAAGTCTAGGTCTTGGAGATCTAATGGTCTTCAGATGGTGGGTGATTATGGGATTATCTTTAGGCTATGAAGGGGATATGATATAAAATAGGGAGGCTTCTGACACCTTATATCTAGAGCATATTAAAGGGATGCCATATAATCTATTAATATTCCTATTAGTCGACACTAATTCTACTTAACCTATTTTATCCCACTATTTTATCCTATTTCTAGCCATATATATAATATCCCCCTTTCCATTATCCTACATTCACTAACCTTACCCATCCCCCACTCTTTCATTAATTTCCCTAATGATTTCATTATCCTAATCTAATCTTCTTTATCCAATATATAGGAATTTAAAATTCTTATAATCCCACGTACCACCTATTAACCTACTGCCTAGGTCTTTCTACATCCTTAGGAATCTTAATCCCTATCTAACCCCTACCTAATCCCATATTATCCCTAAACTAATCCTAGAAGTCTCTAGAAACCTCTATTTTCTAGAGGTTTCTCTAAGTAATTTAATATTCCTTGAATAATCTAGGGCCATTGGATGTCATCTCACTAACCTTGAACCTCAACCCTTGATATTCCCTCCCCTTTTCTATTTAATCAACCCTCCATCCTCCATTAGAACCAACTATGAAGATCATACAAAAAATATACAAAAATGAATCCATAACCAACCATCAATAATCCATTATCAAGCATCCATCATCAGGAAATCACATTGTCAAATCTGAGTCTCAAGCATCCACATTCAAGTCCTAGAAGGAGGTAACATGGAGCAAGGAATTTGGTAAGTCTTTATAATTCTAATTTGTCATTCATAAATCCTTCCTATTGAGTAGTGTGAATTTTGAGTTTTGGATTTAGCTTTTTAAATTTATAGTGAACTCAAGATACATCTACATTTGGGCACCCACCATGGTCACCAAAATGTAGAGGATTTTTTTGAGCACAAATATTAAATCATGTAAATTCAATCACTCAAATAACCTACTTAGGTAAGATGATGAAGCCATTAAAATGTAAAAGCTATTAGATGAATGAAATATTCAATATTACATTTAAACTCTAAATCCTAAGTGCTTCACATCATGATTAAACAAAATAAAAAAGATAAGAGGATTGGGATGAATGGATTTACCTTGACTCAGAATTTGGATAGCATAATGGCTTGATGTTGGATGGTTGATTGAGGACTGATTTTGGCTTGAAGATGTTATGAGCTTGATTGTTTCTATATTTATGGATGCTTGATTCAATTATTATTTTGGCATGGATTGGATATGAGAATGCTTGTTGATGAGGATCAAATTAGAATGATGATGTTAATAATATCACTACTACAATACTATTGTTTGCAGGGCAATACCACTACTCTTTAAAAACACATGAAAAACTCAAAATTTATGCTTGATTCTAATTCCTGTTGATCTTAAAATTATCCAAAATGCATTAGTAAGAGTGTTATCCTAGATAAGGGAGGTTGGTCCCACTATGGTTGCCAAAAATGTGCACCAATTTTAGGATTCTTAAAATATTATCAAAATGATAACATGCACCTAAAATGAATGACACTCAATAGGAATAGATATAAAAGGTAAATTAGAATAGATAAAGAGTTCTCACCATCATTTTCACCTTCTCATAGCTCCATTCCAAGACTTGAAATTTGTGAGATTATGCTTGAAGACTTGATTATTGGATTGCTTGTAGATGCTTGATAATGGATTCCAAGAGACTTGATATGGCTTGATGAGAGTGATAATAGCTTTATTAGGGATTAGTTTATGCATGCATATATTTTTCCATTATCTTTAAGCAAGGAGGGTTGGTTTGGTTTTATAGGTTTAATGGAGGAAGATCTATGGTCCAAGTTTGATCTTGGGCCTTCAAGATCTAGGGTGGTAAATCTTCCATAGAATTTTAAATTCATGGAATCCTATAGAATATAAAATTATATAGGAAAAGGGATAAATTAGAGAGATTTATAGAATTATCTAATTATATAAGTCTATCTATAAGTTTTAGGGGTTTTGGAAAGGCTAGTGCAGGGTGGTGGGTGGGTAGTTGGGAATTTCTTGAATTTAAAATTGGTTAGTGGTTTTAGGGGATATGTTAGTGGGTAATAGGTCTTGTTAGGGTTTTTAATGATGGGATTAATTTGACTTGAGATAGGATAAATGTTATATGGGATATGAAAATGGGTATGGGAATTAGGCCAAGGGTTATTATGGCTAGGGAATGGGATAATTGGGCTGATTTAGTGGGACTTATTAAAATTAATGGGGCAAGCATATTTTAATGCATACACTTTGAATGATTAGGGATGGACTGAGATAGGTATGTCATTCTTCTGTAGGTGTTCTAGGACAATTTATCAAACATTCTAGTGTACAACTTCAAGATCCTTCTACTCAAGGATGGTTTGAGTTTAAATCGATACCGATCATAATAAGATCAATGATGATCATGGGGATCGATGTCGATCCAATTTAAATTTACCAAGTTCATTCAAACAAATCGAATTCATGAGCTTAAATTTAGTCTTAGGTTGTTTTGAATAAACTCTGACTAGTGATAAATTGTTAAGAGGTTAAAAACAACTTACCTCTAATATGTTTGGGGAGATTTAAATAAATTTAGGGAGGGTTAATTAGTTACCTAGGTAGAAATTAACTAGTAACACTAATTATGTGAAGTAAGATAGTAATTGTTAAAACTAATTTAACTAAGTAAAAAGGATGGGGAAATGGTAAGACACATATATTCATAGTACTATGATAGTGTAAATTCCTAGTGTCTATGTATCAATATAAATTTTATCTAATTCATGTTGCTCTATGTATGCCTACTTTCCTAGATAGACATATAAATTATAAAGAGTGTGAAAGTCAATGTATTTTGTCAGCATCAATGTTTACTCAATGCATATTCATAATATGATTAATGCAACCCATGAAATATTTTACAGTGTTTACATAAGGTAACTTGGACAATCTTGACAAGTTATCAATGCTCTCCATCCATATCCATGTGAGTGAATAATGTTATTTAACCAAAAACTCAGTAGGCTCCCCATCTACATGGGTAAATGTTTGGGTATGCACCACTCATTACCAAAATCTTATTTCATCCCCTTGAACAAGAAATTCATCTTCATTTTGTAAGAGGGTGTGATGGTGTTTGGACATGTAAATTATTTTAACCTCTCATTAGGGGACTTGTGTTATGGTGGATATACCCACCTAAGTTCTTTGTCAAAATACTCTAGGACACCAATTTCATAAAAACTAAGCAAAATTCTACACCCTAGGGAAACTTGTAGTAAGCCAATCAATGGGCCTTCTCCACATCTTCAATTTTATCAGTAAATATTGGGAGTAATTATATTTAGTCCCCTTTGCTATTTGAATTAAAACATAGAGGTGGGATGTATCCACATCCTTTAATCTATACATGCCCCCTAAATTTTTCATTGCTAAGCATGAAACTACCCAAATGGTGGGATCTAAAAGACTTGTAATGTACATGGCATGGCATTCCATTTTATACTTTAGTGTCATTGCCATTTTATCAATATCATCTTGATCATTAATATCCACATGGATATCATATCCTTAACATAGTAACATTGTTACTTTACTTATCTGTTGGGGGTAATCCTCATACTACACCCTACAAAGTAAAAGCAATCCTTATGGATGTACAAAATTATAAATTGTACCACCTCATGAGGTTTCCCAAATTATGGAAGTTGAAAGAGTTGAAGTATGCCCACATCATCCAATAAATTGTGAATAGTGAGATCATAGGTAACCTCATTCCTTATGTTTTAGCACTCGATCTGGTAGTCTCATTATAAGTGTTGTTTCCAAAATCAGCTTAGCCCATTTTTGGGAACAACCCCCTATGAAACTTGTCCATTTCGTCTTTTGTCTCTCTAAGTTTATTTTTTGAGATGGGTTTTGAATTCATTCTCATCTTGGCTCGAAACGTGAGAGTAGTTACGATCTTGTTGCAACTAAGAAAATCCCTACCCCAGACTGCCTCTTCTAGAATTGGTCTTTTCTTCCATTTTCGTGCACGATTGGCAAATTTTGTCGCCAATGCATTTTTCCCTTTGTAATGCAAGGGCAGCAAATTTTTCCACCCCTGCATTTTCTTGCAAGGGCAGAAAATTTTGCCACCCATGCATCTTGACCTGCAAGGGTGGCAAATTTTGCCACCCCTGCATTTGAACTCATTGAAACATGTAAGGGCAGCAAATTTTGCCACCCAAGCATGCCTCAGTTTCCATGCAAGGCATTTATTACCACACGCGGTGAGTTGTTGGGGTTGTTTTTCATCTCAAATAAACTAATTTGAACCCCATTTCTTCTCATTGCTTCCTCTTCTCCTCTTGCCCTTCACGTCTAGATGATCCAGCGGATGACTTGAAGTGTGATTTGTCAGATTTGACCTTGTGGCGTGCATGGCTTTCCAGGTAGGTCTTGTTTTTAGTTTTTATCATCTTTTCCTTCTTCTATCTTGGCATCTTTTTCTTATTTTCATTTTGTTTTGAGTTTTTCTTGTTGTTTACTTCTTGTTATCCCTCCCCCGATCGACCTTCCATGCCTACCTACCTGCAAGGATGGCTTAAAATTCCATCCCTCCTCGTTATCCATGAGTTTCCTCTCATTGCTCGCTTAGGCGGTGAATTTCACTACCCGTGCCTCGGCCCCCAAGCCTTTTAACTACGTGGACAATGAATTTCACCACGTAAAAAATCCTTGCACGTAGGGGCGGCAAAAATCACCACCCTCACATCCCTCTATTTTCTCATCCCTGCAGGGGCGATGAAATTCACTGCCCCTCCATGTTTCTTTCCTTACCTGCAAGGGCAGCGAATTTTGCTGCCCGTGCAGGGCTTTCCTATAGGGTGGAAAATTTTGCCGCCCCTACCTCTTTACCCTCTAGCCTGCAAGGGCAGAAAAATTCACCACATGTACAGGCCAAACCTGTATAGGTGGAAAATTTTGCCGCCCTTACATATTTTTCACTCCAACTTGCAGGGCGGCAAATTTTGCCACCCGTGCATTCCTCCTTCAGATTTTCCCGACTCCAGAGGATTTTCTGTGTTATCTTTTTCTTTCCTTTTCCACCTCATTTCCCATGCCTTTTTCCAACCTAGCCTTTTTAAGTGACCTCCATTGACCAAGATCACTTAAAATACGTTTTCCCCAATTTGTCCACTCTCCCCTAATTTCGTGATCATGACTATAGTACTCTCTGAGAACTCTTGCTCATTGACGCCTGTTCAGCCAAAGCCAATTCCAATGTCGGAAGTGTCTCTGAAAAAGGAAAGAATGATGAAGTATAAATATCAAGGCATCTTCTTGATCACTTTGGTCACCTCAAATGTCGATGACATTCAAGACACTAAAATTGGCCACGTGGACATGACTGAATTCATAACTCAAATGAAGGCGATGAACCCAAGCTCTAGGATAAAGAAGATCATCAAGAGTAACATCCACCTGGTGGCCACTTTTCTAGTGGTAACACATCATACTGAGTTCGTCCTCTAATGTGCCCACTTCTACAATAAAGAGACCAGGTTGGTCTCAGATGCCAATGGTGATGTGGTAATTTGGCTGGATCCCGAATTCATCGACAAAGTCTTAATGTGCTCTCTAGCCACCGAAGTAACCAAGATTGACTTCGTGGATGCCCAGAAGAAATATGACAAAGACCCTCAGAGGGAAAAGAAGGTGATGAAATACAAATGGCTGAAGACCCTTTGGACCAACTTATCAAGATGGCCGCAGAACTTTCCGAGAAGTGACTTCATTGAGGAGGTTGGTGACTTGATCACCCTTCTCAGCAGAGTATGAGGTCTCCCGTCTTCCTCACTATTCCATGAATGGATGTATCCATTCATCAAGATCATACTCCAAGGCAAGAAGGTTATCTTTTGGGGAGAGCAGATCAGCAATGCCCTCCATGAGCAGCTAACCAAGGTATAAATTTCTTCCAAGTTTTATATGACTTCGTACCTTGTGTACATAGCTACTGCAATGCGAACTTTTCTGGGCTTAACAACTGAGGGGGATAGAAAGACAACTCTAGTATACTCATTTTACCCCTAGTTGACACTTCAAGAGTCAATTCATCATTTCAAAAGGATAAATGATGCCTTCTTTGCCATATTTCTATGCCTCTTCGACCCTTAGCTTGAGCAGAAGAGAGTATCAGACGAGGCTTGGGCAGTCATCAATAATTACGGGTGCATGTTCCTGAAATTCCCCACCTTTTGCTATCTTCAGGTTGGCTTTTTCCAAGGCTACCCCTATATGCTCCCCAGGTTCCCTTCTGACAAGCTAGTTTTAATGGAACTTTGCTGACAACTAATTGTCGTGCATACCGGACAAATGGAGTTTAAAAAGCCAGGTTTCCAATTTCCAATTGAAATTGGTAGGTATTCCATTGCAACAATAGCCAAGGCTAATTCATGGAAATAGAAATGAAGATGGTGACCCTAAAGCAGTTCAAAAGAAGAGATAAATTTGACTACAGAGGAGTCAAGGACAAAATTAGGAGGAAGACTCAGTTCCATGAGCCCATGATTAAAGACATTTGGATAGACTTGAGAACGGTCGAAGAGATCAAAAATATGGACTATTGTAGGCTGACCCTAGAGCAGATCGAATATCTGGGGCTTGCAGAGATCCCCTCTAATCTAATCGATGATGGGAACATCATCAATAGCAGATACTTGATTGAAAAGGTTGCTGGCTCCCCTCTTCCTCCAACTCAGTGGTCTCAGAAGGAATTAACTTCTCTGAAAAAAATATTTGAAGCAATATTGGCTAACACCAATGATTGGTTAGTATCCAGAGGAATCAAACTGAAAGAATTTATCACGGGATCAGAGGCTGAGTACCAAGCTGAGTTAAAGAGGAAGGCAGAAAATAGGACCAAGAACAAAGGCAATGTTCCTTCCCCTCTAGGCCTCACAAGCCTATAATCATCTTTGTTTCCAAAAAGCCAAAGACTACTGAAGAACTTGAAGCAGTGGCTAAAGGAACTAAAGAATAGAGCCCTCAAACATAGGCAGCTCAGCCAATAGAAACAGATGACCAACTGACAAGATAGCCAAGCGTTGAACCTCTGCCTTCACAAGAAGAAGCATAATCACTCAGGAGCATCTCTCCTTCTCCACCTTAGTCTCTTCTGGCACCCTCTTCTCCTATCTCTCCGATCAGTGTTCTGTCTTCTGGAGCTACCTCTCCTTCCAGAGTCATATTTGGCGATCCTCAAGGTGATTTTGGAGGTTCTCCTCGCTCTTCTAGGTCCATTCCAAGTTTATCATCTCCTTCTTTCAACTTGGAAAAAAGCCCTTACAAGAGCTAGAATCAGTAGTTGGTACAATTTTGCCAGTTACTCTAACTACGACGACTGTCACCACTAGCAGTATAGAAGCTGTCACAGTAACACTAGCTGAGAGAACCATTGCCACAGTAGGTACTTCTCTCCCGCCTTGGATGTCAGCTTTCACCCTCAAAATAAAGAAGTTGGCCATCTCTCCAGATGACTTTAACTTTGGAAAAATAGTGCTGGTAAAAGGTAAGGCTCCTAAGAGACCCAAGATCCTCTCGAAATTGGTCGAGGAAAAAGGGCAAATTTTTTTGGAAATTGCCAAGCCTCCACAGGATGCAACCCTTGAGGGTTTTGAAATGAGCAGCTATTCCATCTCTCATGTTGAACTTAGAAAATTTACCCATGAAGGTGCGAAAAGTGACCTTCAGTCTGCTATAGACATCATGGTCTAGAAATTTGACTGAGAGAAGGAGATGAAAGATTATTACATGGCCAAGATAGAGCAACTAACGGCAGTAATAAGAAGGTTTACTCTTCCCCCTAGAGCGGCAACTCTGAAGGCCTTCTTCGTGGATGACCCTATCATCCAAAAGGTGGAGAAGACTTACTTAAAGGGAAAAGTCCTGGAGGATTACGTTGAAAAAATGCACACTCAAGGAGTTTCCTTGCTATCAGAGGTTACAAAAAAGATGGACAAGATGAAGAAATTAAAGGCAGAGTTGGATGACTTTGTCTCTCTTATCTCTCAGGAGATTAATAGTTCATAAAATTATCTTTCCAGATGGAAGGAGATGAAAGGTTTGAAGAAAATCCCCTTGATATCTATTGGTGTCATCTCCAGCAAGGACTCTTATGTTGAGATCAAGGAGTCACTGACTTTTAGGATCCAGATACTTAAAAGATTTAATTGAGGATCTTAAAGCTTTCAGGGATGCTGGTGAGAAGAGTGATGTAAGTCTACTCAATAAACTGGAAGAAATACCTTGCAACTTAACCTCCAAGGAAAATCAATTCCTCTCAGTAGGAGAAATGATCCACAGTTTCAAAGAGATGATTCAAAGAGATTTTGAAGAGAAATCCTTCTCAATGTCTTCTGTTGATGGTATTCTAGACACTCAGTTAACTTTGGAAAATCTAAAATCTAGGTTAACTGGTCATGATAAGGCCATCACAACATTGAAGGATGCATTAATTAGAGCCAGAATCATCTCCAAAAACACGGTTGTGCCAGAAAATTTAGGAATTCAGGTGTCTATTGCTATGTACGATGCTCATCTGAAGAAATCTGGCAGCAAGAACTAAATTTTTCCTCTTTTATTTTTCTTTCCTTATGCACTTTTGTTTTTGTGAAAAGTGCATGCAATTTTGTAATGTGTAATTACATGTAAATATTTCAGAAAAATATCTCAAAGTCAAAGATGAGTCATCTTTGACTCAGATATTTTTATATTTTATTATTTTCTAGTTTTGAGGATTTTCTCCCTATATATAGTGGAGACCTCATTTGTAAATGATCTTGAAAAAATTGAGAGCAAACACTCTATCGAAATTGAAGTAATTTTTGAGACTTTGTGCTCAAACTTGTAAATCATATTTTGTTGAATGAATGAGAAGCAGGTTTATTTCAGACTTTGTGTTGAAGTTATCTGTGTTGTCTAGGAAACAATTTCTTATGTTCTCTTTCCTGATAATCTCTTGTTTATCTGATTTAATAAGCAAAGTGGGTGTGTTAATATTATCTGAGAGCGCTTCTAAAAGATAGAGGATAGACTTTGAGCTACCTCTATCTTTGAGATTTAGTTATCTTTTGTAGTTTCAAGCGGAGACTTTGTGCTTCATTTTATTCTACGGTTACGTTTGTTCCGAATTGGTGAAGGAGGCTATGGAAGAATTTGTGCTTATGTGAGTGCTTTTGTGGACTTTGTTACTTCAGGTGATCTCCTGCTCTCCATTGATACCATTCTTGAAAGAAGAGGAGTGTTGTTAGCAAAGACCAGGATTTCCCTCTTTTGTTCTTTGTGTATTACCTTTGAAAAAAGAGAGGTAGATGCTGTTATACCACCCCATGTGTTATTTTTTGCTTAATTATATACATAAATATAGCACTTAAATATTTATAGGGAACCTCCTCTTGATGATAGGGGAGATTTACTTCATCTAGATTTGGTAAACCCATACTTGTCGTGGTGTAAATCTCCCTATGCCGTGGTTGATATACCCATTTTTTCATCAGTTAGTTGATGACAAAATATTCACCCAACAATTTTTTGTGACTTTGCTAGGGATTATGAATGTGCATTTTGAAGCGTCAAGCTTCAACTTGAAGCAGTTTCGGTCCCTTTTTCATTTGAAATCTGACAACTCCACACTACACCAAAAGCCAGAGATCTAAGGATGTTTTTGACCCCATGTTTGAATTGACTGCCGTTAACCAGGCCCTACCCATAAATACCCTACCAAAGTTGACTATCCCACCATTCAATCATCCTATCATAATGGATCAAGGCCCATGGGGCAATTCCTTTGGTCCTCTTAATTTGACTGCACCTTTGCATGAACTACCTCGTAGTTTTAGGAAAAATTTCCCTAAGTTTTTTGGTGATGGAAAGGTTCATCCCGACGAGCATATTTCCATTTTTTCCATAGCATGTGGCATGATCAACATGGAATTTGAGGATGTAGCAGTTAGACTTTTCATGGAAACCCTACAAGGAGCTGCCACGAATTGGTTCTATCACATGTAGACTGAGTCAATAACTGACTGGGATACACTCAAATCCAAATTTGAAGCCAGATTTAAACCTACTGAAGATGCACATGCTTTGTTAGCTTAGCTAACACAGATGAAAAAAGAATCCCAGGAACCCATGACGGATTTCATAGCTAAATTCAATAAGTTGAGAAACTGGATCCCAACTGTTGCTCAGCCCACACCTGAGAATCTCAAATGCTTTTTCATCAACTCTCAGCTTTTCGAAGTAAGTTTCCTATTGAGGCGAGCTGGCCCTATGAATTTAGCATTAGCTCAAAATTTGGCTACTGAGATCGAAGATGATCTTATTTTGGCAGGTAAGATCAGAAAAGACCCTAATAAAAATAAATTCTCTTCATCTATTGAAAGTTCTTTTTCAGGCACTACAGATCCTATGGTACAAAAATTGACAAATAAACTGATAGTTTTGAAGAGGAAAATAGCCCAAGGTACGTCTGCTCCTACCTATCAAGATATGCCTAGGAGAATGATCTAGAATTAGCAATATCAGGGTAATGCTACCTGGAGCCAAGGGCAATCAAATCATCCCCTACCTCTCCCTCCATGGAGATTGGCCATTGAAGTAGCACCTGCCAATTTAGCGGTTGGTTACCTAGAAGCTGAACACGATGATTCATTCCAATCTCAGTTGGACCAACAATAAGATGCTAATCTCTTTGATGAGCAAGAAGAAGAATTAGATGGCGACTCTAATATCAGTTTCTTGGATTACTAGGATGAAGCTGGAAGTAAAGGGGAAGGTTTGGATGGATCCTACACTGTTTTCACTAGATCTCAAAATCAGTCAGCCTCACAGACTGACAAAGGAAAGGTAGAGGAGGAACCCCGGTTAGCGATTTCCATCGCTAAACGTGGGACTCCATTGCCTCCACAATCAAAAGATTAGGTAATTCATAAAAAGGTAATTTCCTCCAATCATGCCATCCCTTCCATTTCTGTTGCTCAGACCAGTGTCGTACCTACTAAAGTCCCCGATGATGGACTCTCTTCCTCTATCCCAAGTTCTTTTCAATTATTTGATATAATTGATCATGCTAAAAAAACTAAAATCCAAATGACAGAGGTTGAATATTTGAGGGCTAACCCAAAATAGTTTGATAGGTTAGCAGAATATGTAAAAAACAAAGCCGTCCCCGTAGGACAAGATTCTTTAAAGGCCGTTCATGATCCCCCTAAAGATAAACCGGCCCAAAACAATCTTGTTGTGACTCTTCCTGTTACTCCCAGGAAAATATAACCTTTCTATATTTACCTACTTATAAATGGTTATAAACTAAGTAATTGCATTATAGACTCTAGAGCCTCAGATAATGTCATGCCCGCAAAAGTGGCAGACTCTCTTGGCTTGACTTTGACCAAAACTTTTGGGAAGTGTTTTTCCATGGAAAATAAGCAATTTCCCCTCCTTGGTCAGATAAAAGACGCTCAATATGCTTTCACTACTTTTCCAAAAAAGCAGATAAAGATGATGGTTTTAGTGGCTGATGTTCTAGCATCTTACGACATCTTATTCGGGTGGAATTTATATAAAGATGTGGGAGGTGAGCTAAGTATGGACTTGTCGGAAGCAAGGATTCTAGTTTAAGGTGTCATGAAGAAGTTGCTTTCTGAAAAAGAAGCAAGGTATGTAGTTACCCGATCATCGGCACCAGAAGCTCAAATATTATTTGAGTCTTTAGGCATGGGCAACTATTTCTTGTCTATGGATGAGTTCCATGGGTTATCTGATGAAACTCTTACGGGTGATGACTTGAAATTGTGTTCAGCTGACATAGCGGGAGAATCAGCAAATCAAAATGAACACGTGGAATAATCTCTTTCCTCAGACCAAAAAAATTTCAAAAGAAAAGTAGCGTCTAATGAGGTATGGACCTTAGAATTTGACAGTAGCTTCTCTTCTACTGGTTTGGGAGCTAGAGTTGTGTTGACATCTCATCGGGGAGACATTATTCCTCTATCTTACAAATTGCAGTTTAACAATACCAACAACACGGCTGAGTATGAATCCTTGTTGCTCGGACTACAGGCTGCCAAAGAAAAAGGCATTAGGCTACTCCATGCTAAAGGGGATGCTGAATTGATAGTCTGCCAGGTGAGGAACCTCTATCAGATAAAAAATGAAAGGTTGCGCCACTATCGCAATTTGGTCTGGGATAAGATTAAAAATTTTGACGCTTTCAACATCTCTGCCGTTCCAAGGGAATTCAATGACCGAGTAGATGCATTGGCTGTCTCTGCTACCCTCTTAGTCCCTCACCCAAACTTTAAGGGAGACAAGTACACTATCGAGCTGGTCTTTTGGCCAAGTGTACCCGATAATGCCAGCCATTGGCAAGTATTTAACAACGATGATCAAATCATTGCCTTCTTGGAGCAAAAGGACAATTTTGAACAACTGCATTTTGAAGGTAGTAAACTCTGAGAATGTGAAGCAACTCTTGAGCCAAATATGAATACAGGTGAGGATTTTCTACAGCTTAAGCGAAATAAGATTCCCAAAGGCCTAGTTTCACTAGAAAAGTTGTTTGATAACCATGATAGGTTTATTAAACAACAACGAATGATTTCCAACTCCTCTCAAGCTTTTGATCGGGTAAACTTGGGAACCAAGCAAGATCTTAAAATGGTAAATATTGGGAAATGCTGCACTTTGAAAGAGAGATTTAAGCTTGCTAGTTTACTTTTCCAATATATAGATGTATTGGCCTATTCCTATGATGATCTGAAATCACTCAGGCCAAAGGACATTCGTCATGACATTCCTCTGAAGGCTAACTCCGTACCTTACAAGCAAAAATCTAGGCAATATAACCCAAAAATCTCAGGCACTATTTTAGCTGAGATACAAAAGATGCTTGACGCCCGAATAATTTTTCCAATCCATCACTCAACATGGATTGCCAATATAGTGCCTGTCAGGAAAAAGAATGGCGAGATTTGAATCTGTGTAGATTTCAAAAACTTAAATCAGTTGTCTTTAAAAGATAACTACCCTCTTCCCATCATGAATCAAGTTCTACAAATGGTAACAAGTTCAAAAAGGTTATCAATGCTAGACGGTTTTTCAGGGTACAATCAGGTCAAAGTTGAAAAAGCAGATCAGCACAAGACAACATTCACCACACTTTGGGGCACCTTCGCTTATCGAAGAATGCCTTTTGGTTTGATAAATGTAGGTGCCACTTTTCAAAGGGTGATGGATCTCGCTTTCAAAGATGAGATGGGAAAATTTATTGTAGTATACCTAGATGATCTGATAGTGTTTTTAAAACATCATTGTGAGCATGTTCACCATTTGTAAAAGATACTGGAACGTTGTCGTCAAAATGGTATTTCTTTAAACCTAAATAAATCTATCTTCGGAGTAACTAAAGGAAAAAAATTTAGACACATTGTGTCCCGTGAAGGTATTAAAATTGATTCAAAGAGAGTCAAGTCCATCTAGGAACTTACTCTGCCTACCAGCAAGACTGCAGTTCACTCTTTCTTTGGAAAGGTGAATTTTCTCCGAAGGTTTATTCCTGAGTTTGCTGAGAAAACCCGTCACATTGTCAACATGATGAAGGGCAATGCTACATTTAGGTGGACTACTGAGGGCAAATCAGTGTTCAAATAATTTAAGGAAGCAATCGCCCGTGCATCGGTTTTGGTTTGTCCAGATTATACTAAAAGTTTCAAAATATATAGTTATGCCTCCGAACATACACTATCGGCCATTTTGGTCCAACAGAATCTAGAAGGTGTAGAATATCCTATCTCTTTCATGAGTTGCCCACTTAAGGATCATGAGCTAATTTATTCCCTTATGGAGAAGCATGCATACGCAGTGGTGAAAGCGGTCAAGCACTTCAAATTTTATATTCTGAACTCTCACACCGAAGTTCTCGTACCAGACACAATAGTAAAATCTATTTTGACTCAGCAAGAGTTCGGTACAAAGAGAGGTAACTGGATTGCCAAGACTCAGGAGTTTGATTTGGACATCAAACCAACCAAACTCGTACGGGGAAAGGGTCTTTGCCAGTTGATCGCCAACAACATTCTAGGTAAAGTAGAAAGTGAAGAAGTATTGATTGAAGGCATCCCTACGGTCCTCTTTGTTGCAACTACTGATGAGTGGTATTTTGACATTGCTCATTTTCTAACATATGGTGAGTGTCCTACTCACCTTTCTTTTAAAGAGAAAATGAATGTTAAGTTAAAAGTAGTTGGTTATGTCCTTTGGGACAATGGTCTTTACAAGAAAAACCTGGACGGGGCATTCCTTCATTGTGTTGACAAGGTGCAACAAAAAAGACTCTTAGAATCTTTCTACAATCTGGCCTATATAAGACATTTTTATGCATTGGTGATAGCGCAAAAAATTCTATGAGCAAGGTATTATTGGCCGACGCTATTCTAGGATGCCTATAAATAGGTGCATAGGTGCGAATTTTGTCACCAATTTATTGGAAAGCCGAAGCTACCTGCTTTGCCTCTCAAGCCGGTAGTAATCAAAGAACCGTTTCAGCAGTGGGGTATTGAATTCATTGGCATAGTCAACCCATCTTCCAATGCCGGGCATGATTATGTCCTCACGGTAATGGATTACTTCACTAAGTGGGTGGAAGCCATCCCAACCAAGCACACTACATCTGAAGTGGTGTGCAGTTTCCTTAAAGAGAATATCATCTCCAGGTTTGGGGTCCCACTAAAGATCATAATAGATAATACGGCCTATTTTTCATCACATGAAATTACTTAATTTTGTTTCTATTATGGGATTACCCTATCCCACACTTCGGATTATTTCCCTCAAGGAAATGGCCAAGCAGAATCGAGTAACAAAAACTTGGTCACTATTATCAAGAAGTTGGTGGACGATAATCAGAGAACATGGCATAAAACATTATATGATGCTTTATGGGCAAATAGGATAACACCCAAAAGAGATATAGGTATGTCGCCTTTCTAGATTCTATATGGATTGAATGTAAAAATCCCCATCACCCTTGAACTACCAGTGCTCAATTTAACCAGAGCAATCGAAGACTCAACCTTCGAAAGCTCAATCGACAAAAGGATCATGTGTCTAAACGAGCTGAATGAGCGTCAAGCTATGGTGGTGGATCAGATTAAGGAGCATCAAAACCAGGTGAAGGCACTCTTTGATAAAAAAGCTAAAGTTTGTGAATTCCAAGTCAGGGATCAAGTCTTGTTGTGGGACAAGAGGCGAGAACCAAAAGGGATGCATGGAAAATTTGACTCCCTATGGAGGGGCCCATTCACCATTAGACAGCTCTGTGGTGAGGCTAGTTTCTTACTGGGGTACCAAGATGGAACACCATTTGCACTACCTCACAGCGGGCATCATCTGAAGCTATTCAATCCTTAAGGCTTGGATAAGTCCTTTTGTATATATGTACAATTTTTACGTTTTGTCTATTTTTCTTTTCATTTTTGGCTTGAATCTGTAGCCCAATGGCTTGGATGAAGGCACTTAGAGACTGGTTTCTACTCTCGCTAATCAATTTGATTAACGAAAGTTCCTCAATAGGAGCCAATTGTTATTTCTAAAATTAGCTTAGCCCATTTTTGGGAACAACCCCCTACGAAACTTATTTGTTTCGTCTTTTGTCTCTCTAAGTTTATTTTTCGAGACGGGTTTTGAATTCGTTCTCATCTTGGTCTGAAACATGAGAGTAGTTACGATCTCGTTGTAACCAAGAAAATTCCTACCCCAGACTGCCTCTTCCAGAATTGGTCTTTTCTTCCATTTTTGTGCACGAGCGGCAAATTTTGCTGCCAGTGCATTTTGACCTTTGTAATGCAAGGGCAGCAAATTTTGCCACCCTTGTATTTTCTTGCAAGGGCAGCAAATTTTTCTGCACATGCATCTTGACCTACAAGGGCAGAAAATTTTGTCACCCCTGCGTTTGAACTCACCAAAACATGAAAGGGTAGTAAATTTTGCCACCCAAGCATGCCTCGGTTTCCATGTGAGGCATTTATTGCCACGCGCAACAAGTTGTTGGGGTTGTTTTTCATCCCATATAAACCAATTTAAATCCCATGGTTTCTCATTGCTTCCTCCTCTCCTCCTGCCCTTCGCGTTTGGATGATCTAGTGGATGACTTGAAGTGCGATTTGTCAAATTTGACCTTGTGGCATGCACGGATTTCCAAGTAGGTCTTGTTTGTAGTTCTTATCATCTTTTCCTTCTTCTATCTTGGCATCTTTTTCTTTTTTTCATTTTGTTTTGATTTTTTCTTGTTGTTTTCTTCTTGTTATCCCTCCCCCGATCGACCTTCCATGCCTACCTACCTGCAGGGATGGCTTAAAATGCCATCCCTCCCCGTTAGCCATGGGTTTCCTCTCATTGCTCACTAAGGCAGTGAATTTCACCACCTGTTCCTCCACCCCAAGCCTTTTTGCTACGTGGATGGCAAATTTCACTGCGTAAACAATTCTTGCACGCAGGGGCGGTGAAAATCACCACCCTCGCGTTCCTCTATTTTATCATCCCTGTAGGGGTGGCAAAATTTGCCGCCCCTCCATGTTTCTTTCCTTACCTACAAGGGTGGCAAATTTTGCCGCCCGTTCTGGCCTTTCCTGTAGGGCGGCGAATTTCACCACCCCTACCTCTTTACCCTCTAACCTACAAGGGCGGCAAAATTCATTGCCTGTATAGGCCAAACCTGTATAGGTGGTGAATTTTTCCGCCCTTACATCCTTTTCACTCTAACTTACAGGGTGACAAATTTTGCTGCCCGTGCATTCCTCCTTCAGATTTTCCTGACTCTGGAGGATTTTACGTGTTATCTTTTTCTTTCCTTTTCCACCTCATTTCTCATGCCTTTTTCCAACCTGGCCTTTTTAAGTGACCTCCATTGACCAAGATCACTTAAAATGCATTTTCTCTAATTCGTCCACTCTCTCGTAATTTCGTGATCATGACTGCAGTACTCTCGGAGAACTCTTACTCGTTGATGCCTGTTTGGCCAAAGCCAATTCCAATGTCAGAAGCATCTCTGAAAAAGGAAAGAATGATGAAGTACAAATATCAGGGCATCTTCCTGCTCACTTTGGTCACCTCAAATGTCGATTACATTCGGAACACTAAAATTGGCCACATGGACATGACCGAATTCATAACTCAAACAAAGGTGACGAACCCAAGCTCTGGGATAAAGAGGATCATTGAGAGTAACATCCACTTGGTGGCCACTTTTCTAGTGGTAGCACATCATATCGAGTTCATCCTCCAATGTGCTCATTTCTACAACAAAGAGACCAGGTTGATCTCAGATGCCAGTGGCGATCTGGTAATTCGACTGAATCTCGAATTCATTGACAAAGTCTTCATGTGCCCTCCAACCACCGAAGTAACCAAGATTGACTTCGTGGACGCCCAGAAGGAATACGACAAAGACCCTGAGAGGGCAAAGAAGGTGATGAACTACAAATGGCTGAAGACCCCCAGGACCAACTTATCAAGATGGCCATAGAACTTTCTGAGAAGTGACTTCATTGAGGAGGTTGGTGACTTGATCACCCTTCTCAGCAGAGTATGAGGTCTCCCATCTTCCTCACTGTTCCATGAATGGATGTATCCATTCATCAAGATCATCCTCCAAGACAAGCAGGTTATATTTTGGGGAAAGTAAATCAGAAATCCCCTCCACGAGTAGCTAACCAAGGTACAAACTTCTTCCAAGTTTTATATGACTTCGTACCTTGTGTACATAACTGCCGCAATGTAAACTTTTTTGGGCTTAACAACTGAGGGGGATAGAAAGACAACCCCAGTATACTCATTTACCTCTAGTTGACACTTCAAGAGTCAATCCATCATTTCAAAAGGATAAATGATGCCTTTTTTGCCATATTTTTATGCCTCTTCGACCCTCAGCTTGAGTAGAAGAGAGTATCAAATGAGGCTTGTGCAGTCATCAATGATTACGAGTGCATGTTCCTGCAATTCTCCACCTTCTACTATCTTTGGGTTGGCTTTTTCCAAGGCTACCCTATATGCTCCCCAGGTTCCCTTATGATAAGCTGGTTCTAATGGAACTTTGCCGACAACTGATTGTCATGCATACCAGACAAATGGATCTTAAAAAGCCAGGTTTCTAGTTTCCAATCGAAATTGACAGGTATTCCATTGCAATAGTAGCCAAGGCTAAAATCATGGAAATAGAAATGCAGATGGTGACCCTAAAGCAGTTCAAAAGAAGAGATAAATTTGACTACAGAGGAGTCAAGGACAAAATTAGGAGGAAGACTTAGTTCCATGAGCCCATGATTGAAGACATCTAGATAGACCTGAAAACGGCCGAAGAGATCAGAAAGATGGACTATTACAGGTTGACCCTAGAGCAGATTAAATATCTGGGGCTTGCAGAGATCTCCTCTAATCTAATCGACGATGGGAACATTGTCAATAGTAGATACTTGGCTGAAAAGGTTGCTGGCTCCCCTCTTCCTCTAACTCAGTGGTCTCAGAAGGAATTAACTTCTCTGAGAAAAGATTTGAACCAATATTGGATAACACCAGTGATTGGTTAGCATCCACAGGAATCAAACTGAAAGAATTTATCATGGGATCAGAGGTTGAGTATCAAGCTAAGTTGAAGAGGAAGGCGGAAAATAGGACTAAAAACAAAGGCAATGTTCCTTCCCCCTCTAGGCCTCACAAGCCTAGAATTGTCTTTCTTTCCAAAAATCCAAAGACTACTGAAGAGCCTGAAGCAGTGGCTAAAGGAACTGAAGAACAGAGCCCTCAGACATAGGCAGCTCAGCCAATGGAAATAGATGACTGGCCGATAGGACAGCCAAGCACTAAACCTCTACCTTCATAAGAAGAAGCATAATTGCTCAAGAGCATCTCTCCTTCTCTACCTCAGTCTCTTGTGGCACCCTATTCTCCTATCTCTCCGATCAGTGTTCCCTCTTCTAGAGCTGCCTCTCCTTCTAGAGTCATATTTGGCAATCCTCAGGGCACTTCTGGAGGTTCTCCTCGCTCTTTTGGGTCCATTCCAATTTTATCATCTCCTTCTTTCAACTTGGCAGAAAGCCCTACACAAGAGCTAGAATCAGTAGTTGGTACAATTTTTCCAGTTACTCTAACTACGACCACTATCACCACTAGCAGTATAGAAGTTGCCGCAATAACACTAGCTAAGGGAACCATTACCACATCAGGTACTTCTCTCTTGCCTTGGATGTCAGCTTTCACCCCCAAAATAAATAAGTTGGCCATCTCTCCAGATGACTTTGACTTTGGCAAAAGAGTGCCGGTAAAAGCTAAGGCTCCTAAGAGACCCAAGATCCTCTCGAAATTGGTCGAGGAAAAAGGGAAAAATATTCTAGAAATTGCCAAGCCTCCACAGGATGCAACCCTTGAGGGTTTTGAAATGAGAAGCTATTCCATCTCTCATGTTGAACTTGGCAAAGTTACTCATGAAGGTGCAAAAAGTGACCTTCAGTCTGCTATGGACATCATGGTCCAAAAATTTGACCGAGAGAAGGAGATGAAAGATTATTACAAGGCCAAGACAGAGCAACTAACGATAGTAATAAGAAGGTTCACTCTTCCCCCTAAAGTGGAAAATCTGGAGGCCTTCTTCATAGACGACCCTATCATCCAAAAGGTGGAGAAAACTTACTTAAAGGGAAAAGTCTTGGAGGATTACGTTGAAAATATGCATACTCAGGGAGTTTCCTTGCTATCAGAGGTTGCAAAAAAGATGGACAAGATGAAGAAATTAAGGGCAGAGTTGGATGACTTTATCTCTTATCTCTCAGGAGATTAATAGTTCATAAAATTATCTTGCCAAATGGAAGGAGATGAAAGGTCTGAATAAAAGCACCTTGATATCTATCGGTGTCATCTCCAGTAAGGACTCTTATGTTGAGATCAAGGAGTCACTAACTTTCAGGATCTAGGTACTTAAAGATTTAATTAAGGATCTCAAAGCTTTCAAGGATGCTGGTGAGAAGAGTGATGTAAGTCTACTCAATAAACTGGAAGAACTACCTTGCAACTTAACCTCCAAGGAAAATCAATTCCTCTCAGTAGGAGAAATGATCCACAGTTTCAAAGAGATGATTCAAAGAGATTTTGAAGAGAAATCCTTCTCAATGTCTTCTATTGATGGTATTCTAGACACTCAGTTAACTTTGGAAAATCTAAAATCCAAGTTAATTGGTCATGCTAAGGCCATCACAACATTGAAGGACACATTAATTAGAGCCAAAATCATCTCCAAGAACACGGTTGTGCTAGACAATTTAGGAATTCAGGCGTCTATTGCTATGTACGATGCTTATTAGAAGAAATCTGGCAGCAAGAACTAAATTTTTCCTCCTTTCTTCTTCTTTCCTTATGCACTTTTGTTTTTGTGAAAAGTGCATGCAATTTTGTAATGTGTAATTACATGTAAATATTTCAGAAAAATATCTCAAAGTCAAAGATGAGTCATCTTTGACTGAGATATTTTTATATTTTATTATTTTCTAGTTTTGAGGATTTTCTCCCTATATATAGTGGAGACCTCATTTTTAAATGATCTTGGAAAAATTGAGAGCAAACACTCTGCCAAAATTGAAGCAATTTTTGAGACTTTGTGCTCAAACTTGTAAATCATATTTTGTTGAATGAATGAGAAGCATGTTTATTTCAGACTTTGTGTTGAAGTTATCTGTGTTGTCTAGGAAATAGTTTTTTATGTTCTATTTCCTGATAATCTCTTGTTTATCTGATTTAATAAGCAAAGTGGGTGTGTTAATATTATCTGAGAGCACTTCTAAAATATAGAGGATAGACTTTGAGCTACCTCTATCTTTGAGATTTAGTTATCTTTTGTAGTTTCAGGCAGAGACTTTGTGCTTCATTTTATTCTAGGGTTACGTTTGTTTCGAATCGGTGAAGGAGGATACAAAAGACTTTGTGCTTACATGAGTGCTCTTGTTGACTTTGTTACTTCAGGTGATCTCCTGCTCTCTGTTTGATACCATTCCTGAAAGAAGAGGAGTGTTGTTAGCAAAGACTAGGATTTCCCTGTTTTGTTCTTTATGCATTACCTCTGAAAAAAGAGAGGTAGATGTTTTTATACCACCCCATGTGTTATTTTTTACTTAATTATATACATAAATATAGCACTTAAATATTTATAGGGAACCTCCCCTTGATGAGAGGAGAGATTTACTTCATCCAGATCTGGTAAACCCATACTTTTCATGGTGTAAATCTCCCTATGCTGTGGTTGATATACCCATTTTGTCATCAGTTAGTTGACGACAAAATATTCACCCAAAAATAAGTACCCTCATTCTCAGATTGGATATGATTTTAATTAAGTACTTAACAAGTGGAAACATTAGATTCCTAATCATCCATATGCAAGATTGTCTCAGGATACTATATTTATTCTATCAAAATTGAAGGTGGAGGTGGTGTCATGGCAGCCTTCTTCCCTATTATGTGCCATATGTGGTGCCTACCTAATACATGTCTCTTCCACCAGCTCTACTAGGTTCTTTCCTTACACACCATGTGGTTTCTAAATAATAGGTACACTATAACCCTATTATTGGATGAAAAAACTACTTTCTTATGTGCCCTCACACTCATATACTTCATGGATTACTTGTAATGCATCTCTTTTCCTACTCAACTTATGCTTTAGCTACATCACCAACTAGGTTGCCTGAAGATTAACATGTGACCAACCAATTTTTCCAAATGAAAATGGTTTATTTCTTTTTCCAATTGAAAACACAATTTCAACCTTCCTACTTCAACCTCCTTCAATGGTGGGCATAGCATCTAAAACCTAAAAATCACTCATACATGCTCTAACAGTCATGTTTTCACTCCTCTTCTTTGATTGACCTTCTCCTAAACCTCTGCTTTATTTTTACCATTGAAATTTTGTGAAAGTACCTTCTTTGTTGCTTGTAAACACTTATTATAGCTCTGCAATCCTTTGGAATTTTCAACAGTAAAAATGAGAACTCTCTAGGCCTTTTATAGGTAAGATTTTTTTTTAAATTAACTACCCCTCCATGCTGATGTCTATCACTTCAATAATTAAGACTTCAAATGACATGCCATGATATCTATTTTTCATGTTTTCCATTTACGCCATTAACTCATCAATAAATGAACTCGTGCCATCCATTTTTTAAAAGTTGTTACACCTTTCCTGTAATGCATGCCAACTTTAAAAAAATTCAAATTTCCATTTTTATTCATGGGAACTACTTTTTCCATTTTAACCATTTTGGAATGAAATTTGTTTGGCCATCTCCATCCCATATTTTTGGATTACATGCCACCTCTTTTGCACCTCCTTGTCCTATAATATTTATTTGATCATAATAAATTCTTCCTAATATTTGATTTTCATGATTTAGCTTAATTAGTTTATCCATCTTCAAACTTACCCCACACTAAAAGATATGCATGTTCCTCTATGGCATAACCTAGTGAGATTCATTTGTTAAGAAGTTAATAGTGGTAAATGGTAGAGTTTCATATATGAGAGAGCACCAAATGTGCTAAAGTCAACCTAAAAAAAGGTATGAAACCAATTCCACATTTATTTGAAAATAAAACTAAGTCCTAAACTAAAATATTGGCATACACCTTATTTATGGAGATTAAAAGTGTTAGATAGAATGGTAGGGTTGGAGTTGACTACCATTAAAATGGCATGAAAGGAATTAGCCATCTAACCTTTTTAATTTATAAGAACTTGATGGGTGGATAAAATGAATAATAAATGAACCATTCCACCATATTTTTAGTTTATCTAAATGGTGTGTAAACTTTGAATCATAGACTAATACATGCATACCAGGATGATTTTTTTTGTTTTGATATGTCGATCATGCCAAAAATTTTGTTTTTGCTTCTGCACCCTTGACTCTAGTATGTAAGAATGCATGTTTCATATAAATAAATTAAATTTATACTCAATAATTTAGGGATTAATCTTCATCTAATATACCAACACATGTAATATACAAGGAATTCCACTGGTAAGACTGCTTCGGTGTCAAAGACAAGGTTAAAAGGAATAATTTTCTTTAGCATTTTATATGTAGTTTGATAATCCCATAAGAATATTGAAACATGATCATCCCTATCAGTGTAACAAATATTAAAAATCTTAGTTAGATTATTACCAAGGATCTTGTTGAAGGATTCAACTATACCATTGGCTTGAGGGTGATATGGTGTCGTCTTATGGTGTGCAATCATGAATTCAACTAAAAGGATGTGCATTGTTGCATTGATAAAGTGAGCACCAAAATAATTGGTTAGATTTAATAGGCATCCATATCATGTGATCATATGTTCCCATATAAATATAAAAAAGTTACCAACATTACAATCCTATGTAGGTGATGTTTCAACCCATTATGTGAGATAATCCATGGCAGTAATGATATAGTGTGCGCTAGTCCATCTCGTAGTATGTTGAATGAGGCTAAAAAAATAAATAATCCATTTTTAAAATGGTTCATGAAAAAACACTAGATGAAAGGGCATGGCATCCCAATAGTTTGGTTTAACTATGCACCAATATATATCACATTAACATGCATAGGTTTTGACATCCTTGAATAATGTGGGCCACCATAACCTAGCTAGTAGAACCTTTATTGCCATTATGTCACCAGCATAATGTCCTCCTAAAACACCCTAGAGGAATTCCTAAAATACTTTAGTGCACTCATGTTGCATTACACTCCTTTATGATAGTTCATCACATCCTATCTTGTATAGGTCTCCTCTAATAATTTGAAATGGAGAAGCATGAATAACCAATTGATTCTTTTTTGGGTGCTAAGGCGGTCTAGTGTTGAGCTTGTTATGAGAAAAGTAGTAATTTTTTCCAATTATTTATGCATGTATGTAATTTTTAATAGTTGAGAATTAGGTAAATCATCTTTTATTATGCATGTTGGTTCACCAGATTGAATACATGAGAGGTGATCTAGGTCAAAATTAGTTTATCTTGGTTTCAAAAATATGGAGAACTAGAACTCCTAAAATAGGACAATCCATTGAAAAATAATTTTGTGTAACACTATATTATTAAACAAATATTTCAGCACTTCATGATTTGTATAGAAGACAAATGTAGTGGCCAACAAGTATTGTGAAACTTTTAGAGTACATAAACCATGGACAAGGCCTCACGGTTTATAGTAGAGTCATTTATTTCTACTAGTGTGAGCTTATCAATATAAAATTAAATGGGATGATCAAGGTTTAATTCATCGGGTTGTGCAAAAATGGCACCTGTTACCATACCTAAAGCATTGACATTAACATGAAATGGTTGCATCTAGTTCAAGAATTGGATAATGGGCACAGTCATCATTTTTTCCTTCAGAGTCTCAAATGTTTTTTGGTGTGTATAATTATATAAGAATAGTCCATTTAGTTTTAGTAATTATTCCATCAAAGATGATACATTAGCATAACCCCAATTAAACTTACAATAGTATCCAATGTGACCCAAGAAGGTGTGAACCTCATGTTGAGTGGTTAGAGCTGGAAGTTGGACAATGATTACAATCTCAGTTGGATCCCCTAGTAATCCATCCTGATATATGATGTGTCCTAATAGGATTCCAAAAAACATGGAAAATATACACTTTTTAATATTTAAGGAGATCTAAAGTTGACAAAAATGCTTGGGCATGAAGCACAAATTATAATAGTGATCAAGCTTTAAACCATACATAGTCAAATCATCAAGGTACTATTGGCCAAATTTGAATTTTATTAAAATTGGGTTAACCCATACATTTATAAACTTTTTATAAGTTTCCATAGGTCCCATGGGTGTGTCATGTTTGTCTATCATCTTATCTAGTCTCGTCCTAGTCCTTGTTAAAGTCTATCTTCCTTGTACTAGTCTAGTCAAATAAAGTCAACTCTAGTAAAACATGTTCAAATGATAAAATTATTTTTAAATTGTTTTAATGTGGTCATTTATATGTTTTAAGTTGTCCCTAGGTCATAATTTTATCCTTTACTATGTCTCATGTGAAAAAAGTGTCATTCAGTCATATTTCTAGCTCATTTAATGATTTGTATGGTTTGTCAAAAAGGCATATTTGTCACCAAGATTGATTTCAATGTGGAAGATGTTAGGAGATGTCAATAAGTGGTCAGAGTCAGTTCAAGAAGCACTTTCATGCATAAAGAGGTAGTTTCTCCTTGAAAATAGGCCATTAATGGCACTTATACGGACTTGGTGAGCTTATATTTAGCAAAAAACATGGGATGGTGTCTATTCACCTCCCTAAAGTAATTTGAATGCCTGGTGTGCTAAGAAAATGTCAAAAATTTCATTTCTTACTTTTGTTTCATCCTTTTTTGCCTTTGCAATCCAAGAAAGGCTAGCTTTGCATGCTTGGTGTGAGCCATACAGATGGAGTTGGGAGGAATTCCATTGGGGGTTGAAATAGGTCTAAGTATATTTAAAATTCATGGCAAAAATTATGAGTTTCATGGCTTCTCCTTTATGAACCATCACTACGACTCCAGGCAACTTTTTATGCACTCACATCCATGAGAGGTCACTATTTGAGCCTGTTTAAAAACAATTGATTTGATTTGATATGTGGAGTATTTTCATGTGTTCCTCAGGGAATTTACATAGGTTTAAAATGGTTCTCTTTCTCTTGTAAGTCTCAAGGATTCAAGAAGCCTCTTTTAGGCTTGTTTGTGCTTGCAATCTTGTCATCCCACACTTACAACTATCTCAGGTGCCATGAAGAAGGTTTAACACATTAAGATGAAGGAATTGAATGTGTTTTTTAGGTGATTTAATCCATGAGGATGTATTTTGAGGTTTTGGGACAAATATTGAATTCATAAAATGTTAAAACAATGCTCAAATGTCTTTGCTTCTCATCATTATCAGCCTTCATAGTTATATGCACACCTACAGGTGGCCTGATCAGAAGTTGTAGAGATCCCATAGAGGATTTAAAACATTTTAGGATTCATTTTTTGTCTTCGTGTGACAGACCTTGACAAACTTGTTTTCAAAGAGATAGCTTAGTTAACAAAGTAAGGAGCTTTAAGGGCACAAACTAACTCAGACTCATAAGCTTGATCTCTGATTTGCCAAAACAAATCTGTTAGCTCATATTGACTTTTAGTAATTGATTTTATATGAGTCTTGTATCTCTCATATGAATTTTAAATTTTTAAAAGGAATAGGATGATTTAGTCCTATGGTTTTCCTACTAGGAAGGTTCAAAGTTGCTCCTCTGACCACTAAATTATAATAGTGCCATCTATAGTTTGAGACCAAAAGAGGGCTTCTTTGAACAAAAATTGAAAATTAGGCTTGTATTACATATATAAATGATTTTTAATGGTTAAATTTTTATTCATGGACTGATAAATCATAAAATAATATGGCACTTGGTATGTTGACTTCCCTTACTCATACCATGTTTGTACAGAGGCATGAAACACCCATCTACAACTGAGCCTAAATACAAGTTTGAAAACAAGGTGTCTAAGTGGATTTTTAGGAAAATAAAGGTGAATACAAGTGTTGATGCATTTTTTATGACCTAATAAGGTATAACAAGGATTTAATATACACTATGACAAGGTGTATAGAGCCAATGACACCTACATGTGTCCTCTCTTGAAAACCTTCAACACACAGTTGATTGTGAGTGTAGATAATCCATGATCTAGGTTTAGGCCTAAATTTTAAATGGGATAATGGTCTTAAGAGCCAATTATTTTTTATTATCACCTTATGAGGTCGTCAAGACTCATACAAAATAAGTTTCATAGGTAAATAACACCTACAGGCAGAGGGGGAAGAGAAACTATCACTGTTAGTCAGGTTAACATGTTGCCTTGAGAACCCAAGGATGGGAAAAGGGGTTTTTGGTAAGGAACATGGCAAATTAGTATTTGATAAACCTCAAAAATGATGTTGAAACCTTAAAAATATCCAAAACAATGCAATACAAGCCTACAACTGGATTTAAAACAAGCAAGATAATGTCATCCTTGGTTTCCTACATATAGTCCATGGTTGAGAGTCTGTATTGAAAATGAGGTAAGTTAGAGGGTAAAATAACCTCACTAGAGGTTTAAATTTGGTAAAATTCATCCTTGGGAATTGGATAATCCCCTCCAATAGTTGAATTTTTTGAGCAAATAAGGTAAACCCCTTTTGTTTTATCTCAGAGGTAGGGTACTTTTCTTCATGTAAACCCTATAAGTTTTAGAAGAGATGGGTATAAATATTCATAAGAGGTATAATAGACCATTAAATATGGTTATTAAATATTTAAAACATATAAATCAACATGAAAAATCAATTTAAAATTATTGAAAACAAACAGGGCACCCTGCACACCAAGAGTTGCAGTCAAGCCTTAATGGCAAGATTTTGGTCAAATAAGTCAAGTTCACTTTTAAACCTATGAGCACATTTAATATTATGGATATAGGTTTTTGGGTTCATAATTTATGTGTTTAATCCTTTTAAAATGTTTATAATATAAACAAAGGGTCTGAACCATAAAGTTGTAAGCATAACCTAGTATGCCTAGTCTAGGCCTAGTGTCTAGAGAAGAATGCTATCAATTTTTGGACTAAATGGGTATTGAAACCTATGGGAGAATATTATTGGAGTATACATATAGATTTTTTAGCCATAAATTTTTAAGTTTTCCATAAATAAGACACTCCTTATCTTGAAAACACTTAGACCCTCATAGAATGCAAGAAAAGGGCTCGAGTTGCTAACTTTAAATGCTTGTACCTTTCATGATGATTTACATGGATGATTAAGGTAATTGGAGATGTTAGGGAGGATACTTAAGAAGACATAAGTGGCATTGGTTTTAAATTAAACAATTTAAACTCTATGAGCCAAGGTTAAGACTTGAAACCACTCTAAAACCCTTTTTAAGGACCCGATTGGGGAAAGAAGGCAATTGGAGTATCTCAATGAGGTATAAAGGCCATGAAAATTTTGGAACTTGTAGAAGACTCTCTCAGGCTCCCTCCAATGGCAATTTTTTTCATAGAACTATATGGATGGATTCATAAATAGGGGTTTTCTCACAAATTTGTGTGTTTTTAAGGTTTGAAAGAGTTTCAAAGGTGAAATTACTTTTGGGAGATAGTATGAGACTTTTTATAAGTCTCCATAATCATTTATTGAGGAATATAAACTCCTAATTATGTCTACCATCTTCTTCATCTCAGCTAGTCTAGTAGGCAGATAGTGAACACTTAGTGAATATTGTGAAAACTCTAATTGGGAAGCCTTTTAAGGATTGATTCATGAATATGATGATTTTTACACTCTTGAAAAATGTCATTACTCATTGTTCATAGATCAAATTGTAGAATTATAAGGATTTTTAATGTCAAGTGTGAGAGGTGCATGGAAAGAAGTTATTTGTGACTGTCATGAATGATTGCTCATGGTCAGAGGAATATGAATAATTTAAGACCAATATAATGCATGTGAAGAATTGTTTATAACCCCTCCCCTTTAAATCAATCATCAGACCTGACCTTATGTAGTGATCAAGCAGTTTTGTGAAGGCAAATCACGAGGATTTTTTTTTATGAAAGCACAAGGGAATATATGCCACATATGGAGAATTTTGATGACTTTGGAAACATTTTTTATTGATTTCCTTTTAGGACCTATCTCATACATGATTATATGACTATTATGACTCCTTTTACTTGCTTGACAAGTGTCTTAGTGACTCTTGAGCTTCCCCTTCTCTCTCTCCTCTTACAATTTCTATAAATTCTAGCCTTTAAGGCTATTGTATACATCTCTCCACCTGGGTATGGTGAAACCCTACCAAATTTTTGCCTTGAGATAATAAAGATAGATCTTTTTATGTCATTCAAGATTTCACTAAGTGCATGTTATGGTTGTTGGTTTTGTGTAAGTGTAGTTTTGCTTACCTTCACATGTTACTCTTCCTAGTGCCTTGTGTGTTTTGGAATCTTTCTTTTGTAGGTCAGCAAGAAGTTTCTAATGTGGATTATAGGTATATTGAGTAGTATATTAAATAGTTTTTATAGAAGGGCTATTGTCTAAGTACTCCTAATCTAAGCTATCTTCAAGACCCTATGCTTGAAACATTGATGTAAAAGAGAAGATTGTCATTGGATGAAGTGTATGTATAGGCTTCTTTTGGTTCCAAGTGCATGTTAAATAGAGTGAATAGACTCTATATTTTGTGTATAAACTCCCTTAGATTATATTTACTTTCAGTTATCCTTCTCCCTTTTCATCCCCTAAGAGTTAGTAGTAGGATTGATCTATAGTGGTACATCAAGGGGAACTAGCCCCAAATCTAGAGATCCACCTCAAATTTGGGTCACCCACAACCCTGAGGTGGTTCCATTGTGCCACTTGAATGAGGATAGAATTGTAATCTCCTCAAGGGGTGAAATTTCAAGTCATAAATTTTTTTGGCATGCCCAGTGGGACTGAATAGTCAATCCCTTGAGGAGTTTTGGTGTTCTCCTCAAGATATCAACCTCTAGAGGTAATTTCACTAAGCACCAATGGAAAATCCAAGCATAAATATACTAGTTAAGAAGTCTAGGTGCTCTAATTAAAGTTATTTTCTTGTTCTATACAATTCTCAAAAATGATTCATGGATTATTTTTATGTTGACTTTATCTTAACACAAATTGATGAGACATATCCATCTTTGTTCATTCCTTCTCAATATGAATAAGTCCTTGGTTAACCTTGTTATGATCACTGTCAGCTCCAATATGACCCTTGTCAGTCTTATCAAAATGGTCATTAACCCTATAAACCATGAAAGTCATATAATCCTTATTTTTCCTCTCCTCATAGACACCATCAAGATGTTGGACAATCCTATGGGAATAGATACCAAGAAGCACCTTTCTATCAGCCTCAATGTGAATCCTATCCTTCATTCCATGATGCCTATCATCCTAAAGAACATTCATATCAGCCTTGTCATTTGAGAGAGAAATTTTTCATAGGTTATACATAAGGACATCATTGGCAAAGTGAGATTTTTGCTCATGTAAATGCCACTTCTTCCAATCAACCCAAGAATGCACTTCCATATGAGCTCACTAGTGATTTTCTCTTTTCCAAACCCATTCATAAGTTTTATCCTTCACCCCATATTCCATATCTAATCCTTTCACCTTCCACTAAATCTCATACTCTAGCTGCTTCCCCTAAAATCCATGAGCCTATTCATCAACCCTCCACTTCATTCCTTCTCAAAGAGGAACCTATTTTGAGAGAGGCAAGTGAAGAAGAAAAAATCCAATTTATGGCTGATCAAGAGGCTCTCATGAGTGATTATGAGGATGAAATAATCTTAGGAACTCCATTTTGTGAGAAAAAGGACAATCCACTAGCTAATGTTTCTATGTTGCATGGGATATGTGTCCATGAATAATCTCCTACACTTCACCCTTAATTTGATTTTGAGCTCTATGTACCATGTCCACCAAATAGTTCATATTTCCCTCATCCCATCACCCTTTATCCTAATGGACTTGTGTTATGGGAACCTAAGGAGGACTAGTTAGATGATAAAGAAAATAATCTCTTATTTGAAAAAAACTTACCAACTTGGCAACCTCATTGGGATAGAACACATGATTTCAAGATGCCTAGTATTGGTATTACCATGAGAGAAAAAGAGATGGAAGATCTTGAAGAGAACTCTAAATCTGATCAAAATGTTGTAGATGATCATCATAAGCATGAAGTGAAATTTACTATCAAATATGGAGAGCATTTTCAAGTCATCTCTCAAGAAGTGGTTGTCCTAGGAGAGTTTCATGAAAATAAGATATAATAAGTAGTTCTAGAAGATGACATGGTTCAGAAAGAAGACATAGGGCACACTTATATATAAATTTTCAAGGAATATGAAGATGAGATAAACAAGTTTAACATGTCAATATTGAATGATGAAGAATGCAAACATTATGAACTCCATCTCCCTTTCTTTGGTGAACTCCCTCTCCCTTTGCATAATGAGCTCCCTCTCCATTTGTTTAATGAAATTCATTTTTGCCTTGAAGAAGATAGTGATAAATCCATGGGACATGATTTGGATGAAGTTTAAGAACATGTTGTTGAGCATTTAGAAACTCGTGTTTGAGCAAGAAGAGGAGAACTTAGATTGGTTTGGTAGAGGCATTGAAGAGGGTAATATTGAACAAGAAATTAATGATTTTTGGGATGAATTAGAAGACTATTATCTCAACTCCAACATCATACCAGCCACTCTTTCTCAAGAGAGTCATGATGAAGATAGAGATCAGTTTTTCAAGCTCCTTGATGAGATAGAGTAGTTTGACAGTAACCAAGATACATACTTAGAAGAACTTGAACCAAATCAACCTTCCAAGAATGAATTGATAATCATGAACACCTTGGAAGACTACACTAGTATTGAAAACCACCAAGAGATATGTATTGAAGATCAAAATGAATATGTGTACATTGGAAACTTATTTGATGCTGATCAATTTAGAGTTTCTCCAAGCAAGAAGGTTGATTCACCAAGCATCTACTCCAACAAGCAGCTAGTTTGGCATCATGAGGTTTCTCATCATGGAATAAACCTATGAAAATTCCACTTTGATCCAAGAGGGATAATAAAGTATCAGGTCAGATGTACATAATTAGTTTATTTCTTATTTTATTGTGTCTTGTGTTCCCTAAGTGCTTAGTAGCACAAGTGTGCCTTAGTTTTGTAGTATGCTTGGTTTTGTTGTGTGTTTGTATTTTCCTTGTGTGTTTTGAGGTCCATTAGTTGTATTTTTATTTAATTAAATGTTCGGTCCTACTATTTTTAGAGTGATTTTGACTCGTTGGCCCAATGGATGGGATAAGGCTATTGGTCCTTAACATAGGCAAACATGTTACCCATAAGAATTGCCAAAAGTGTTGACCAAATTTGAATTTTAGTCAATTTGGGTCAAAACCTACATTTATAAAAATTTCATAAGTTTCCATAGGTCCCATGTGTGTGTCATGTTTATCTATTATCTTATCTAGTCTTGTCCTAGTCCTTGTTGAAGCCTATCTTCCTTGTACTAGTCTAGCCAAACAAAGTCAACTCTAGTCAAACATGGTTAAAGAATAAAATTATCTTTAAAATGTTATAATGTGGTCATTTAGATGTTTTAAGTTGTTCTGAGGTCATAATTTTATCCTTTAACATGTCTCATGTGCAAAAGGTGTCATTTAGTCATATTTCTAGCTCATTTAATGACTTGCACAATTTTTCAAAAAGGAATTTTATTCACCAAGCTCAATTTCAACATGGAGGAGGTTAGGAGATGTCATAAAGTGGTCATATTTAGTTCAAGAAGTATTTTCATGTAGAAAGAGGTAGTTTCTCGTTGAAAATAGGCCATTAATGGCACTTGTACGAACTTGGTGAGCTCATCTTTAGAAAAAAACATGGGATGGTGTCCTTTCACCTCCATAAAGTAATTTACATGCTTTTTGTGCTGATAAAATGTCAAAAATTTCATTTTTTACTTATATTTCATCCTTTTGTGCCTTTGCAAGCCAAGCAAGGCCAACTTTGCATGCTTGGTGTGAGCCGTACAGATGGATTTGGGAGGAATGATATTGGGGGTTGAAATAAGTCTAAGTATAATTCAAATTGATGAAAATAAGTATGGGTTTCATGTATTTTACTTTATGAACCATCACTTAGACTCTAGGCAACTTTTTATGCACTCACATCCATGAGGGGTCACTATTTGAGCCTGTTTAAATTTTTTTATTTAGTTTGATATGTGGAGTATTTTCATGTGTTCCTTATGGCATTTCCATAGGTTTCTAATTGTTTTATTTATCTTGTAAGTATCAAGTATTCAAGAATCCTCTTTTAGGCTTGTTTGTGCTTATAAATTGGTCCTCCCACACTTACAATTTTCTCAGGTGCCATGAAGAAAATTTCCCATGTTAATATAAATAAATTGAGAATTATTTTAGGTGATTTAATCCATGAGGATGTATTTGGAGGTGTTGGGACAAATATTGAGTTCATAAAAGGTCAAAACAATGCTCAAATGTCTATCTTTCTCATCACTGTCAACCTTCATAGTTAAATGCACACTTACAGGTGGCCTGAATAGAAGTTATAAAGGTCCCTTAGAGGATTTAAAACATTTGAGGATTCATTTTTTTATCTTGGTGTGACATAGACCTTGATAGACTTGTTTTCAAGGAGATAGGGTAATTAACAAAGCAAGGAGCTTTCAGGGCACAAAATGACTGAGACTCAGAAGCTTGATCTCTAATTTGCCAAAATAGAGGTCCTAGCTCATTTAGAATGATTTTGTAACAATGTCATATTGAATTTTGGTCATTGATTGTATATGAGTCTTATAGCTCTCATATGAAGTTTAAATTTTCAAAAGGAATAGGATGATTTAGTCCTATGGTTTTCCTACTAGGAAGGTTCAAAGTTATTCCTTTGACCACTGAATTTTAATAGTACCATCTACAGTTTGAGACCAAAAGAGGGCTTCTTTAAACCAAAATTTCAAATTAGTCTTGTCTTCTATATATGAGTGATTATAAATGGTTCAAGTGTTATTAATGGACTAATAAATCATAAAATAAGATATAACTTGGTATGGTTACTTCCCATACTCATGCCCTGTTCATACAGAGGCATGAAACACCCATTTACAGTTGAGCATAAAGACAAGTTTGCAAACAAGGTGTCTAAGTGGAGTTTTAGGAAAATCAAGGTGAATACAAGTGTGGAGGCATGTGATATGACCTCAAAGGGTATAATTAGGATTTCATAGACATTGTGACAAGGTGTATAGAGCCAATGATACCTAAAGGTGTCCTCTCTCTTGAAAACCTTCAACACACAGTTTCATTTCAATGGGATAATGGTTTTAAGAGCCCAAGTATTTTTTATTATCACCTTAGAAGGTCCTCAAGACTCATACAAACCAATTTTCATAGGTAAATACACCTATAGGCAGAGGAGGAAGAGAAATTGTCACTATCATTTAGGTCAACATGCTGCCTTGAGAACCCAAGGATGGGAAAAGGGGTTTTTGGTAAGGAAAGTGGTAAATTATTCTTTTATACACATATAAAATTATTTTTAAACCTTAAATATATCCAAAATAATGTAATACAATCCTATAACAAGGTTTAAAACAAGCAAGACATAGTCATCCTTGGTTTCCTACACATAGTCCATGGTTGAGAGTCTGTCTTGAAAATGAGGTAAGTTAGAGGGCCAAATAAACTCAACATAGGTTTAAATTTGGTACAAGTAATCCTTGGATATTGGATAATCCCTTACAATAGTTGACTTTTCTGAGCAAATAAGGTAACCCCTCTCTATTTTGTCTTAGAGGTAGGGTACTTTTCTTCATGCAAACCCTATAGGTTTTAGAAGAGATGGGTAACAACACGAACCAGAGGCTTGAGAGACACTTAAAGAGGGATATTAAAGTTTAAAATGTATAAATAAACATGAAAAATCAAATTATAATTACTGAAAGAAAATATGGCACCTTGCATGCCAAGAGTTACAGTCAAGCCTTAATAACAAGGTTTTAGTCAAATAGGTCTTTAGACCTAATAACACATTTTAGCCTATGGAGATAGGTTTTTGGGGTCATAAATGATGTGTTTCAGAATTTTAAAAGGTATATAAGGTAAATAAAGGGTCTAAACCATAAATTTATAAGCAGGACCTAATATGCCTAGTCTAAGCTTAGTGCCTTGAGAAGAATGCTATCACATTTTAGAATAAATGGGTATTGAAACCTATGGGAGATATATCCAAAGATTTTTTAGCCATAAATTTATAGGGTTATAGATAAATAATCCACTACTTATCTTAAAAACACTTAGAGCCTCATAGAATGTAGGAAAATGGTTCAAGTTGCTAACTTTAAATGCTTGTACCTTCCATGATGTTTTTCATGGAAGGCTGAGGTAATTGGAGATGTTAGGGAGGATAAATAAGAAGACAAAATTGGAATTTGTTTGAAATTCCAATGTTCCAACTCTATGAACTAAGGTTAAGACTTGAAACCACTCCAAAACCCTTACAAACCCTCCTTAAGGACCTGATTGGGGAAAGAAGGCAATTAGAGTATCTAGATGAGGTATAAAGACCATGAAATTTTTTGAACTTTTAGAATATGCTCTCAAGCTCCCTCTAATGCCAATTTGTTGTACATACATGTATGGATGGAGTCAAAATAGGTTTTTTCTCACAAATTTATGTGTTTTCAAGTTTGAAAGAGTTTCAAAGGGTGCAATCAATTTTGAGAGATAGTATGAGACTTTTTCTAAGTCTACATGATCATTTTTTGAGGCATATAAACTCCTAAGTGTGTCTTCCATCTTCTTCATCTCAACTAGTCTAGTGGGTAGACAATGAACACTTAGTGAAAATTGTGAAAACTTTAATTGGGAAGCCTTTTAAGGATTTATTCATGAACCTAATGACTTGGACACTCTTGACATGTGTCATTACTCATTGTGCATGGATTAGATTGTAGAATTGGAAGGAGTTTTAATGCCAAGTGTGAGAGGTGCATGGAAAGGAGTTATTTGTGACTGTCATGAATGATTTCTCATGGTCAAAGGAATATGAATGATTTAAAATCAATCCAATTCATGTGAGGGATTGTTTGTAACCCCTCCCCTTTATATCAACCATCAGACCTAACCCTATGAAGTAGTTTTATGAAGGTAAATCATGAGGATAGTTTTTTATGCAATCACAAGGGAATCTATGCCACATATGGAGGAGTTTGATGACTTGGGAGACATTTGTCCTTTCTTTCCTTTTTTTTACCTATTTCATACATGATTCTATGACTTTTATAACTCCTCCTTGCTTGAAAAGTGTCCTAATGACTCTTGAGCATTTCCTTCTCTCTCTCCTCTCACAATTTCTATAAATTCTAGCCTTTTTGATTGTTGTACGCATCTCTCCACCTGGGTATGGTGAATCCATACAAATTTTTTACCTTGAGATAATAAATAAAGTTGTTCTTACCTCATTCAAGATTTCACTAAGTGCATGTTATAGTTGTTGGTCTTGTACAAGTGTAGTTTTGCTTACCTTCACATGTTACTCTTCCTAGTGCCTTGTGTGTTTTGGAATATTTATTTTGTAGGTTAACAAGAAGTGTCTAATTAGGATTGAAAGTATAGTTAGTAGTATATTAAATAGTGTTTATAGAATGCCTCTTGTCTAGGTCCTCCTAACTTAATCTCTCTTTAAGACCCTATGCTTGAAACATTGATGTAAAAGAGAAGATTATCATTGGATGAAGTGTATGTATAGGCTTATTTTGGTTCTAAGTGCATGTTAAATGGTGTGATTAGACTCTATATTTGGTGTATCACCTCCCTTAAATTAGATTTAATTTCATTTATCCTTCTCTCTTTTCATCCCCCAAGTGTTAGTAGTAGGATTGATCCATAGTGGTACATCAAAGGGAAATATCCCCAAATCTAGAAATCCACCTCAAATTTTGGTCACCCACAGCCCTGAGGTGGTTCCATTGTACCACTTGAATGAGGATAGTCTTTTCATCTCCTCAAGGGGTGCAAGTTCAAGTGACAAAAATTATACCTAAAGGAAATTTTGGATGAAATCCTTGAAGGCTTCCATTGTAATGCATGAGAACACTACTGGTGCATTATTTAAGCCAAACAACATAAAATTATATGTAAAATAACCCCATTCAGTTGTAAAGGTCATTTTTAACTTTTCTTACTTATCAATTTTCAATTGGTGATATCCAAAAAAGCCATCAGTGAAAGTGCAGATCTCACATCTAATAACACCTTCCAAAATTTCCTCTATAAATGGCATTTGGAAAGGGTCAATAATACACATAGCATTGAGTTTCTTATAATCCACATAAATCTGAATTCAAACATATTTTATTTATATTGATCACCATAATACTAACCCACTTAGATTAATCTATGGGAGTAATAACTCTAATGCACACCATACTATCAATTTATTCATTAGTTCTAGTGCGTAGAGTAGGGTTCATATGATACAATAATTTCCTCACCAATCAAGTGCCTTCAACCAAATTTATATGAATCTTACACAATGATGGATTAATTCTCTTTATTTATATGTATTTACATGGGAAAATGTTTTATTATTCCTGTTAGATTTCATTTTTTTGGTTAACTCAATATCAAACTAGTAATTTCCCATAGTGGTTATTTTAAGCACATCATCTATCCTGATATTATGTTGAACCATTTGGAGTGGTGTAAAATATGGTTTATAATTAGATTGCATAGTATATATAACATCATGTTCCCCATAATATATATGTAGATGCAAATGGTTGAATGTTAATTGTAGCAGATCAAAACTAATACCCTCATCAACCTGATACATGACCTTTTGATTTCCTTTCCTATCTATTCCTAATATGAATATTTATATTGAGATTTAGAATCCAAAAAAGCCAAGGTAGGAGTATCAAGATATTTAAATATGCCCAAGTTATCTTAGGTATACAATGCATGTGATGTATGCAATATTCAACTGGTGTGTGATCTCCTACTACTAGCTGATGGATTACTTGCAAGGAAATATGTAAATCAATTCACAGAGAATAAAATGAAATAGTTGAAATAATACCATGTATGATATGCCTATAGGTATCCTTTCCCCTATGGTTTTCTTGATGGATGTACCAAACCCAAGACCAAACATGTAGATTACCATAAAATACATAAATCCATAAGGATTCTGGTAAAAATATTTCTTTGATGCTCTGAAGGCTTTCATATTTTGTTAGATGGTCTTGTGGAGAAGCAAAACCATCATCTTAAGGTGGAATGAACATAGTTGTCATGGTGGAAGTGATAGTGCATAGTGGTATGTATTTATCCCTATGTCTATAATTGATATCAATGAGTAAACCACCATTGAGTAACTATTACTTGAAACATAAAGTTGAGCACATGAAAATGTTCACCTTCATTAACATAATAGTATTATAATTACTACAAATACTCCCTAACCTCAATTTGAACATGGAACCAAGATGCATGTTCTAACCTCAAGGGTGCTATACCAATGATGCAAACATTTTTATGGCACTGAGCTAACTTATGGGAGGAACTTAGGTGGCTATCAAGGATACCAAAAACATGCCTTATAAGATCATATGATATTTGATCCCATTGGTTTCAAGTAATACTTATATTTTCTAAAATGGACTGCATGTCTTCCCATTATAATATGTCATTAGGAGTAAGATCCACATGTTCATTCCCTTAGGTAGTTATGTTATCAATAGGGTTAAGATCCTCATCAACATAGATGGTTTCCATAAAGGGAGGGCATTGGCCATTATTTAAAGGGATGACCACACACTGAGTGTCATTCTCAAAGCTAATATAATGCTTCTTGAAATTTAAGTCATCATTGTTAACATAAAACCAAGGTCTACCAAAGAGAGAAAGAAAATCATCAGCTTCAATAAGCTTGATCACTTTAAAGTCACCATTAAATGTAACACCCAAGATGTTAACTATGTAATAATGCCTATAGGTAGTGCACAAGTCGTATTGGCCATAAATAAAACATGTGGGGAAGGTTTCAAAGTGGGGATCCTTATTTTTTTCTAGGCACCCTTTGTTATAAAATTAACCTCCACATTAGTGTCCACTTGTATATCATGGATCATCCATCCATCAATGGATGAATTTACAAGGACCTCTTTGTCACATTATGAATTTTGTTGGACATGAGTCTCTTGTCTGTACACATGGTTCAAATGGTGATACTTCAAAGAATTTGTCATTTGTTGCTGAAACTAATTCTTTAGGAGGGGATGATATATTCACTAAGGAATAACTTTCATAGCTCATGAAATTCATCATGCCCTGAGTTCATGGGTATCATAAATTTTTGAATCTTGATATCCATGGTAGCACCCTTGTCTTTCAAGAACTCAATTTTTCCTTGTAGCTCTTGTACTAAATCCATTATGTCATACAACACCTCTTTTTTATGTTGGGAATTTGGATGGTGTTGTGCATGAGGTTCTTCACATTGAACATTTTCATCACATGGATTTTAAATAACATGTTGAGAATGAGTGCCATTATGAGTAGTGATATTGATATTGGGTCTAGTTGGTAGAGTAGTAGGGCAAAATTTCCATTGAGCAGTTAGATTTTTAGTAACATGTATCATTTTAGTGCCCTTATCATTCTATTCTTTATTAATAACAACATACAAGTCTAGGCATTATTTTAGTCAATGCTCATTTTTACAAAAGGCACCAATAGGGTAAACCGTGCAATCATGATGGTAGTGGTATAGATATCCACACTTGTAACATATCCTAGGTGGAAATAAACTACCTCCTCATCCATTTCCATGCCCTTGACCTATAAAATATTGAATCCCACTAGTTTCATGTGTTTTATCTATAAAATCTTGGCAAGTACGCTATGCGTGTGCTTCACGACTCTCATCATGACCTAACAATCATTAGTATCATGGGTATATACATCACATATATTACAATATATTAACACTTTGGCTTAGGTAGTATGTTGAAGTAAAGGATAGATTTGTACATCATGGTATTTGTTATAAATTTCATAACATTTTTTTAACATGGCATGAACATTCTTTCATGGATAAGTTTTCCTGTTATGACCCTCTACATCATAGTCAACACACCATAGGCCATTACAAGGGTCATGAACATTGTTGGCCATAAGATTCTCTCTCTAGAAACCATAATATAAATTTGGGACTCCATAAAGGGGTTGATTTCCATATTTATGCTTCCCACAACTTTGGCATGAAGGGTATCTTATAGTGCCTCACACAGATAAATAAAGGTCTTGTGGGATAAGGCTCATTGAAAAGGAAGTAGTAACCCTCCTAAAAACCATTTATCATGATGCATTGGATTGATTTCAAATGATAGCTTGGAAATAAGGGTTTCACAATGAAAATCATATGTAGGCACATTTTTAGTGATCTCTGTGAACTAAGAATTTGACATAGAAAGGAGGTTAGCCTTCTGTTAGTCTATAAAATAATGAAATAAACACACTAACATGATAACATATCTAGCCTAGACACTAGGGAGAGATTAGTTAACAAAATAAAAGTGAAATAATAACTAAAATGTAAAATACAATGAATCCTTTACCTTTCTTGGGAACTCCAAATGCATTATTGAGTGTCTTGCTTGGCTTGTGCATCAAGAAGTCTTCATCAATGGAGTTTCTTGGATCCTTCTCTCCTTGGCACCTATGGCTTTGTGATGGCTTGGTTCAAGATTTTAGCATTATAAAAATACTCTTATCAAAGCTTTTAAGTCATTTTTTCATAATAAATTTTCACCAAAATAACTTTTGGTTCAATATGCGTGGCCTTGCATTTATAACAAATGGATTTAACTCTCACCCAAGTATAGTTAGGGTTGAGTTAAGGCTTGGAATGGGTTTAAACTAACCTTGGTTGAGTTAAAACTAAATTTAGTTTATTTAGGTCCATGTGGGGAGACATAGGTCAAAATGGTTATGTCCTCCACTTAAATCAAACATTTCCTTGATATTTTTCAAGTCGAATGATGACTCATGAAAGGCTTGATATTTTGATTTTTAGGAATTTCCATTTTTAGATATTCAATAATTTCAAATGGATTAATTAGATAAGAATTTAATTTGGTTTATATTTTTAATTAATTATGATTATCCATTTATTATTTCCAAGATTTGATTTAAGTGTGCAAGTGTCCCACTTAATAGGTCCATAGGCCAAATTGACTGTTGTTATGCCACAAGGTGATTAGGGATGAATCCCTGAGAGGTTATTATTTACATACAATATGATACCCCAATTAGGGATGTATCAACATGATTTTGAGATTTGATGAATGATGTGCAAGCAAATTTGAGACATTCAGTGATTCCTAGACTTAATTTATAATGGTTAGTAAGAATCAATCTGAAGTCTGATCGAAATCTAGTTGTGGCCATTTTTAGGTGTCTATAGTTTGCCCTTATTTGGGAAGGTATTATAAGCTATAGGAATATTAATGTATTATAAAATAATGAAAATATATTGTATGCCTATGAATTTAATGAAAATGGATGAACTGTAGATGCCCCCTTGAGGGAGGAAAGTGAAAAGGGGTTGGCAATCAGTCCCTTGAAAGGAGGAAATGATGGAACCAAAAGGATAAAATGGGTGAAAGAGATTGATTTGACCATAGTAATTTATAATAAACAACATGATGAGGATAAAAGAAGAGTTAAAATTAACCTATGGGTGAGATTAATCCAATTGATAAAATGCTTGCATGTATTGATTTAAAAAGTACTGATTTTCCCAAAGACAGTTATAATTAGAAACAAATATCAACACATTTATTTACCCAAATGAACTTATAATAAGTGGCACAAGAATATGCCCTAATTAGATATCAATTCAAAATAATAGGAAGTAATAATTAGTGGCATAATAATATGCCCTAATTAGGGCTAATGAGTCAAAATAATGATTTGCCCATAGGCAATTGTAGTCATTAAGATGACCTGGATTGAAAAAATGATTTTTTATTATGCTCCAGTAGGGTATGTTGGAAAGCATAACTCAATAATATAAATTTTTACATATATTAAAGATGAGGGAACTCAAATGTAGATGTAATGGTCTAATGGCTCAAGAAGCCACAAACAAGCAGGCACATGGGGATGCATAAAATGATGAAAGATATGAATCAAAGAATAAGAATTGATCAATGGAAATGATTTGGTTGTACATGAAAATGTAAAGATAATCATCTTTTTTAGAATTAATATAACTAGAATGGTCAATTGGTTGATTTTATCGAGGGTGGGAGGATTTGCCAAGGTTAGCAAGGAGAAGTTTTTACAGCTCCATTGCTTGTAAGATTTCTTGAGCTAGTTTTTTCTATAGCACATGATGGTATATATCATCATATAAAACACCATGATTACTTAACCAAAATGTGCATAAGGACTGACTCTTGGTCCAATAAATAATTGAAAACAATGCACCAATGATAAAAACCATGATGACAATGTTGACATATGAATATGGATAGACTAAAGAATAATACACAAGGAATCACCCAATGAATGCATATAAACTGAGTCAAGGCACAATAATGAAAGCAAAAAAATAGACAAACAAACAAACAGATAAATAACTAAGCAATCAAACACATAGAAATATTGAAAGTAAAAGCAATAGAAAACATCATGTCATCAACCAAGTCAATACCAATGCATGAAGGCTCAATGGAATGATAAATGGGTTGTGCCTCCAAGCAAGGATACATACAAAGGGAAAGGTGACATCCTCAATGGAAATGGATTATATTTAAACAAATAATTGATTTGCCCTAATAGGGTGGATCAAGGATGACTGACTAGGGTTAAACAAGACAAATGTTTTTAAATTTTGAAAATTTTAAAATGTTTTTATAATTTTGAGGTATCTTAACTTAATTGATAATTATGAGACACCACTCACTACATGGTGAGAGAATTGTCTTAGGTTGCTCATAAAATGGTGAGAGCTATGGAAAATAAGGACTGAGCTAACCTCAATGTGAATTAAGCATGACCTATATAGTCCTATTCTGACCTCAAATCATAGTAGTTCTACCAACATAAAAGATGAGGAGAACCGACTAGGTCACAATAGGTTCTAAAATTGAGGAAAATAGAAAGTAAAATGATCATAGTAATGGAAATGTGATGTGTCAATACATGGTAAAGGTGTTGTTCCTAATTTTCCCATAGGTGGATATAATTATAAAATAATGGCATAGGCCTATGGTACTAATTTACCCATCAATGGTTATAATTAATAACACCAAGTGGAACATTGATTTGCATAAAGGTGGTTATAATCAATGGCACTGGTCAATCATAAATGAAACATAACTTGCCAGATCCACTGTCACACTACTTTCACAAACTATCATTTAAACATGGAATTATAAAACTATTGAAACTAGATCAGAATCCCTTCATGAAAGCTATGGGAAAAAGAAAAGGAACCAAGATCAAAATAGGTTTGGGTAGGACAAATAAAAACATTCTTTGGTCTAATAGGGATGTCATGGTAGGATGACATAGGGTACGCCATTATTTAGGATGATGGTGGAAATGAAGATTGGATAATAATGGTAATAGGGTTACCCCCAAGTGATAATGTGAGGTAAGTGGCAAGGGATGAAACAATGACAAGAAGAATGGAAAATGAAAATGGCAAGGTAAATGGGCCAAAATTAGAGGTTTTTGGTAAGGTATGTTTTTACCATGGTATGGTTTTTGGCCAAGTAAAAGTTCTATTGTTCCTTTTGATGTGGAGATGCATGTCTTGATCAACAAATGATACAAACAAAATAGGTAATCATGTAAATTTTTATCCCACACCTCTTATGAATAACTTTTATGTCAAGAATGTGTTACAGATTTGGATGTAAATGCTATTTTTGTGATATTCATTTCTCATTGATTATGTTTCCTCCAAACATAGAGATAAGGTATCTTTGTAGCCTCTATAAAGGAAAGTGTGGTTAGGGATGATAAATGTAGATAAAAAGTTTAATTTGTAAATGTAAAGGTGGATGATAATGGTATGGTAACAAATGAAGATCAAGATTTTTAGGCACACACAATGTTATTGATTCTAGATTTGACATAACTTTGGATGTGGTAGGGTCAAATAATTATGAATATGCTCTCAATAAGACCACCAAATTTTTTGTTGTTTGGGCATGAGAGTATCTTCCATATAATTAGGCTATAGATTGGAAGTTGTATTGATTTTATCTTTGATAATGTCTTCACCTAGTAGTGAATACTTGTTATGCTCAGTTATTGGTGCCTCAAAGAGGTTTTCATCAATGAAGTTGTCTTGATTGTCCCATAGTACCACCTAGAGGCTTTCATTAAGGAACTTTAAATTTTAAAATTGATTATCTTCTAACACCTTTGAAAAGGTTTCACTTGAAGATGTTGAGTTTGAAATTTGATTGCCCTCTAGCACCTCTAAAAAGGTTTCACTAGTAAATTGTTCTTCTTTTGCATGAATGTAGTCTTAATCCCCCTAATATTTTGTAACTGATATGTCACCATAGATGAATTTCAATAAGTTGTGATTATATTAGTACTCATAAACACTTATGGGAGGTGGAATGTCAATATTAAGGCTAGGTTAGGTAGTGGTAATGGCATGTGGAATGGTAATGGAAGGGGAAGAGGTTGCACAATCCTTGTAGAAGATACTAGGAAAACTTATGTCAAATATGACGTAATCATGCTAAAACCTATAGAAGGATCATAAATGTATTCAAATTGATTTTTGAGGCATGTGTAACCAATGTTATAACAACCATGAACATATTTTGATTCTAAATTTGAGTCTAACTTAAAGGAATTTGAAGTCAATGTTGCTACTGACATTGATTCTACTTATGATGCTAAATCTGATGTCAGTTCAAGAATAGAACCTAACTTCAATGTTAATTCTTCATTTAAAGTGTATGTTGATATAATAATGTCTTGTTGAATGTTTGGTATGGGATAAGTAATGGGATGTGATGGCATAATGGGATCCATAGAGACTAATTCATCAAAGTGAGACTCCTCAATGAGTGGAAAAAGGTCAAGAGAAAACTCTTCAGAGGTTGGCTTGTAAAAGGGAAGATATTTAAAAATAGGCATATGGTCAAGATAATTATTTTCCCAAAGGTAGTTATGATCATTAATAAGTGACTCAATAAAGACTGAATTGTCAGAGTGAGACTCCTCAACAAAAGGTATAGTATTAAAAGGTGATTTATCATAGGTTAACTCATCACAAATAAGTGGTTCAATAAAAACATCTTGGATTGGTTGGTTTTTAAATATATCTTGGTCCTTGAATTATTAGCTTGATTGAAGAGGTTTTGATTAGCTTGGTTGTGGCTCAATGATTGGCATGGGTTTTCTAAAGTGGGGAATGGTTGGTAATAGATGAATAATGGCCAGCGATTGGATAATGATAGGATTAACAAAGGCTGGTTCTTGACCTAGGATAGTAATTATAACCCATTGTGTTGTGGGTACATAAATTTTTTGGGAGAATGAGATACCATATTGGCGAAGGCCTAGAATGGTAATTTTAGGGCATTGTGAAGCTTGGTTGTTTTCACAATCTAAAGGATAAGGTCATGGAATATAAATTATAGGACATTGTGAAACTTGGTTGTTTATACAAGCCAAAGCATGAGGTCTTGGTATAGAGATGGTAGGGTGTTATGAAGCTTGGTTGATTGAATAAGCTAAAGGATGAGGTCTTGGAATGGTAATTATAGGGAATTGTGGATCTTGGTTGCTCACACAAGCCAAAGGATGAGTTCTCAATATATAAATGGTAGGGCATTGTGGATCTTGGTTACTCATACAAGAAAAAAGATGAGGGCCTATAATAGAAATGGTAGGGCATTATGAAACATGATTTCTATCACAAGCTAAAATATGAGGTATTGGAATGGTAATGGTAGGGCATTGCAAGTCTTGGTTGATCGCATAAGCTAAAGGATGAGGGCTTGGGATATAAATGGTATTATTTGGACATTGGGGAACTTGGTGGCTCACACAATCCAAAGGAGGGTTAATGGTATATGTGTTATAATGGACACCATGAGAGGTCAAAGGGAAAATATCATACATCAACAAACCAAAGTAAGTATCACCAAATTTGGTGCTTGGATTTGTTCCCTATATTGAGTATTAAAAGGAGGATATGGATCCATCTCACAAACAACATCATCTCAGTAGGGGTCTTGAAAAAAGTCATCATATATGACCATATTATCATAACTTGAATAGTACATGGTTGCACTACAAGTGTAATGAGACATATCCAAGTCAATGATAAGCAATGCACAAAAAGGCCTAGATTTATATAAACTCTTAAAAACATTATCCAAAGGATAAATGGTTTGAACTTGGTATAACTTGGTCGAGGTGTGGAGTCATATCTTCAAAATGGTCTATGGTAAAACTTGGTCTAAAATAGTCTAACATCAAAATGTCTAACATTAAATATCTCACCCAAAAGGTCAAGTGGTTGAATAAAACCAACATGCCAAACTCTATGTTCAAAGTGCTTTAGACAAGTCTAATCTAAGAAAATAAAAATTTGTTAGGTATTTTGGCCAAATGCGACATAAAATCTAAGCTCAAAATAGGCATTTTATAGGTATTTTTTCCAAACGTAGCATAAAAGCTAGACTAATCATTCAAATTTAGATTAAAAAAAACTTGGTCAATTGGCATAATGCATGAAACAAAAGGCACATAGAAGATAGATTGTTTCTTCCAAATAAAGGCACAAATAATATTATTCAAATTGGGTAAATAATTAACCTAAGTTACATAACCCAAAAGTCAAATATTGATGTCTAGGCCAAAATTACACAAGGCATAGGAAAAAATCAATCAATGTTTGAATTTGAAATTGTCAAGGTTAATTAAAAACTCAACTTAGGAAACTAGGCTTCTTTCAAAAAATGAAAAGCTATATAAAATTTGAATGACATAATGGCACTAGGTAAAAGATACCAAAGGCATACGTGGTTTTGGTTTCAAAAAATGGCATTTGACACAAGGTAAACAAGTTAATGAAATAATTAGAGCAGTGTAACAATGTTATCATGCTCTAAAGATATGATCAATGGTTCATTTCAAGACTCAAAGGTACAAAGGTATAAATTTAATTGGGCAATGTAATGTTACCCTTTTCAATCAAATGACACACATAAACAAGATTTGTCAAAAGACTAAAGCATAGACATGGTGTCAAATAGACTACATAACACCTCCTCAAATAATAGAGTGATGTTAAAGACAATAATTTTTTTTCACATGGGAAGACAAAAAAAATAGATAGTTTTAGACTCAAAAGCCATGTACTAAAGGATAAAATGACATAAAAACCCAAGTGTAATGTCCTAGATCCTAAAACTGACAAGGTTGCATAATACTGTTGAATTTCATCTATATACATGCCTGATGAGAGGATTTTAAGTGTTAATCCAAAAATAAAAAGGAATAAATAATTAGGGATTTTACACCCCCCTTCTCTTAAGATATTGTATAGTGACATGGAACTTTGAGCTACTCGCCCTACATCAATAATATATCTACAGCAAGTGGGATTGTTTTAAAAATAAAAATTTCATGCATATATAGATGGTCCTAAGTGTGGATAACATAAGAAATGATCATGTAATTTGGATATGCATAAAATAGATTATTGTGAAAAGGTATTTTCATTTTCACAACTACATCCATCACTTACTTAGTATAGTGCAATGTCCAAGTTGCCCCTACAGTCTGAGGTAATGTCTTACTAACAGAGTTTGCTAAAATGATAAAGCAAATGTATATGTAAGTCAACCTCAATTTATATACCCCATCATGGAGTGGGATTGAAATGATGCCAGGGGATGAATTCCCAAGTTAACGCTTCCATAGAAAACCTGTGCAGAGGCTATGAACTCCTGCTCACAAGCCAAGTTGCATAGAAATAAAAGATAAAGTGAAAAGAATTTAAGGTCACATTTAGATCACCCAAACCATATGGATTTGAAGAGATCCTTAACAACATTATTTTCACACCTTTAGACAAGGCATAAATGCAAATAAATAACACTTTTGGTCACCCAAATTCCTTAAAGGGGATGGGGGAGAGCATACATGTCTCAATCATTTTATGAAAAATAAATAAAGCATGAAATGAACACTCTTAAAAGAATGTAACTAAGTATTTAGAGTTCATTTTAATGCACCAAAACAAGATGTGCTATGAAATTTAGGCCCCTTGGATTTTGTTTATTTAAACGTTGAAAGTGGAAAATGATTTAAACAAAAGATTATTAAAACACCAATTAAAATGTGCAAATTACAAGATTAGAAGTGTTTTAAATGTCTTTGTGGCCTTTGAGTCCTACCAAAAAAATGTTAGAGGGTCCTTGTGCTTATAAATTCTCTTATGAATGAGAAAATGACATGTCAAAGTTTGCTCTCAGGTTTTCTCTATTTTCTTATCATAGTGACTAATGCCAGTCCATGCAGAGATCGATGGCTATTATAAGAAAACCAAGGTTGGTTAGTATATGGGTAACTAACATCGGTCAATGTCAAACCTAAAAAAACATAGAAAAATAATAGTATAGTTTTGACAAAAATGATTGTTAGCCTATGAGTTTAAAACTGATGAATAATAATAGATCCTACAATCAAAGGGTCAGATAAATGTTATTCAAGCCTTTAAAAACAAAATTAAATATAGAAAGCTCAAGATAAACTTTAAAAACACATTTCTAGCAAGATGTATTTGTGCACACAAAGGTTGATGTCAGTCCTAGGTGGACCAATGTTAGTTTTAGGAGGATCAACATCAGTTGTATTATAACCAATGTCAATCTCTATGTAATATGTGTAACACTAAAAAAATAGAATACGGGAAAACAAAATAAATTATTGAATTTTTAAGATTACTAAGCGCTTAATAGAAAAACTAAAAGTTTCCTATTGATCTCTTTGCATGTATGGGATGCTTGAATGTCCCATTGGGCATGCCATTATGTGATCTAGGAATTTGACATAGACAGGATGTTAATCTTATGTTAGTCAATAAAATAATGAAATAAACACACTAACATGCTAATATCTCTATCTTAGATACTAGGGAGATCTTAGTAACAAAAGACAAGTGAAATCATAACTAAAATTTAAAAGAAAATGAATCCTTTACCTTCTTTGGGATCTCCAAATGCATTATTGAGTGGCTTGCTCAGCTTGTGCATCAATAAATTTTCATTAATAGAGTTGCTTGGATCCTTCTCTCCTTAGCACCTTTGGCTTTATGATGGATTGGCTCAATATTTTAGCATTATAACACTACTCTTATCAAATATTTAAAGTCATTTTTGCATGATAAATTTTCACCAAAATAGTTTTTGGTTCAATAGGCATGGCCTTGTATTTATAGAAAATGGATTTAACTCTTACCCAAGTGTAGTTAGGGTTGAGTTAAGGCTTGGAATGGCTTCAAACTAACCTTGGTTGAGTTAAAACTAACTCTAGTTGAGTTAGGGACATGTGGGGAGACATAGGTCAAAATGATTATGTCCTCCACTTAAATTAGATATTTTCTTAATATTTTGCAAATTGAGTGATGACTCATGAAAGGATTGATATTTTGATTTTTAGGAATTTCCATTTTTAGATATTCATTAATTTCAAATGGATTAATTAGCTAAGCATTTAATCTAATTTAGATTGTTAGCTAGTTATGATTAGATATTTATCACTTTTAATATTTGATTTAAGTGTGCAAATGCCCCACTTAATAGGTCCATAGGCCAAATTGATTGTTGTTATACTGAAAGTCAATTAGGGATAAATCTATGAGAGGTTATTGTTTACATATGATAGGATACTCTAGTTAAGGATGACTCAAGATGATTATGATCTTTGATGAATGATGTGCAAATAAATTTTGGACATTCAATGATTTCTAGGCTTAATTTGTAATGGTTGGTAGGAATCAGTCTGAAGTCCAGTCAAAGTCTAGTTGTGGCTAGTTTTAAGTGTATATAGTTTGCCCTTATTTAGGAGGCATTGCAAGTTATAAGCACAGTAATGTATTATAAAATAATGAAAATGTATTATATGCCTATGAATTCAATGATAATGGATGAACTATAAATTCCCCTCAAGGGAGTGATTAGCAAAGGGGTCGGTAATTAATCCCTCAAAAGGAGGAAACAATGCGACCAAAAGGATAAAATGGGTGAAAGAGATTGATTTGATCATGTGTTCATAATTAGTGGCATGATGAGGATAAAATAAGAGTGAAATTAACCTATGGGTGAGATTAATCCAATTGAGAAAATGCTTTCATGTATCGATTTAAAAATGAAAGATTTTCCCAAAGGTGGTTATAATCAATAACAAAGGTTGAGACACTGATTTGCCCAAAGGCAGTTATAATTAGTGGCATACGGATATGCCTTAGCTAGGGCTAATGAGATGAAATAATGATTTTCCCACATGCGGTTATAAAAATTAAGATGACCTATATTTAAAAAATGATTTTTGATTGTGCTCCACTAGGGTAGATTGGCAAACATAAATCAAGGATATAACCCGTTACACATATTAAAGATGAGTGGGTGTAAATGTAGATGTAATGGTCTAATTATTGAAGAAGACACAAACAACCAAGCACATGGGGATGCACAAAATGATGAAAGATATGAATAGAAGAATAAGAATTGATTAATGGAAATGATTTGGTTGTACTTTTTAATGTAGAGATGCTTGACCCTATTAGCATTGATATAACCAAAATGGTCAATTGGTTGATTTGATTAAGGGTAGGAGGATTTGCCAAGGTTACCAAGGAGAATATTTTGTGGTTCCACTACTTGCAATATTTTTAGAGCTGATTTTTGCTATAACACATGATGGTATGCATCATGATATAAAACACCATGATGAATTAGCCAAAACATGTATAAAGACCTACTCCTAATCTAATAAATAATTGAAAATAATTCACCAATGATAAAAACCATGATGATAATGTTGATGTATGAATATGGATAGAATGAATAATATGAACAAGGAATCACCCAATGAATGCATATAGACTAATTCAAGGCATACCAATGAAAGCAGACAAACAAAAAAATAGACAAACAACTAAGTAATCAAACACATAGAAAGACTGAAAGTAAAAGCAATATAAAACATCTTGTCATCAACCAAGTCAATACCTATGCATGAAGCCTCAATGAAATGATAAATGAGTGGTGCCCCCAAGAAAGGACACATGTAAAGGGAAAGTTCACACCCCCAATGGCAATGGAATGGATTTAAACAAATAATTGATTTTCCCTAATAGGGTGGATTAAGGATGACTAGTTAGGTTTAAACAAGACAAATGTTTTTGGATTTTTAAATTTTTGAAATGTTTTTAGAATTTTGAGGTATCTTAACTTAATTGATAATTATGAGACACCACTCACAACATGATGAGTGTGTTATCTTAGGTTGCTTGTAAAATGATGAGAGCATATGGAAAATGGGGATTGAGATGACCTCAACATGAATCAAGCATGGCCTAAATATTTCCATTACAACTTCAAGTCATAGTAGTTTTGCCAACACAAAAGGCAAGGAGAACTAACTAGGTCATAACAAATTCTTAAATTGAGGCAAATGACAAGGCAAATTATCATAGTAATAGCAAGGTGATGCGTCAATGCATGGTAAAGGTGTTGTTCCTAATTTTCCATTAGGCAGTTATAATTAGAAAATAATGACATAGGTCCATGGTATTAATTTGACCATAGGTGGTTATAATTAGTAACACTAGGTAGAACATTAATTTTCCCAAAGGCAATTATAATCTATGGTATCGATCAATCATAAATGAGAGATAACTTATTAGATCCACTATCACACTACTTTCATAGACTATCATTTAAATAGAGAATTATAAAACTACTAAAACTAGACTGAAATCCCCTCATAGAAGGTGCGGGAAAAACCAAAGGAACCAAGATCAAAATAGGCTTAGGTAGGATGGATAAAACCAGGCTTTGGTCTAATAAGGATGGCATGGTAGGATGACATAGGGTATGACATTATTTAGGATGATGGTGGAAATAAAGATTGGATAAAAATGGTAATAAGGTTTCCCCCGAGTAATAAGGTGAGGTAAGTGGCAAGGGATAAAACAACAACAATAAGAAAGGAAAATGAAAATGCCAAGGTAAATAGTTGGGCAAAGTTATAGGTTTTTGGCAAGGTATGGATTTTGGCAAGGTAAATGTTTTTGGCCAAGTAAGAATCAACTACCATACTGGCAAAAGCATGAAATGGTAATGGTAGGGCATTGTGAAGTTTGGTTGTTTGCACAAACCAAAGGATGAGGTCTTGGTATAAAAATGGTAGGGAATTATAGAGCTTGGTTGCTTACACAATCCAAAGGATGAGGTCCTAGTATAGAAATGGTAAGGCATTATGAAGCTTGTTTGCTTACACAAGCCAAAGGATAAGGTCCTATAATGGTAACTATAGGGCATTGTGGAGCTTAGTTTCTCACACAAGCCAAAGGATGAGGTACCAATTTACAAATGGTAGGGAATTGTGGAGCTTGGTTGCTCACACAAGCCAAAGGATGAGGGCCTAGAATAGAAATGGTAGGGAATTACGAAGCATGATTGCTATCATAAGCTAAAGGATGAGGTCCTAAAATAGTAATGTTAGGGTGTTTCAAAGTTTGGTTGATTGCATAAGCTAAAGGATGAGGACATGGTATAGAAATGGTAGTATTTGGATGTTGGGGAACTTGGTGGCTTGTAAAATTCAAAGGAAGGTTAATGGTATAGGTGTTAGAACAGACACTGTGAGTAGTCAAAGGGCAAATATCATACATCATCCAACCCAAAGAAGGTATCACCAATTTTGGTGCTTGGCTTTGTTCCCCAGATTGAGTGTTTCAAGGAGGATATGGATGTATCTCATAAACAACATCATCCTAGTAGGGGTCTTGAATAAAGTCATTATATGAGACCATGTTATCATAGATTGAATTGTACATGGCTGCATTACAAGTATAATGAGACATATCCAAGTCAATTATAAGCATTTCAAAAAAAATCCTAGATTTATAAAAACTCTTAAAATCATTGTGCAAAGGAGAAATGGTTTAAACTTGGTCTAGCTTGGTTGAGGGGTGGAGTTGTATCTCCAAAATGGTCTGTGCTAAAACTTGGTCTATAATAGTCTAACATTAAATGTCTCACATAAAATATCAAGTGGTTGAATAAAATTTATATGGCAAATTCTAGGTTTAAAGTGTTTCAAACAAATCTAATATAAGAAAATTAAATTTTGCTATGTCTTTTGGCCAAATTTAGCACAAAATCTAGGCTCAAAATAGGGATTCACTAGGTCTTTTGGTCAAACATGGCATAAAAGCTAAACTTAAAAACAAGGTGAGAGATTTAATCTAACAAATTTGAAACACTTTAGCATAGAATATGTATTTATATTCAAACAAAAACTTGGTCAATTGGCATAAGGCATGAAATAAAAGGCACATGGAAGATAGACTGTTTCTCCCAAATAAAGGCACAAATAATAATTTTCAAATTGGGTAAAGAATTAACCTAAGTTACAAAAACCAAAAGAGAAAGATCGATGTCTAGGCCAAAATTACACAAGGCACAGGCATAAATCAATCAATGTTTGAATTTTAACTTGTCAGGGTTAATTAAAAACTCAACTTAGGAAACTAGGATTCTTTGAACAAACAACAAGATAGACAAAATTTGAATGGCATAATGACACTAGGTAAAAGATCCCAAAGGTGTACATGAATTTGGTTTTGAAAAATGGAATTTGGCACAAGGAAAATAAGTAAATTAAATAATTAAATAAGCGTAATGATGTTATCATGATCTAAAGATATGATCAATGGTTCATTTCAAGACTCAAAGGCACAAAGGTCTGAATTGAATTGTGCAGCATAACGTTACCCCTTTCAATCAAATAACACACATAAATAAGATTTGTCAAAAGACTAAGACATATCTATGGTGTTAAATTTAAAACATAATTCATCCTCAAAAAATGGAGTGATTTTAAATATAATACTTGTTTTTGATGTGGGAATCTAAACAAAATAGATAGTTTTAGACTCAAAAACCATGTAATAAAGGATTAAATGACATAAACACCTAAGTGTAGCATATTATATCATAAAACTGATAATGTTGTCTAATACTATTGAATTCCATATATATACATGCTTGATGAGAATATTTTAATTGTTAATCCAAAAATAAAAGTGCATGAATAAGTAGGGTTTTTACACCCCCTTCTCTCAAGAGATTTTATGGTGACACATAACTTCAGGCTACTCACCTTGCATCAATAGTATATCTGCAGTAAGTGGGGTTGTTCTAAAACTAAATTTTTGTCAATATATATATGGTTGTAAGTGTGGATAACACAAGGTAATCTCACTATATACATCAAATTCCTAACACCATAGTTTTGAAATAGACAATCTTACTCAAATTGCACTCAAATGTACAATTTAAGCCAAAATAACTTAAATGCATTAAATAGTTTGAGCTTATCATATAAAATTACCAATTTAGGATAATGTATCCATAAATGGGGAAATGAATTTTATATGATTCCTAAATTTTCTTAAATCATTTCAATTCAAAGTGACAATTTTGCATTTTGGTGCTCTAGATCATCTTTTCTTCTAATTTGGAAGCATACATCATGTACCTGTGTTATTTTGTATTGACAATGTCCTAAATGGAATAATGGTCTATACATAACTAACATCATCCACTAATTCCCATCCATTAAAATTATGATCTAGTAATATGACATTCTGACCAGTTTGATTAATTATGCACCAATTTCCAAAGATTTACACTAAAATTGATTAATCTTACTTAGGAAAATTAAACCATATTATGAGCTTAAGTAAGAATTTCATGGAAGTTATTGAATATTTATTTATTGGAAATTTATTCTTATTATCTGCATCATCAAATGACATGATCAATGGGGTGGTATCCATAAGTCATAAATGCAACAAATATCAAGTTTATGAGCACCCATGCCTATTTAATGCCTCTTCCTCCCAAATAATTATGTGGATATTTATGGATAAATTATACAATATTGGATTTATTCATGACCAAAAATATTCATCTTGAGATGGATGGTCATGGTTGAACCTGACTGAATCTAGAATCCTATAAATAAAAGGGCCAAGATAGCTTAATTTATGTAAACTTATAATGCAAGATTCTCCCCACAAGTCATTTGTGTAGTTTGATGATGCTTTATTTGCAATCGTATAGCTTCATTGATAGGCATATATTTTATTTCATATCATTATCCTAGATTATACATGGTGATCTTGAGATGATACAGGAGCTTGGCATCCATTGTTGACAAAGACAAGAACACCATATCAAGGGTAAAATCACATTTTGAGCTGCTTATGGATGATAGTATGTTATTGGGAAGGTATTTGGTATTTTATTTCTTTAATTTAGTTTTTAATTATCATTTACATGCCTTGTTGAATAGGTTGGCCTAGATTGTTAGTTCTTTATGCATTCTTTATGTTTTTCATGACTAATACTTGATCTAACCATATTTGTAATCCATATCTACATCTTTTCATGTCCAATGAGATGAGAACATACATTTAAGCAAGGAAGACATTTTGGCAATCTCAAATTCCTTAAAAGTCATTAAAATTTCCTTTAACAATAATTTTTAGCTTGTTTTTCCCATATTTTTAATGTTTTTTATGCATACACAGATTACACAGTGACCGATGTCAATTTTAGGTGATCAACATCAGTCAAGGCTAACCAGAATTAGTTAAGTTGTAGGGAAAAATATGGCTAACAATATCAATTTTAGAGCTTTTCTCAAGTTTATAGATGTCAAATTGAGTTTTTTAATCTCTAGTCTGAACATATTTCTTGATCCAGAAGGTTTTATTCTGGAGATTTAATCCTAATATTGAGCTAGCAAGTATTTTTGATCATATCTTTTTTACCTAAGGGTTCACAAGTGACTGTTATCAATTGGTTTTGACCAATAATGGTTAAGTCTATGACCAACATCAGTTTTGGCATTGGTCAATAGTGACTGATGTTGGTCTTTGTGTGTGAAAAATAAACAAATTGAGAGCAACAAATCTAAATTTACTTGTTTCATCTCAAATTGTGCTTCAAATATAAACAAGACTCTAATTTTTATTATAGGACCCATGATAAAAAGTGGTTCTTTTGAGCATAATTAAGTCTATTTACATTTCTTTTGGTGTTTAAAAGGAATTAGGAACCTTCCATTTGGTGTTTGAAAGGAACTAGATGGTTTGATTAAATGTTTTCATGAATGTTTTTCAAAGTTTTTGAAAAATAAGGCCAAGGGGACAAAAAATTCACTTAACATTTCAATTTAGTGTTATAAAACTTAAATTTCACTTAAAATTTCAAATTTCTTGAAGTTGTTTTATGTAAACCATCTATCACTTGATTGTTAGATTGTTTGAGCAAAAGGAATTGTGCATGTATACTACACCTCATCCATTATATAGAACTTGGGTAACCAAAAGCACCTTTTCATTGTGATTATGCCTTGTCCAAGGTGTAAAAAGGAAGTTGTCTAGGCTCTCCCCAAAACTTGTATGGTTTGGGTGATCTAAAAACAATCCTAAAGCCTTTTTACTTAGATTTTATTTCTTGAAATTTGGATTGTGGAGGGAAGGTCATTACCTCTTTATGAGTTCTCTAGGGAAGCTTTGACCCAGGGATTCATATCTCAACATTATTTCAACCCCACTCCAGAGTGGGGTATATAAATTAGGGTATGCATACTAAATTCTCCTTTCATAATAAAAGCCCAAGTTAGGTCTGGTCAAATAGGGGATTCCTTTAAGTAGTCCATGGATAGAATCACTATACAAACGGATATACCTTTGCATAGTAAGTTGATCGATATGAACTCAATTGGCATGTTGCATCATTTGTGTTAGCCACAATTGAGATAATCTAGATGGTCATAAATTTGTAAGTTTTAGAAAACCCTACTTACCATGGAGTATTGTTGATGTAGGGTGCATCCGAAGGTCCATATCACTATATTATCTATTAGAAGAAGGGGGTGTAAAATACCCTAAAAATTAATGCATAGTGATTTTTGGATGAACACTTAATTTCCTCCTAAGTGAATGTATATAGATGGATTTCAACAATACAAAGCAAACCTTATTGATTTAGGGCTTAGGATGATTACTTAGTTGTATTTGTATTTTGGTCTTAGATTACTTGGTCTTGATTTGAGTAAAAAATTTCTTGTAAACAAACGTCATAACCAAACACATTATCCATAATTTCTTGAATAAGGAGGCATTACGCTAGTCAAATTCAAATCAATCTTTGCCTTGTTCAAAATATTCATCTTAAACATTGTGTTTTTTTGTCTAATTATGCAATTATGCTACCCATTTGAGTCTAAACCACTTTCCAAATATCTTTAAGTCCTTCATTGATAGTTAAAAATTTTAATTGCACCTTTCTAAGTTACTAAGTTAACATGTTAAACTGGGTTTAATTTCCTATTTTCACTTAGCTTGAGTACCTTGGGTTTAATTTCCCATTTGGATTAAAGGCCATTTATAGACTCATTATCATTCTATCATTGGGAACTTAGGTCATCAAGTGTATCACTCACACTCTAGGTTCAATAATAAATTTTATACTACCTTCTTATTACCATGTGGTGGCATTATGCTACTTGTTTGGTTCTTGTTTTATACTTAGGAATTCTTGCATGTTTTCACATCTTGAGTTTCTTGGTTTGTATTGTCACCTTCCAAATCTAAATGGCTTTCCTATAGTTTCCTAGTAGTAACTCATTGAATTTGACCTAAATTTTATGGTATTGAAGAATCTCTTAACCTACATTAGGTGTACTAGTTTACACTTAGGTCTTTGAGTTATTATACCCTCTTTTAATTCATATGATTTCAACCCTACCCAGGGTTGAGTTATTTCATGAACACACTCTTATAATTTTGTGTGGTACTACGCCACCCTCATTTTTATTATAGTCTCTTAGGTACCTTATCACCTTAATTAGAAAAGATCAAAGCAAATACTTTGTTTAAACATTTACAAAACATTTTTCAAAATTTTCCAAACATAGAGAACAAATCTTTTGGACATGACTCAAAGGTAGACTCATAGTGGGATCTATTATGGCCATAGCTATGAGGAGGACCATTATTATGATGGTCAAGATAATTCTATGGTATTTGAGGACATTCCCACAACTATAGGATCCAGGAATATAATTTTAAATATCAACCCCAAGAGGTCAAAGATGAATCCTTTCTAAGGTTAATATAATATAGTGCTAGATTACCCTCGGATTTTCCTAAGGAGGATCTACATACCTTAGTTAGAAAAGGAGATCAATAATGAGAATAATCCTTCATGCACATTGCATAAACAAATATACCTTCCTTTAGAAAAAGTAAGGAAATACTTATAGAGTCAAAAACAACTAATCAAGATATTGTTAATAAGACTAAGAAGATAAGTCAACAATATGCTGACCAACTTATTGTAGACTTGACAGACTCTTTAGTTGCTATGTCAATCCACAATGATGCTTCCAAGTAATAAGGAAATGTGTTTGAACCAATGCAATATCTAGTTGAGAACACAACAATGATAGATCAAGGTGTCTTAATTGAGCAATCCAAATCCCAATAAGTTCTACAATAGACTCCACTAGACACAAAGCACACATTTTTAAATCATCAAGAACCTCTTGTCCCTTTGAAAAACCAAAGGCCAAAACATTTGGTACACATTGAATAAATCATACAAAATAATTTGGCTAGTTCATCTAAACTAACACATACTTTGTTAAATAGGCCACGAACTCCCCAAAATCAACATAACACATTTAATTCAAGATAGCCTAATTTAGGGAATGTTTACCAATCCAGGAATCAATGCCTTACTCAACTCAAGAAGTGAATCAAAACTAAGTCACAAATCATATGGTTTACATCCCTCATAAATCCACATAATAATAAGGGAATATACCACCCTAACAATAGCAATAGGGGCACATACCACCCCAAAAAAATTATGTTCTAGCCATGAATGCACCAAACATGCAAGAGTGGAACTCTATGAAAGAGATTATGACATGATTAGAGATAAATAGCAGAGTTAAGAAGTATAAATTCAATGAGATATATCCATATCGATTTGATTTATATATTCTCTAACTCCATTTTCCATCTCATTTTGAGGTGCCCAAATTTGATAAATATAAAGGAAAGGGGGACCCTCGTGAACACATTCAGGCATTATTTGTGTTATACCAATAGGTGGCTTACAATATCATTTATTTGCTTCATTTATTTCTATGAAATTTAGTGAGACAAGCTCTAGATTGGCTACTTAAGCTACCCAAGGGATCAATTTCAGATTGGAATGACTTATTTGAAAATTTCATCAACCATTTATAGTCTAAAATTGAACATGAATTAATCATTATTGACTTGTGCAAAGCCAAACATCATGATAGAGAGAGCTTCACCATATATCTATAGATATAGAGAGCATTAATGGTTCACTTTTAACATAATTTTTTAGACAAACAGTTGGCAAAAATTTTTGCACAGAACTTGCATCTTGAGGTTGTGCATAATTTATAGCTTGTTTGTGCTAACTCATTTGAGGAAATCATAGACAAACAACTAAAGATTGAGAATGATATTATTACTAAGGGCCTTGTCAAGATTTTTGCATAGGGTCAACATCAAATCAAATCCAATCACCTATTTTAAATGGTTATGCAAGAAAAACTAAGGGTTTTAAAAAGAATAAGAATGTGGTGGGTAATGGTGTGACTAAAATAAGACACGTATAAATGGTGTAGGCCTTATTGGCCCCAAATGTATAATTAGCTCCACCTAATATACCACCCAATTTACAAAGATAACCTACATGAAGGACATTCCACAATCAATTAAAAGTCTTCAATAAGTTAGGAGAACCTATTGAGATATTATTATAGAAGATTTTAGTAGCTAGCTTGATTATATGGATAGTACCAAGGTCAACCAAAAACATATTGGTAGAAGGAGAATGAATGGTGAAACTCTCATCATGTTATTGGGCACAATGCTTATTGTTGTGTCTAATTATGGTATCTTATTGAAGATTTGATTAAGAGTGGTAAAGTTGAGACCAAATTGGCCCTACAAGGAACTAATCAAGATATGGGAATATACCAAGATCCATTTCCTCAACATAATCAACCACCACCAAAGAACAATCAACATAACTAAGGATAGAACTTGTGGTAAAATCAAAACTAGAATCAAGGTTAAAATGGTAATCAACATGATCCTCATCAGGATCATAATACCCATGCTATAACTTTGGTTACAAAAACATGCCTTAAAACTATAACAACATCATGGGATGAATTTATTTAACCCACAATCCCACTATTACTAGTAAATCTCATGAACTACCTCATGCTCTTTATAGTATGGGACCCAATGTTATAGGGCCAACACCCTCTCCCTCTAGTAATACCATGTTGAGTTCACATAATTTTTTTGTGACTCTATTTGCATGGGTTACTATTTATGGATAACACCTTTCCTTTAATTACAATGGCTCCTTGTCGACTCGAAATTACTCTAATACAACTAGATGCCTACGAGTCACCCTCCAGGTCCCTTTGCATTTATCTTTTGATTATAATGGCTCGTTTCCATCTGGTTACATAATCATAAACATATGGTCATAAGTTAATTTCCAAGGCCCTATGACCTCTTCTTTCATAGAACCTAATGTGAATATTTTGACTTCAGATTCAAAGCCTCATATTATGCCAGCCAAATCTAAGCCATGTCATCCCAATGTTGAAAGGCCTTATAGTTTATCAAACCAATTGAGAAAAACCCTATGCAAATTTCCATTTTGAATCTATTACATACGTCTGAAGTCTATAGAACTATTTTGAATAGCCTTTTACAAAAATCAACAATTCCCAAAGATATAGATCCTAAATAGACCTAAACACTAGTTGGACACTTATCTTCATTTTGACAACTTATGTTTGATCAAAAAGGCATGTCTACCCTAGGTCTGAACCATAACAACCCATTGTATATTGAGGTTATCATTGAAAACTATAAGATAAATTTAGTTTTTATAGACAATGATTTAAGGCTAAACTTAATATCCCTCAAATTGGTGTAGAGATTGGGCTACATTACGAGGGACATCCATCTATAGATAATCACCATAAAGGCTTATAATAACATTGAGACAAAGTATTTTGGTATAATCCATTTGTCGATCATTATTTCATCTATTTCCCACCACATATTGTTTCATATTGTGGACATTGAGATTCCTTATAACATACTTCTTGTTTGTCCTTGTATCTATGAAGTACATGTCATTCCATCCACTTTACATCAGTGCCTAAAATTTCCCCACAATGGGATCGAGGTTACTATTCATGTCGATCAATAACCTTATCAATATTATAAACATCTAAAGGTTGAGTTCCACAATTATAACTATTATCTATGTTATAAATTAATCACAAAGAAGAACAAAACAATAGTTTCCTATCCACCCCCATCTAATTATATCAACCCTAGTGACTTGGATTCCACTTTGACTGATCCATTTCCTGTAGCTCTTTCAAAACAAGTTGGGATTGAAGAAGTCGACATTTACATGTACCATCTTAAGGATGACTTCCATGTTGAAATTTTTTTGAAGTCTCCTAAAAAAATTGGTAATCTAAAACCTTTCAAGAGCCCAAATGGACCCAACTTGATCTGGAAATAGAAGAAAAAACAATGAAAACCACCTATGGTATTTGTACCTATTACTTTACCAAAATAGGATTGAGAGGATTTCATAGAAGGAGACTAGTTATACTCTGATGAAATTAATGATTACTTTAATAATCCAAAATATCCTATCCCTAATCGGATCATGGATCATCTTGATTATAAAAGAAGTGGCCTTTGCCTACAAGCTCAAGGAATCTTAAAACCTTCATCATTTAGGGCACTTAATCTAAATGATGGTCTTAGATTTATACTACCTGGGGGTGACCTCATGTCATTTGATAGTGATTATTATAAATCAACTAGCGATGAGACTCTTGACAATGACATCCCATTATAGCCTTTTTTATGATCTTGCTAACTCAAATTTATTTGACCAAAATGTCATTATGACCATAACACCCTATTATCCTATTAGAGCTTCCCTTAACGAAATAATAACCCATTTCACTATTGGAGCTTCCCTTACTGAATTAGAACCTCATTATTCCCTATGCCTTTTCCATCCTAAACTCATTGATTAGGACCTTTAAAATTTATTTATATGCCTTGAAGAGTTTTAAAATGAAGAACTAATTTTAGAATATATGGGCCTATGAGATGGATTTCCCATTGGAGATCACAAATAAGGATTTGATTTTTCATTAGATCCTTCTACCTAATTTAGAGAGCAAGAAAACTTTCTTAGTCATAATAAAGATAAAACATTAATATATTTGGGTGAAAACATCTTTGAGGTACACGTTGATCAGGTAAAAAGTAAAGAAAAATATAAACCTTTGAGGTGAAAATCTATTTTAGGCACTCTTGGATGGGAAAATTTGATCATCCCTTAGTAATGTAGAAGGTCCATCGAGTCCAAGCTCTATAGCCATTACAAACATCTCTCAAAACAACAACAAATGTTTGAGCATCTTGCTCTTGATTTTCTAGAAAATTTTTCTACTTGGCCATTACCTAAGATGGTAGATTCAGATTCATCACACTATCCAGAGCTTTGGGAAGAACAACAAGAATATGTAGCAGAATAAAATGATCAAGATCACACCTTGCCTATAATCCTTGAAGATGGATCCACACTTTTTGTAAAGAACATAGTTGAAGTGAACCTAAGAATATATGATGATCCCAAAATTATTTATCTTAGAACTTCCCCTACTAAATCAGAATGTGAACACCTTATATCCATTTTGATGTATTTAATTAACATTTTTACATGGGCATATTAAAACATGCTAAGATTAGACCCACACTTGGTAGTGCATCAACTTGTTATACTTCCAGATGCTAAACCAGTTAAGCAAAAATTAAAAAAGATGTATCCACAAATCACCTTCTTGGTAAAAGCCAAATTGGGGAAATTATTAGGAGTAGGCCATCTCAACACAATTTAAATTCCATGTCATCATAAGTTAGTCATACTTATGATGTATAATTTATTTTTCTATATCAAGAAATTTGTGCTTTGGACTCAAGTCTCAGCATCAATACAAATTTGCTGAATAGATCTCAAGATTACTATGTATAATTTAAGCTTTATAGGTTTAACACTCTAAATCTATGCAAGACATGCATCTCTTGACATACATCATGAGTCTAATTGAACTCTAGTCAGTTTTCTTCATTTGTCATTCCATCCTCTGCCATATCTGGGTTAACTAAATTAGATTGAGGTTTATTTGGACTATGTAGGTAGTGCTTGGATATGTGATGTATCTTGGGTTACCATGACCACCGTCATTTTTATTTTCATCTTTTTCATCACTTTGTGCATCCTTGTATGTTTGGTTTTTATGATTTTTTTAGTCATTATGCCATCACATCTATGTTTGTGCCCACTCATTTTTAATTTATGTTATAGATTATATCCTTGAGCTATTGATTACTAATTTACCCAAGATAGGGAACCAAATTAGAGCCTACTATTGATTTAAATCAAATCTATAGGGGCAAACCATTCTTTATCAATGATAAAAATCATCCCTACTGAGGCAAAATGGTTTATTACACACCCAAATTTGCTCTAATGGAGCACATTATTCTTTCTTCTATCTTTGGAGACAACATTCTCCTTTTTCTTCTAATTCTAAGCTCTACAGACGTTTGCCCTTGTTTTGGTAATATTTTAGTTTGCAACTTGTCTCAAGAGTGATAAGTTCTAAATTACGTAGCTTACACCCTACCTTTGGGTGTGCTCAAAGTGTGTCACTTCTATTTTTTGGATTGTATCCTTCCCATTACCCCTATCCTTGGGACCCATTATAACTCTAATTATATTTTGATCATTAATAGAATTAATGCATGAAAGCATTACCTCATTGGTATTTAATTTATTCCATGATTTCATCTCACTTTATCTCTTTTTTTGAGAGTCCATCCTTCTCTTTCATCTTAATATGTCCTCTTGAGGGGGCATCATGGATCATTTCTAATTTATTTTTGACAACTTTTTTTTGAAAAGATGTTCCTTCTCCTGAATGTCTCACTATACCTTCTCAAATAGGGGTAAAATGTAGACATCCAATTCCTGACACTATTGTGTTGAAATGGATAATCTTACTCGAATTACACTCAAATGCACAATTTAGGCCAAAATCACTTAAACATGATAAATGGTTAGAGTGTGTTGTATACAAATGTCAATTTAGGCTAATGTATCCCTAAATGGGGAAATGCATTTTATGTGATTCCTAACTTTTCTTAAATCATTTTGATTCAAAATGACAATTTAGCATTTTGGTACTCTAGATCACTCTTTTTTTCTAATTCATAAGCACATGTCATGTCATGTGTACGTGTTATTTTGTGTCGACAATGTCCTAAATGGGATAACAGTTTGTATGAAACTAACATCTTATTCTAATTCCTATCTAATCAAATTATGATATAAATATGACATTCTACCCAGTTTGATTAATTGTGCACCAATTTCTAAAGAATTGCACTAAAATTGATTAATCTTGCTTAGGCAAATTAAACTAAATTATAAACTTAAGTAAGAATTCCATAAAACTTATTAAATGTTTCTTTATTGGAAATTGATTCTTATTATTTGTATCTTCAAATGACATGATCAATGGAGTGGCATCCATAATCCATAAATGCAACAAATATCAGGTTTATAGGCACCTATGCCTCTTCCTCCCAAATATTTATGAGGATATTTATGGATTAATAATGCATTCTTGGATTTATTCATGGCCAAACATCTTCATCTTGAGATGGATGGTTATGGTTGATCCTGATCAAATCCAAAATCTTATAAATAGAAGGGTGAGGACCACTTTCATTAAGCTTAATTTGTGTAAACTTATAATGCAAGATTATCTCCACAAGTCATTTGTGTAGTTTGATAATGCTTTATTTGTAATAAGATATCTTGATTGATAGACATAGATTTGATTTCATACAATGAGCCTAGATTATGCATGGTAATATGGAGATGATGGAAGAGCTTGGCATCCATTATTGACAAAGACAAGAACACCAAATCAAGGGGAAAATCACATTTTAAGCCACTTATGAATGATGGGATGATCTTAGGAAGGTAATTGGTATTTTATTTCTTTCACTAAGTTCTTAATTTTCATTTGCACACCTCATTGAATAGGTTGGCCTAGATGGTTAGTTCACTATGCATTATTTATGTTTTTCATTACTAATGCTTGATCTAACCATATTTTTAATCCATAGCTACAATCACATCATTTAGATCCACATCAACTAGCTTGTTGTAAAAAGGCCTTGTCTTTTTCACAACCACTACATTTTTTGCTTACTTAGTGTAGTGTGATGTCTGAGTTACCCCTATGGTCTGAGGAATTATCATACTAATGGAGTTTGATTAATTGATCAAGAAAATGTCCTAATAATTTTACCTCAATTTATATACCCCACCATGGAGTGGGGTTAAAACAATGGTGGGAGATGAATTCCTGGGTTAATGCTTCTTTAGAGAACTTGTGAGGAGGCTATGAACTCCCACTCACAAGCCAAGTTGCATAAAAATAAAAGACAAAGTGAAAATAATTTAAGGTCACATTTAGATCACCCAAACCATTTAGATTTGAGGAGAGACTTAACAACATTATTTTCACCCTTTTGGATGAGGCATAAATGCAAATTATTTTAACTTATTTTGGAATAATGGAGTTTTATTCCTATTTTAGTTAAGGGTATGGATTAATAACTTAGTCCATAATATAACAATAAATACATTCTTAATTTATGAAACTATGTGTCTTTTTCACCTTTTTACAAATAGCAATAAATAAGAAGAAATATAACTTAGCTATAAAATAGACTAAGAGAGCTGATACAGGGGTTGAAAATAGTTGTGTAAAACTAGGAAGGTATCTTAAACCTAAATCTAGGTTTCATTAGGTGAAAGGATCAGAGCACCTAAAAGTGGATGCTTTAGTGTCTGGCACTATTGTCCATTCCTGCCACTATTATTCAAACTGATCACAGAGACCTAAAACTTTTTGGGTAGTTATGATGTACCTGTGTGAGCATGCCTATGAAAAATTGACCACTGATTATTGACAAAAAATTGTTGTGGAGTTGATTTTGTCTTCAAACCCTAACCCTCCATCATGCTTGATAAAATGACATTTGAGTCACTTGAGAAAAAGGGGGGTTAGTTTGAAAGATGTAATAAATGTGCAATCCACACCCCTTGTGTGGGCATGCTACCTACATACAAATACTTCAAAGAGGGATCAATTCATATTTAGTTATCCCACCTAGTGTGCTTTTATGTAATAGTGTGATGCAGATGTAAATGCCAAATTGATAGTGTTTGAGGTGGCTACAGACTGGTATGAGGATTTGATTAGGTTTGTATCTATTTTGGGTGACTGTATGTAAAGAATAGGGAAGTTTTCTTGAGTGATTTGTTAATCTTGCTTGCTTTGTAAGTTTTATCATCTCCTTTGTAAATGATCTTTGAGTGGCATTTTATAGGAAAAAATTAGTCATGGGTTATATGTATTCATGCTAGGATGACCTAATTAAGGATAGGGACCAGATAAAAATGACCATTGGGGTTCAAAGTGAAAATGGATAGGACCATAAAAAATGGGACACTTCTCTATAGGGTGCTATAGTCCAAATGGGGTGCTCTTGTCCTACAGTTTCAAGATTTGGGGGAACATGATTAGCATGAGGAATACTATCTCGTTGAGGTGGAATGATCATTTAGAAGGTTCTAAATGATTGGAAATGAGAAAAAATGTGTTTATAAAGGTTGTAAGAGCATGTAAAAAGAACCTATGGATGGGGTGTTTCAAGCCACACTCAAACTACTAATTTGGACATTTTATATGACTACACAAATAAAGAGTGTGTTTGGTCACCCTAGTTCCTTAAAGAGGATGGGTGAGATCATACACGCCTCAATCATTTTACAAAAAATAAATAAAAAAATTAACAAACAAAACATGAAATGAACACTCTTAAAAGCATGTAACTAATTGTTTAGATTTCATTTTAATGCACCAAAACAAGATGTGTTATGAAATTTAGGACCCTCAAATTTTGTTTGTTGAAACTTTGAAAAGTGGTAAATGATTTAAATAAAATATTATTAAAACACCAATTGAAATGTGTAAATTACAAGATTAAAAGTGTTTTAAATGTCTTCATGACCTTTGGGTCTTGAAAAGAAATGTTAGAGGGTCCTTGTGCTTAGAATCACTCTTATGAATGAAAAAATGACATGTCAAAGTTTGCTCTCAGGTTTTATCTATTTTATTGTCATAGAGATCAATGTCAGTCCATGTAGGGACCGATGCCAATTAATATAAAATTGATGTCAGTTAGTAAATGGTTAATTGACATCGGTTGATGGAGGTCAACACCAGTCATATATAAACATAAAAAACTAACAATATAGTTTTGACAAAAAAGATTGTTAGCTTATGAGTTTAAAATTGACAAAAGATAAGTGAAATCACAACTAAAATGCAAAATATAATGAATCATTTACCTTCTATGGGAGCTCCAAATGCATTGTTGAATGGCTTGCTCAACTTGTGCATTAAGAAGTTTTCATCAATGGAGTTGCTTGGATCCTTCTCTCCTTGGCACCTTTGGCTTTGTGATGGATTGATTCAAGATTTTAGCATTATAACACTACTATTATCAAATATTTAAAGTCATTTTTGTATGATAACTTTGCACCAAAATAGCTTTTGGTTTAATAGGCATGGCCTTGTATTTATAGAAAATGGATTTAACTCTCACCCAAGTGTAGGTAGGGTTGAGTTAAGGATTGAAATGGGTTCAAACTAACCCTAGTTTAGTTAAAACTAACTCCAATTGAGTTAGGGCCATGTGGGAATACATAGGTCCAAATGATTATGTCCTCCACTTAAATCAGAGATTTTCATGATATTTTTCAAGTTGAATGATGTCTCATGAAAGGCTTGATATTTTGATTTGTAAGAATCTCCATTTTTAAATATTAATTAATTTCAAATGGATTAATTATCTAATAATTTAATTTAGTTTAGCTTGTTAGTTAATTTTGATTATCCATTTATCATTTCCAAGATTTGATTTAAGTGTACAAGTGCCCCACTTAATAGGTCCATAGGCCAGATTGACTGTTGCTATGTTGTAAGGTGATTAGGTATGAATCCATGAGAGGTTGTTGTTTGCATATGATAGGATACCTGAATTAGGGATGTCTCAACATGATTTTGAGCTTTGATGAATGATGTGTGAGCAAATTTGGGACATTCAGTGATTCCTAGGCTTAATTTGCAATTGTTGGTAGGAACTAGTCTGAAGTTTGGTCAAAGGCCAATTATGGACAGTTTTAGGTGTCACAAGCTCTTGTTTAATATATTTTAAATAAAAAATACTTTGTTGGTCAAACTTGATAATATCAAATTATTGAAAAAAAATAATTTTTAACATCTTAGTTTACAATAGCTTATTGAGGATCAAACTTTCTATACCATTTATGTGTGTGATCCACTAGGGTAGTGGAAAATTAAGTTACCTTTCACTTAGTATAAATTATACCCCACACTTACCAAATGAGTACATACTTATGAACATGTTCAGATACATTATCAACACCTTGATACTTAGGAAGATGAATTTTCATCTCATAGTAAACTATCAGTACATTGGGTGATTGTAGTGGACCCTATGGTGATGGTCCTCCAATTCCTCTTGAAACCTATGTCATAGGTCTACCAATTCCTATCAAACTACCTCCTTATCCTCCTACACCTCTGATAGAACCACCACTAGTACTTCCTCCCATGAATTCTAGAGAAATAAGTGCACCTAAAACATTGGGCACTAAGGGAAGTTGATTAGTTAGAGTTGGCCATTTTTTGAAAACTAATTATATTCAATCCACTTGACATTCAAAGGTTAACCATATGTCTTAACTATATTATAAAGGTAAAGGCTCCAATTGAAATTAAAAGGTTGGCCATATGTCTTAACTGTACTATAAAGATAAAGCCTATTGGCCTTTATATAAAATGATACTTTGAAATTTTACTTCTAGAGTCTTTTCTATGGATTCGATTTCAAACTCCACACTATTGGTATCCTAATCTCTTATAAGAATTTTTTCAAAATTAGATGCATGAGTGCACACTATGGTGAGAGAATTGGGCCTAATTGGATTGGGTTTTTCCATCACTAATTCTTGTCCTATATCTTTTGTGCATACTTGTGTTAGTGAAGGGTGAAGATCCATGGTTAAGGGGTACTCACTATGCCTTTCTGCCTTCTTACATATTATTAATGACACTTTTAGGATCCTCCCATTTTACCTTGAGATTATTACCTATCATGACTTTATACCTGGCCTCATTATACTTATGCTTATATAGTTCTCACTAAGTGAATTCCATGTTAAACTACCAATCTTATACCAATGTATACCCCTTAATTTACCCACTAGTTGCACTTCTCATGCACGAGAGACTTTTATCCATCCATGGGGAAAGTTATGAAGTCTAGAGTCAACCATAAATTTCTTAGTTTTTAAGGGAAACTATCTTAGATAACTTCTACATGGTTCCCTTAGGAAATTGAATTATGCTTCCTCTAGACAAGAATATGTAGAGATGACATATTCCAATAAATAGATATTTAATATTCCTTTCCACTAGATTTTCACCACATGTTTCCAAGTAGTTTTCAAATTTTCCCAGGCTATCTAATGATCTATTGAATAGGGAGATTTTCATCCATAATTTCTTGATTAGTCTTGCATATATATTTAAATCTAAGCATACAAATGGATGAGTAGTTATATAAATAATATTTCATATAAAGAATCATACAGATTCTACTCTACCCATTATTGTGCAAAAACTCCTAGTCCAATCTATTAAAGCACAAAGTTATATTATAATGTGTTAATTAAATGCTCATAATTTTCCAAAGAGAGTCACTTGAGCATGTGTTTACCATCATGCTAACAATTACAATATTTCCATGCAATGGAACCAAATTATTGGGCCTTATCCTTAGTTTTTCTTGACTAAATAATAGTTGCACACCTAAAGTAAATGAGAAAACTAATGAGTTAACATTCTATCACATCACATGAGTAGTGACCTCATGTTCTCACCTAAAGCACGTATCTAAGACTAGTTCCCATTGATTCTACCATGTAGTGGTGGATAAACTTAAATCTATGTCTACACTTAGGTGATTGGGTTAGTTACATTTAGTTCTCATTACTAAAAACATCATATTATGGTTAACCATGTTATTCACTCCATACGTTCCACATACTTATAATTATCACTGTAGCAACAAATTGGCATATATTTTAGAATTTACAAATAAAAATAGTGATTCTATTGATTTCATTAGAAAATTATAGTCACTCATACACCATAGCTTTCTAATGAACAATGGAAAATTAAAAATATAATTTAGTATCATTTACTCTCTAATATTCTCTATCCATCTCTTTTATAAACAAAACTATAGGGTATTTATACATAACCCAACCCCTCTCCTTAGGTTACATCATCAATACAATAGTGATGACTAACCAAAAACTATTTAAGAAAAAAAAATCATAGCAAGATATTATTATATAATCCTTTTGAGTCAGGCCTAATGACACCTATATACTCTTTCCATGCTATATATATGTGCTCATGATCCTATTATCTCATGAACCAGTGCTAGATTCACACTTGAATAGTCTCCTTTGATGCTTTCATGAGTTGCTTCATAACCATCTTTGCTTCGTGTACCCTTGTTCATATCTTGTACTATTGTCTGAGTATTGCATCTTTTGTTTCTCCTTATTTTATGTATCCTTATGTCCAATAACTTACTCTTTCATGCCAAAGTCCTCTGTACCTTTCTATTCCACACCTTTATCTTTCATGTCTTTCTCTTCCATGCCAAGGTCATCTGCTTCATTCTCTTCTATGCCAAGGTCCTCTATGTCATTCATGCACCCTTACTCTTTGATGCTATGGATCCAAAACTATTAGAATATATAAATAAAAATTTTAGGGTCCAACAAAAGAAAAAGAGAAAAACAAATTATTTCCTTTCATTTTCATTCCTTTATTTCATCCATTCAAAGTACTTTAATTTCAACAAGTATTATAGTTTCATTTCTATTTGTAAAAACCTTTCTTAAAAACAAACAAAAACAAGTTGAATAAAACCTTGTGAAAATGAACATGAATACCAAACCTTGTTATCAAACTATCCAAAATAGTAAGTAAACATTCACAGACACATTCGAGACAAAATATTCACTTAAAAACATTTTAAACCAACCTTACCTCACCATTGGATGACACTCCCTGAGCACCCCTACCTCCATAGGGAATATATTTTTTCTAGAGTACTAACTCCCATTTTTGTTGGTGTATGCCTTTTTCCTACGGGTTTTGGTTACACGGTTGCATATTGATTACTTAGGGGCTTTAGTGTCATGTTGGTTATTTAGAAAGTTTAATAGAACATTCACTGGAATGGGTTATATCTTTCCTCCTCTAACCTATTTATGTACCTATTCCCTTTCATATTCTAATGCAATATTGTGTGGATCATTCGTGTCTCATTCCTCTTGTTCATTTCTTGTAGTTGTGTGTATGTGTGTGCTTAGTGTTATCTTATATAATATGCATCTCACATAGCATATTGAATTGGTGCATTCACTTGTACCATTATTCTTGGAGCTCATTATGATATGGTATCATAGCTGATCTAGATCTGAGGATTACCAGGTATATTTTGCAATTTTTTCATTATTTTGTGGCAGTGAAAGAGAGAGGCTAGGCATTGAATTTATTTCCTTATTTGATTTAGATCTAGGATTAGTTTTTTTTAAGATATATTTTTATTATAAAAGCTTGGCATCATAATATTTCTTGGCATTTATATTTAATCAGATGCTTTATTTAATTAGCCATTAGCACTTGTGGAATTATAGAAATTAGAGATCTAGTTTATGATCAATTTCTCTTTCTTTAAAATTTACTTAAAAAAAGGGGATTAATTTTTGGCATATGAAATAGCTAGATACATCTTGAGTCACTAAGGACCTTTCCATTGAGTCTGGAAGACTTGATAAAGTCAAGATCAGTTTTTGTCTCATTAGATTTGGAGTTTTGAAGCATTTTTTATGAGGGTTTAAAGTTTGGAGAAGGTTACCAAATTTTGGAGGTACCAGCCTTTTTAGACCACTTTAACCCAAATCCAACCCTACCATTACATTCAAAAGGCCAAAATCTATATAGATCAACTTTTGTTTCATTCAATTTTGATATTTGAGGCACATTTGACCAGGGTTTAAAGTTAGAAGAAGTCAAATCGTAACAGTGATGACCATTTGACTATCACATTTAATCCAGTGAATTTTTATAGAATATTCTCTATAGATTCTACCAAATTTGCCACCAGATTTGGTAGTTCCACTAGATTTAGTTGGGTTCTACATTTGGTTGGAGGTTTGCCAAATTTTATAGAATTTTTTAGTAGACATCCATATTTGTTGACATCACCAAATTTGGAAACATCATGCCAAATTTAGCAGAGGTTTCAATTTTCAAAATATACCCCCCTCATGGATGAGTAGTTTGCCTAGGATCATTCAACTTCAGAGGACCATAACTTGGTCATATGAGCTTATTTTTTGGAGAAATCTTTTTTTATTTGGGGTAGAATTTTACGATCTATACATTGGTGTAATTTTTTTTATTTTTGGTGTCTGGTTTTTCAGGAATTTGCATATTTTCATAGATGTTGATGAGTAATGCTCATTTTTGCACCTTTTGGGGCTTTGTTTAGGCACATACAACAACATTTTTTGGTGATTTTTTTTTGAAAGTGCATGATTTTTCTTTTACTTTTCATTGGTGTGATCTATTTGATCTATTTCTATCAAAAATTATACTTTATTTTCTATGGCATTTTTTGGCATCTGTATTCATTGAGATCAAATCCACTTCATTGACAAGTGGTAGTTGTAAAATGCACTAAATTATAAAGTGCCAAAATTTGGGGGGTACCTGACATGGTTTTAGGGGGGTTACACTCTGGCTATGATTTTATTATATAATTCTCTCATTTTTTTGCATATTTGATTTCTGTAACAACAAACAAACACATTAAATCTTAATTATAAAATGTATCTTAACATTGTCAATGGACTCACACCTTTCAAATACTAAGAATGGAAAACTAAGTTTACAATGGTTCTTAGAAGTAAAAGGCTATTTTAAATAACTATGGGGATAGAAATTGAGCCAAGAATTGAAGCAGATACGATAAAATGGTTTAACAAATGTGATGAAGCATTTGGGTTATTATGTATTTTAGTATCACCTGATCTCTTATTTCACATAGAGTCAACCAAATCTCCCAAATAAGCATGGGACATCCTTAAAAAAACTATTTGGGAAAATTGACACTATGAGGGGTCATGAGCTTGAGATTGAGCTAATTAATTTGAGTCCTAGATACTTTGATTCACTATAAGAATTATTCACCAAGATTAATTAACTTAGATTGAATTTAAAAGAGTGTGTAACTAAGAAGAAAGATGACCAATTAGTTCTTTTTATGCTTAGAAAACTAGGACCTGATTACTCTATATTTGTCTCTACCTTTTATGTGACCAAGAGAGACATGGGAGCCAATTGGTCAATACCATCCTTAGATGAATTTATTTTAGATTTAACTAAGGGACATGAAAAATTAATAAAAATGGGAACCCTCAAGTCTTCCAAACCTTCAATTTTCATTTCCAAGAATGGGAAATAGAGAGCCTCTAGTAACAAGGATAAGAAATAGAAGAGTAAGGATCCTGAGAAGAAGGAATTGAAAACTACTACTAAAACTAGCATTGAAACCTCATCCTTTGAAGGGAAACCTAAGAGAGAAAAGGTTAAGTGATCCTATTGCAATAAGTATGGGCACGATGAGCACAAGTGTATGAATAAATAGATTGACCACCTTACACATCTCCTAGAGAAAAACAATATAGGGGTCCCTAAGTCTATCAAAAAATCATCATCAACCATATAATCTTCTAAGGCAAAGGAAAAAAGGAAGGAGAAACCTAAGTGTAAAGCTTTAGTTTCACTAGCTTCTGTATATACTTCATTTTGGGATATCGATTCTAGTGCTTCACACCATATGGGTTCATCAGAAGTTGATTTTTTTGACTTAGAGCCCTCTAGCATGTCCTCCATCACTTTGGGTGATGACACTCCAATAGAGGTTGTAAGAAGAGGGACTATTGAAGTTGAAAGTGGATAATTTACAATTTTTCTAAGTGTACATTCACTATCAACTAATATTCTTTCGGTGTATTAGATTATTCACATAGGATAGGGAATGAGAGTCAAGCTCACACTAGATTTAGTTGAGATTAGAGAGCTACATAGTGACTCTACAGTTGTATTGGGAAGGGCTAATCACCATTCTAGGCTATACACCTTCTCCCATTTTGCTCCATATTCTCTTCTTACCGCATTGCTTACCCATTCATATAGAGTTAGTAAACTATGGCATGAGTGGTTTGGCCACCTTAAATACCACTATCTTTAGTAGCTGAGTCAATAATATATGGTTATAGGCTTTTCTAGAGTTAAATTCTCTAAGAGATTATGTGAGGGTTGTGTCCTTGGAAAACATCCCAAAGAAAAATTTGACAAAGGCAAAGTTAGAAAAGCTACAATACCTCTTGAGTTCATTCACAGTGATGTCATGGGGTAGTTTCCCCATCCTTCTTTTACCAGGGCTAGATATGTCCTCACCTTCATTGATGATTTTTACATATACACATGATTTTACTTTCTTAGACAAAAGTCTAAAGTTTTTGATAATTTTTGAGGATTCAAGGCTTTACTTGAGAAGCAATATGGAAAGTGCATCAAAATTCTATGATCATATAATGGGAGGGAGTATATCAACCATAGATTTGAGTAGTTTTGTATCACCAAAGGTATTGATCTTCAGTGAATAGTACCTTACACTCCTCAATATAATGGCATAGTAGAGTGCAAGAATCAATCCTTGAAGGAGATGGCCAATTGTATGATTCACTCTAGATCATTAGCTCCATAGTTTTGGGCAAAAGCCATCAATCATGTATGTTACATTCAGAACTGGGTTCCTCACAAATCTTTAAAGGGCATCACTTCTTATAAATCTTGACATAATAGGAAACTTAAGGTACAATATTTCAAGATCTTTAGATCACCAATGATGGCCTGAATTCCTAGAAAGAAACATAAGACCATGAAGATTAAATCCAAACCTTGCATCTTTGTGGTGTATCTAGATGGGGTCAAGGGTTATAGACTCCTTCATCCTATGACTCATCAGTTGTTCATTAAGATGAGTGTTATGTTTTATGAGAGTCCCACCAACTCTTTACTTGACACTTCCCCCTCTACATTGGTTTCACTCACTTTAGATGAGCAGTTCAAGGATTTAAATTATTCATAATAGGTGCCTGAGGTAGAGGCCACTTCTTCTTCTTCTTCTTCTTCTAGTTTTGAGAGTGAGCATAGTGATGAGGAGTCATGTTCATCCAATTCTATTTATGCTTTATAGGATGAAGATTCAATACCTAACTCACCCATTTTTGGCCCTCTTCGGGCTAGGTAAACACTTGAGAGTGCAAGCACTTGGACAGGGGATCTAAATGATCACATACATACTCAAGAAGAATTTTAGGGTGGAACACATGCCTTTTTTGCATCTACATCAGATTATTAGACTTTTAGAGAGGCTTCAAACATACTTGAGTGATCTAGAGCCTTGGATGAGAAATATGATTCCTTAATTAGCAATCACACTTGGGATTTGACTTCTCTTCTTAAGGGATGAAAGATGGTTTGATGTCATTGGATATATTAGACCAAGTATGTTATATATGGGTCTATTGACAAGTACAAGGCTACATTGGTAGCTAAGGGATTTTCATAGGTATTTGATATCAACTACTCAAATAACTTTTCACCTGTGGATAAGATGACTTCGATCAGACTTACACTTGTTATAGCTATAACACATGGATGGAATGTACATCAGATGGATGTGAAGAGTGAATTTGTTCATGGAGACCTTGAAGATCTACATGGAGTAGCCACATAGTTTTGTTCAAGATTATTCTTTAATGTGTAGACTTAAGAAATCCATTGATGGCCTCAAATAGGCCCCTCAAGCTCGGTATGCCAAAATAGATTCCTTCTTTCTCACTTCAAGTTTTATTAGATACCACTCAGATCCTAATGTGTACTTATTATGGTAAGATGATTCATTATTAATATTGGTTTTGTATGTTGATGACCTTTTGATCATAGGGAGTTCTTCGACTATTTCACTAGTGAAGAAAACTCTTCAGGATAGATTCACCATGACTAACTTAGGTTACTACACTACTTCCTTGGCATTGAGATCACTCAAATAGATTCAGGGATTTCAATTTCACAACCAAGTACTCTCTTGATCTTTTTACATGGTTTTATATGGCTAACTGTAAGCCATCTCTAGCTCCATTCCTATCTAGAGTCATTCTTGAGGCATATTATTTCACTACATTGGTCGATGCTACCTTGTATTGGATTCATTTCAAGATTCATGTAGGAACCCCATGATTTGCACTAGAAATCAACTAAAAGGATTTTGCACTACATTCAAGTTTCACATAGGTATGGGATACACTACAAGGTTGATTTAGATTTTGAATTGGTTGGCTACATAGACTCAGAGTGGGCTGGCAATACTGGGAGTCATAAATCTACTTCAAGTTATAGTTTTTCATTGGGTTTTGGCCCCATCAATTGGTTGAGGAAGAATCCAAAAACTATTTCTCTATCTTACACAAAGGTAGAGTAAAGGGGAGCTATTAACGTAGCTACTGAGGCTATTTGGCTTCAAGGGATTATTTTTAAACTTGGTATCTAGATTAGGCATCCTACAGTCATATTTTATGACAACCAAAGCACCATTCAGATTTGTATGAATTTGGTCCATCAAAGGACCAAACACATTGAGATTCACATGTATTTCATTTGAGAGCTGATTCATAAGCATGTCATTGACTTAGTATTTTACCAGTCTTCAGAGCAAGTTGCTGATATATTCACCAAACCTTTCACTGAGAGAAAGTTTATTTATCTATGAGCTCTTCTTAGGGTGTGGTTCACTTTGGTAGCTTCATCATCTTCAGAGGGGCCTTCTAGCCTCTTCTCTTCTTTTTTGTCTCTTTTCTATTGGGGAGTTTTCCCACTGGGTTTTATCCTTTCTCTACTTTATGAGAGATTGCATTATACATGAGTACCTCATCATGCCTTGTTCTTAGGACCCATTTTTGTGTATCATCACCTACCTAAGTTGTGCTTATGAGGGAGTGTTGGTGTGTTCATTTTTCCTATGGGTTTTGGCTACATGGTTGCATATTTCTTGCTTAGGGGCTTTAGTGTCATGCTAGTTATTTGGAAAGTTTAATACCACATTCACTAGAATGGGTTATATCTTTCCTCCTCAAACCTATTTATGTACCTAATCCCTTTCTTATTCTTATGCAATATTGTGTGGATCATTCATTCTCATCTCATTCCTCTTATTAATTTCTTGTAGTTGCATGTATGTGTGTGCTCAGTATTGTCTTATATAATACACATCTCATATAGCATATTGAATCAGTGCATTCACTTAGATCAGTATTCCTAGAGCTCATTCTGATAATTTTAGTAGGTAAACTTTAAGAAGACATTGATTTAAAACTTAGACTTGAGGTTTTCCATTCCACCACACTCCCAAACTTTATAATTAGCTATCTTTATTCCTTATATGACCAAACCCACCCAATAACACCCCCAATCATAGTGAGACCCCTTCAAATTTTAGCTTATCAAATTAACAACATTTAGGTTTGAGCATCCCCTTCCCTTTATTATTTAGTCCATCTTTATCCTATTTTAATTATATTTGTGTATGACATTAGATGGTCATAGTCAACTCTATTGCACCAACCAAATCTTTAGGGTCTTACAACCCAATTTTTCCTAAGTCCCTAATCCAAGCATTGACCAAAAAATCATGTATCTTGTCCTCCTCCACACTAAGGTTTATTGGGATTCGATTTCATCTCAGTTTATCATGCTAAATGAGAAATGTAACATAGATGATCTCTTTTGGTATCATCACAAGCATCCATTATCACCCATCATTCAAAACCCCATACTTATATTGTAACCTGATCAAACCCTTCTTCTTGTCTTTCCAACACAAAACCATCAACCATACCCACCTATCCCACCAAATCAATAGGCCATCTATTCAACTATCCATTCATCAGTTGTCTCATCTAGACTTCTAGAGTTAAAGTATGCAAAGGTTAGTGTCTCACTTTATGAGCATAAAAATTTGATGAACCTGACTTGAAGGGATTATCATTTAGCGTTATCCTCATTTATTTTCTTTCTTCCACCTTATCTCTTCCCTTTCATTTATTATGTGGGTATTTATATGCCCTCAAATATGTCTCACTAAGAGTTTGAGAGAAATTTTAACCTTGATATCTATAGAAGTAGCCATCGAGTTCCATGTGAGGTGTCATTATTTAGTTGTAACAACAACCACTCCACTCTAAACATGGAAAATCAATTTATAAACTCTTTTTCCTCAAGATTTCAAACTAAGTCTAAGGTAGTTAATAAATAAGTGTGGACCCATTTGAAACCACCAATAACTACCTAGACTTTAAAATATGACTTTCACTATTAGAGGGGGAATCTACCCTTATATTGTAGCCATACCACATATTAGCTTGCAAAGCCCAATTACAAAAAGCACAAGAAGATTCAATCATTACATTGAGATAATTTGATACGTGGAAGATGGGATGATCAAACTAAAAGTACCTTCACATACATCTAACACAAAAATGCCTCCATCCCACATAAACAACCCATGATGAGTCATCCTGAGTCATCTAACACAAACCAGTTCATTATTGGTTATCATATTTCCCCCCTAAATATTTCACATAAGAGATTCTAAAATATAACACCAATTCTCCATTGAATGAACTCATCTCCACCTTGGTGGGTGGAATTTTGGATTTATAAAGCAACCAAGCCTCTCTAAATCAAGGGTGGCCTCTAACCCTTTAAACCAAGGCCATTCCTCCTCCATACCCATTCCAATGGAAACTTACCAACCAATTAAATACATATCTAACCCACCTTCCACTAACTTCATTTCAAACCAATATTTGAGTGGCATTTTTACTCATGGGGTTCCTAACCTTGTAGCATATAACATCCAACCCCTACTCAATTTCATGTCAGAGGATCTTTTCCATAACTTCATTTGAATAATGTGGCAATCAATGCACTATAATTAGTTACTCCCATTAGATATGTGATGATTAATGTGTTACCTAACTATGACCCATCACTATAAGTTCCAAATGCCACTTCTTATTTCAATGGCCTAACTCTTTATTACCATATGTTTTCAAAATCTACTCAACCAAATAATTACTTCTGAACCTAATGTATCCTATCTTCCTAGCCCATGGATTTCCCTCATATTAGTTTCACAATTGCTTCCTACCTAAACTCTCTCTCCAAAGCTCATCCTAACATGTCTTTAGAAGATTTTAGTGCCACATGGACCTACACAAAGTCTTTTAAAGGAACCCATCAACTAAAACATATTAGGTGTCATCTTACCACATCCCCTACCTAAAATCCACAAGTATAAGGGAGAATGAGATCCAAATGCACATGTGAAATCATAGACAACCTTTTCCAAATAGCTTCTAATTTAGGATGGGGTATTCACCAAAATATTCCCAAAGACCTTGGAAAAAAATTCCTTAGATTGGTATTCCCATCTCCTCAAGGCCTCTATTCACTTATTTTGACAACTCATGATAGAGATTTTCAAGGACTTTAATATGAAAAATCTTCTTAATATTAGTATACATGAGTTACTGAATATCAAGGAAGAGTCCAATGAATCTATTGACCATTTCATCACTAGATGGTGACAAGTCTTATACTCCTTAGCCAACACTCAATACATAGACCAATGAGAGTTGTGAAATATCATTTTTTACTCTCTCAACAAGGAGATGATGGAGAATGTTAAAAAATTCCTTTACAAGTCCTATAGAGAAGTGTTTGAGAGTGCTCTAAAAATAGACTAAGCAACCATTGATAGTGGGTCACAAAGCTTATGGATATAATGGGTGACTAATCACCCATAACCAAAATAATAGGGGTTATAAAAATGTAAACCCAAATAAATCCAACAATCAAGGCCCCTAAAATTTTGAACAAAAACCATAATGCCACTATATATGGCATAAAAAATCATGCAAAGAGGATGAAAAATATAAATAAAAATTAGAGTCAACCCATGAATAATAATAATGTTAACAACAATAAAAATAATGTGAGGAAATAAAACCCTCCATCTATGGTTTAATGAGGTGGAATTTAATCATTCTCCTATCACAACAAGTAATTTTAGAATTAGTTCTAGGGCCATTTCAAAAATAATGACCAAAACCATAATCAACATTTGTACAAAGGCAACAACTGATAATAGTTTGGTCAATAAGGCCAAAAAAAAAGGCCTTGGGATTATGATCCCAATGTATACTATGTTTTCCATAGATTCATTGGTCATGATACTCGTGCTTTCAAGGAATATAAAAAAATCATTTAAATAATCTTCGAGGACCAAAAACAAACCTTAATAGACATGTTCCTAGGGAATCCTAATGTTAACCCATAAAAACCCATCAATAGGATTCGTTGGTCCCCTAAAATTTCAAATTGCACATATACCAAAACCCATTTCCTAACCACTAATAGTGAAATGCATAGAACCAACCATAGGATAACCTCACCCACCAACCCTTGTTAACATGTACCAATGATACTTAAGCTTCAACTTCTACATCCAACAACCTTGATGTGGCTCCCAATTGTGACCCCCAAGGTAAAAATAAAATAATATGTGTTGTACAACTAGAAATAGACAAGGATGCAAATGTCATTTCTCACATAAGGTAATACCACCCAATGACTCCACTTTCATGAGCATTTTAGAGGCCAACTTCCAAACCAATCCTAGGCATATGGGAAACTATGATTTAGTTTCATATCTCATCAAGATGTTTTCCTACATTTATTTTATGGACCTACTTAAAAATTATCTTGCCCATCATTTAACATTTATTGATGCCTTGGTATTAGGCCATGATTCTAATGCAAGCCTATATTAATATATCAACTTAGAAATGTTATTACCTAGGCAAAACTCAAGAGATGATGGTTACTTTTTTGACCTTAAGAGTCTTCCCTTAAATGCTAAAATGTCTTTAAGGGGGATATATAACCTTTTATTTATAAGTATGTATTAATAAAAATTATATGAAGAGAGTGATGATTTATGATGGGAAAACCATTTATATAATCCCCTTTTGGTTTCTATAGAAACTTGGTTATGGAGAAACTAATTGCTCTACCACTAAAAACCACCTTACATGGCTATGCCAACCTTAAGTCTACCTCCATTGGGACCATCGTGATTCTAATAAATTTGGGCCCCAAAATCATGTTAGCAAATTTTTATGTAATTGATAGAGATAAAAAATATAACATGATCCTGGGAAGACCTTGGATCTATAGGATGAAGGCAACCCATTTTACCCTATTCTAAGAGATCAAAATCCTTCATCTAGGGAAGGTTTTCATTATTTAAGTGGTTCCTAAACCTTTTTAAACTATGTAAGACAAATTCAACAAGAGACCGAGGTCTTTGTATGGAATATCACCTACCTATCAATGGTATGATGAATCCCCCACATTCAACTAAAGATAAGGAACCCATAACAACCACAAAAATCCTAAAGTAAATTTCTAAAAGTCTATAAACCTTCCAAAAATAAAAGATAGAGGAAAAGGGTGTTAAGATAATGGAAAACATGAGTGGGGAGAGTCCTATAATGATATAGGCCATCTTGACTAAGTATATGACCTATATTACTATAATATTGGAGAAAGATAAGCCCATCATGCTCCTTTTA
>JARHVA010000294.1:5907500-6189076 GCA_037957365.1 Torreya grandis | reverse complement strand
GACTTACTAAAAATACATAAAAGTCTTTTTTTTTAAAATGACATCACTAAAAAAATATAATATGAATATATCTTGACTCATATATATATATATATATATATATTATATATATATATATATATATATATATATATATTACTTTTGATAATTTGGCATAAAATAACATAGTGACTCCATAAGAAACATATAAATAAAATATTATGACTCATTAATGACTAAAGAATAATAAATAAATAAAAGACTAAAAGTAATGGGAAACTTAAAATAATAACTCATAAAAAAAATAAACCTTTTGACTCTTAATATAGAAAATAGCTACTATGACTTAACCTTATTATACACTTCAATATGAAATGAATCAAAAAGACTTAGCATTAAAGAAACATATAATCAAAATGAAAGGCATGGAGTTTATTACCATGAGATTTTTTTGTATTTTTATGGGCACATGGAGAACTCATAATATTCCCAACACCACTATGCAAGGAAACAGTTGATGAATCTCATGGAAAGTTGACTAGAAGATCTTGCTAATAAACACAAATATTTATGGCATAAATATTATTGAACATGAATGGATGAAACTCAAATTCATGGATCAATCCAAGTATGCCAAATTAGAGAGAAACACAATGCCAAGAATGGAGAAAATAGTTGTATTAATAGTGTAAACACAAATCTATATTATGTCAGTCAAATAATATTGAAGATATCTGAGGGAACACATCTAGAATTTTAAAGATAAGATATCATTCCACTTGTCTATTGGAATATGGATTGATTTTTTGGTATCACCGAGCCTTTGAAATAGCTAATCCCAAAAACTGATGTAAATAATGTAAAATCATAGTTGTCTTATATATAGAAATATTTAATGTTTGATCTCAGAAAAAAAAACAAATGCAGGCAATAGGATAGATTAGGGAGTACATTTGTGAAGTTACAGATCATGTATATAAAAATTTGTTGGATGTTTGATCTAATTTATAATATTAGATGTCACCCAGGATAAGTCGATATCACCTTTTGAGTGCAAAAGTACATGAGTCTAGGTGATATATTATCGTATCTATCCTACAACTATAATCACAAATCATTGATCTATAAATTTGATACAGTTGACATCATAGAGAGATACAATAATGAATTTATGAAAGTAATACATTATTCATCCATTTCTATCAACATTTTTAATTATGCAAAATTGTATGCTTGAGACACCATTTGCATATACCAATTATCAATTTATCAATAAAAAAATCTAATATCTCAATATTTAATTGGTTGCAGACCATAAAATTTTAATCACAGGACATAAGACTTTGAAACTCCATTATAAATCTTCTTGAACTTAAATCAACATGAATAATATCAAGATGTACTATCAAATACTCTCATCTTGATCGCAATCTACTCCTCCATAGAGTTAGTAGACCATTTACCTACTCTGATACCAATGATAGGTATAATAGGAGACTACACTTATAATTATCTCATATACTAAGTAATACATCCAAACACAAAGATAATAATAAAATATAAAAAATATTTTAAAACACACTGATAATATATTTCTCACTCACACCAATCTAAAAAATACATATTCTATTAAATAGCCAAGACTGACTAACTATTTCCTATATAATAGGAAGTAACACTCACAACAAAACCTATTAATAGAGATACATGTATAAGTAAAATATATTATTTATATAAACAATAAATTTTACTAACCAATTAACTATATTTGATATATTGTTAATATGTCAATGTAATTAATAATAGCTAACTACTAACTGACCATATGGTAATTACTATTCAGTAAATACTAATTTACCTAATGGTAAAAACATAAATGTAAGCTTTAACATTTGGTTATCCCTAACATTATGTTAGTTGTTCTTGCTTTGAATAAAATATATCTTCTCTTGAAACTATGATCAATGTGTATGCAATGGGAAATACAATAGATCTATAAATCAATCCTTGCTTAGAGAAGATAAATCTTACTTTCACTTCTGATCATAGATACATTAGATATTTAGGGTCATGACCAAGATGGATCTGCTAAACCTATCCAAGGGATCCCTTACCACAATAATAGCACTAGGGAGGGTTCCAAAGCCTCTAGTCAATCAAAATGATTCATTAACCCTAACTAGGTCCTATGTTTTCCTATTCACTAAACTAATAACAAGTAAAGTAAAATTCTAATCTAGTGTTCACCAAAGCTTGTGGAACAAAGTGGGAGTAATAAACATGAAAATTAAAAATGCATAGAATTCATATACTCACATCAATGTCTATGTAATCCTAATGCATTTAAGATAAGTATAAATGCATATCTATCTACTCTTAAAAAGGAGGCAAAAGGTTAGTAATACTTACCTTTGAAGATGAACCCACCAAGCCTCAATCTTTCACTTGGCCAAGGTATTTTGCAAGAGGTTATTATGGTATGTAAAGATAATAAGGATAAATTAGCTCTAGGATACATAACCTATCAATACATATAAAATACTTCTCCATAATACAAGATCTATATCTCTAAAGAAATTATGAAACCTTAAGGTTGTTCTTCAAGTGGAATGATGGATAAGAATTTGTGTAATATATATAACTTCTTCTTTTCTCTTAGAAATGGAGAAATAGATGTGTTTATATAGGTGGATGTAACTCTAATCCTTTCAAAAAGTTTAGGCCAATAAGGTCAACCTAGTTGACCTAGTATATTTATTGACAAAAATAAATTAGGTCACAAACTAGGTCAGTCAGGGGCTGACCTAGACCCTAATAAGTTTTATAAATTAGAGTACAAGGTTGATGGGGTTGACAGTGTTATGTAAAATGTCAAAAAAAGGTTTTAGGATAGGGAAGGGCTAATGAATGTGGTAAATGACTAGAGGAGGGTGAAAATAGGAGGCTAAGATTAGTGGAATGTTTTTAGGAGATGGGTATGTAGATAATGTTGGGTGAATATTTTGTCAATAGCTAACTAGTGAGCAAAATAGGTCTCTTCAACCACATCATAGGGAGATTTGTCATCCAAAGTTGCAAGTTTACCACATCCAAAGGGGACAAATCTCTCCTCTCATCAAGGGGAGGTTCCCTATAGGTATAAAGGTGCTATATATATATATATATATATACATATATATATATATATATATATATATATATATATATATATATGTATATATATATATATATATATATATATATATATATGTATATATATATATATATATAAGCTAAAAATAACACTCAAGGGTAGGATATACCATCCATCTCTCTTCTTTTAGATATGATGTTCACAAATAAAGGAGAAAATCCTAGTGAAAATATTGAAGGCACTTCTCTTCTTTCAAAAGTGTTCTTACAGGAAACATCAGTAGTTATTTCAAGTAGTAAAAGTAACTGGTAACCAAGGGCATAGTAACCAATAGACTGAGATGTAGCACAAAGTCTCCACCTTGACTACCCAAGAGTGGCATATGAAAGACAATAGGGGCACAACGTCATCCCAAGGTCCTTTACACAGAAAGAAACTAAAAACACATGCTGAAAACAATTATGTCAGCACAAAGTCTAAAAGTAATTGGTTTTAGGACACCTTCCTTATCACTTCCACTAGCTCTACTTGTTAAATTACATAAACAAGAATACATTTAGGAAATAGACATAAGAAAAATCTCTTAGAATGATATAAGCTATAATAGCACAAAGTCTGAAAGTAACTTGCTTTTTGATTCAAATAAAGAAATATGATAAGTTTGCAGGTTTACACAGTCACCGGCATCGGTCAGGAGCGACTGACGTCGGTCAGGTGCAGTTCAAAAAATGCCAGCATCGACAGAAGATCGGCCGACGTCGGTCACAGGCAAGTAGGCAGGAACCAGGGTCGGTTACTAGTGTGTCCAGAAACCTATTTTCGTGGACCTAACTGAGTGTTTGCATGATGAGTTTAAGTCATAGTCTTAAGTCCGCGTCTCTATTATTAGTAAGAATATTTTTAGAGCCCTTGTTTAAGAGGCTTAACTATTGGTTGTAAATGCATGCTCATGTATCCTAGTTATTATAATTAGGATAATTCTTCTTAGCTCATTGTAGTGTAATGAATGTTGAAAGAATAGTACAGAATTGTATAGGTGAATCATTCCAGTTTGTTGGAGTTGATTGTACTTGAGAGAGAGAGCTCTTGAGGGAAAGATATCTAGAGATAGATCTATACATCTGAGAGGTGTGGAAGAAAGAATTTTCTTCAATTGTATTCCTTCTGTAAAGAGTTTAATACAAATTTTCAAGGTGGTTTCTTGTATCTCTTGTTCTTTGCTATTTATCATTCTAGTTATTTATCTATCTGATTTAATTTCGTGGTTTATTGCTTTCATAAGTGTAATCAAATTGTTAGTTGATCTCCAATAAGTGGTATTAGAGCTTGGTTGCAAGTTTTAGAGCTTGATATCCAACAAGTGGTATCAGAGCTCAGGTTCACTAACAGGTGGTTCAGATCTGTGTAGTGTGTATTGATTATAGGTTACTCACAGGGGTTTTTGCAGGGATTTCTATTTGAGTGGGAGAAGCAATGACAGAAGAAAGTAAACTGAGAATGGAGAAGTTCAATGGCAAAAATTATCAACATTGGAGAATGAAGATAGAGGATTATTTGTATCAGAAAGATCTATACTTACCATTAGGTGGGATTGCAAAGAAGCCCACAGACATGGATGATGAATAATGAGAAGTTCTTGATAGAAAGGCTTTGGGGTCTATAAGACTGAGTCTGGCATCCACTATGATATCTAATTTATCACAGGCAAAGACAACGGTAGAGTTGATGACTACTTTAGCAAATTTGTATGAAAAACCCTCAACTTCTAATAAGGTATATCTTATGAAGCAGCTATTTAATTTACGTATGCAAGAAGGTGGATCTGTATCTAATCACCTGAATGATTTCCATGGAATTGTAAATCAATTAAGTTCAGTCAATATAGTGTTTGATGATGAAATTAAAGCTCTTTTAATATTATGTTCTTTGCCTGAAAACTGGCATAGCTTAGTAATGGCAGTTAGTAATACTATATCTGCTTCAAATATTTTAAAAGTAGAGGATGTTGTTAGTGTTATCTTGAATGAGGAAATTCACAGGAAAAGCATAAAGGAAACATTAGGGAATGCTTTAAGTTTTGAGAGCAGGGGAAGGCAAAAAGAGAAGAGCAAGAAAGGGAGATCAAGATCTAAGTCTAAGGTGAGAGGTAGATCCAAATCCAGAAATGGCAGGAAGCCACAATGCTGGAATTGTGGAAAGATGGGGCACATAAGCAGAGATTGCTGGTCAAAGCCTAAGGAGGACAATCAACACGAAAGAAAAGAAGAAGCAATGGTTGCAGGTATTGCACAAGATGCTTTAATATTCTCTTTACATAATAATATATAATCTTGGGTTTTAGATTCTGGTGCATTTTTTCATGCTACCCCTAATAGAGAATATTTTAGTGACTATATCCATGGAGATTTTGGAATAGTGTATCTAGGGGATGATGAGCCTTGTAAAATTATTGGCAAAGGTAAAGTGCAGCTGAAAATGCAGAATGACAACACATGGGTGTTGAGAGATGTTATGCATGTTCCTAGCTTGAAGAGAAATTTGATTTCTGCAAAAAAGTTAGGGGATGAGGGTTGTACAGTAACTCTCACAGCTGAATCTTGGAAGGTGACCAAGGGTGCACTTGTTATGGCCAGAGGTAAGAGAGTAGGTACTCTCTATTTATGTAATTGTGTTACTATCAATTCTCCTTCTGTATTATCTACTTCAGATGTGGATGCAAAATTGTGGCACTCAAGGCTTGGCCACATGAGTGAGAAGGGAATGCCAATTCTTAAGTCTAAAGGTAAGCTTTCAAATTTGAAAATCATAGATCTGGATTTTTGTGAGCACTGTGTTTTTGAGAAATAGAAGAGAGTGAGTTTTCTCAAGACTGGGTCATCAAAGAAGAAGCATACGTTGCAGCTTGTTCACACAGACGTGTGGGGACTGGCTCAGGTTGCTTTTATTAGAGGATCACAGTACTATGTTTTGTTCATAGATGATGCTACAAGAAAGGTATGGATCTGTTGTATTAAGAAGAAATCTGATGTATTTGAGACTTTTAAGATTTGAAAAGCTATGGTTGAGAATGAAATAGGCAGAAGATTGAAGTGCCTGAGATCTGACAATGGTGGTGAGTTCTGCAGTTATAAGTTCAACTGGTATTGTTATATGCATGTGATCTACAGGTAAATGAAGGTTCCAAGGACACCTCAGCAGAATGGAATTACTGAAAGAATGAACAGAACAATCATGGAGTGTGTAAGATGTATGATATTGCATGCTGGTTTGCCCTTAGAGTTTTGGACAGAAGCTGTTGACACTGTAGTGTACTTGATTAATAGAGGACCCTCTACAGCTCTGGATGGTGGAATTTTAGAAGAGGCATGGACAGGTAAAAAGGTAGATCTATTTTTTCTCAAAATTTTTGGTTGTGAAGCCTTTGTGCACGTTGATAAGGAAAATAGAAAGAAGCTGGATGCTAAGTCTATGAGGTGCACATTTATTGGCTATGGCTCAGATGATTTCAGTTTCATATTTTGGAATCTAGGAACTAACAAGATAATTAGGAGCTGTAATGTTGTTTTCAATGAAAAAGTGATGTATAGTGATCAGCTGAAGAAGCTGAATCAATCTAGGCAGAGCAATGGAGAATTGGACGAGGTGACGGTCCAATATGAGCTTACAAGAAAAAAAAAAATCACTTGCAGGAAAACATAGAGACCGACGTCGGCAGGGTAAGAATCGACGTCGATAGGACAGAAACCGATGTCGATCATATAGAGACCAACGTCGACAGGACAGGCACGAACATCGGTCAGGTAGAACAGATGTCAGCCAGTTACAAGCCTGGAAGTGACCGAGGTCGGTCACTGTCAGAGAATTTGGGTGGACAGCGTGTTGTGAACGAGTCTCAGACGCCCATCAAGAGGTCAGATAGGGTAAGTAAGCCTCCAATTCGATATTTCCCTTAATTATTCTATTTATTGCTAACTGATGGTAGAGAACTAGAGAGTTTTGAAGAAGCAATACAGGTGAAATCTAAGAGTTAGTGGGAGCATGGCATGATTGAGGAGATGGAGTCCTTGAAAGAGAACCAGACATGGGATTTGGTTGAATTGCCAGCAGATAAGAGGACACTAAAGAACAAATGGACCTACAAGTTGAAAGAAGGTGAGAATGGACAGATTAGATATAAGGCCAGGTTGGTAGTGAAAGGATTTGCACAAAATCTAGGTATTGATTTTGGTGAGATTTTTTCTTCTGTTATTAAAATGACTTCTATACGGGTTATATTGTCTTTGGTTGCTATTGAGAATTTGCATCTTGAGTAGCTTGATGTTAAGACAACATTTCTTCATGGAGATTTGGATGAGGAAATATATATGGAATAAATGGAAGGATTTGAGGTCAAAGGTAAGGAGAAGTTAGTGTGCAAATTGAAGAAAAGCTTGTATGGCCTCAAGCAAGCTCCTAGACAGTGGTATTTGAAATTTGACAAGTTTATGATTGAGCATGGCTACAGTAGGTGTCAATCTGACCATTGTGTGTATTTTAAGAGATTGGATAATGGTAGATATATTATTCTATTGTTATATGTAGATGATATGCTAGTTGCAGGATCACACATGCAGGATATCTCTGAGCTTAAGGTGAAATTAACTCAAACATTTGCCATGAAGGATTTGGGAGCAGCAAATAAAATCCTTAGCATGAGCATTAAGAGAGATAGGAAAAATCACAGGTTGGTTTTGTCTCAAGAGGATTATGTGAACAAGGTGTTGAAACAGTTTAATATGCAGGATGCTAAATCGGTAAACACACCTTTGGCCAGGCATTTTAAGTTGAGTAAAGAACAATGTCCTAATTCACATGATGAGGTAGAGTACATGAGTAAAATTCCATATTCTTCCACAGTAGGGAGTTTAATATATGCAATGGTGTGTACTAGACCGGATATCGCCCAAGCAATGGGAGTTGTAAGTAAGTATATGGCCAATCCAAGAAAGGAACATTGGAAAGCAGTTCAGTGGATCTTTAGATATCTGAGAGGAACCAACAGTAGGCACTTGTGCTATGGAGGTTCAGATACTTCTCTACATGGTTATGTAGATTCAGATATTGCAGGTGATTTGGATGGCAAGAGGAGCACCACAGGATATGTTTTCACTGTTGGTGGAATGGCGGTTAGCTGGATATCAAAGTTGCGGAAGGTTGTTGCCTTGTCAACTATAGAAGCAGAGTATATTGCAGTCACAAAGGCTAGCAAAGAGATGATATGGATGACATGGTTCATGGAAGAGCTTAGAAAGGAGCAAGAGAGTTGCAGATTATACAGTGATAGTCAGAGTGCAATTCATTTGGCTAAGAATTCAGCCTTTCATTCAAGAACAAAGCACATACAGCTTAGGTACCACTTCATAAGACAGGTATTGGAGGATGGTGAGTTGAAGCTAGAGAAGATCCATACAGATAAGAATCTTGTGGATATGTTAACCAAGCCGGTTACAAAGGAGAAGTTGAATCTTCATTCAACTTCTGTTGGTCTTCATGATTGAGTTGAAGATGGAGGAGCTAGAAGATGTTGCTGTACAGGTACTGGTGCAGCTGTTTATCTTCAAGTGGGAGATTATTAAGGTGTGGAGCTTAAAAGCTTCACCAAGGAGCAGATTTGGTAGTTTGCAGGTTTACACAGTCACCGGCGTCGGTCAAGAGCGACCGATGTCAGTCAGGTGCAGTTCAAGAGATGCCGGCATCGGTAAAAGGATCAGCTGACATCAGTCACAGGCAAGCAGGCAAGAACCGGCATCAGTTACCTGTGCGTCCAGAAAGCTATTTTTGAGGATAGAATCGAGTGTTTGCATGATGAGTTTAAGTCATAGTCTTAAGTCCGCATCTCTATTATTAGTAAGACTATTTTTAGAGCCCTTGTTCAAGAGGCTTAACTGTTGGTTGTAAATGCATGCTCAAGTATCCTAATTATTATATAATTAGGATAATTCTTCTTAGCTTATTGTAGTGTATTGGTATGTTGAAAGAATAGTATAGAATTGTATAGGTGAATCAATCCAGGTTGTTGGAGTTGATTATACTTGAGAGAGAGAGCTCTTGAGGGAAAGAGATCTAGAGAGAGATATGTACATTTGAGAGAGGTGTGAAAGAAAGAAGTTTCTTCAATTGTATTCCTTCTGTAAAGAGTTTAATACAAGTTTTCAGGGTGGTTTCTTGTATCTCTTATTCTTTGCTATTTATCATTCTAGTTACTTATCTATCTGATTTAATTTTGCGGTTTATTACTTTCATAAGTGTAATCAAATTGTTGGTTGATCCCCAACATTATATAGAGGCCAAGTGAGGCTTGACACTTTGTACCATGGAGTGACCCATGCTACACATTAATGCCTTAGATGCATTTTTGGTTTTATCAGGGAGAGCCATGCTGGAGTAGGGCAACTACCTTAACTATGGCATGTTGATTCATTTCCAACATCTTCTCCAGAGCCAGAGTCACTCATTCTATTACCTACTATCCACATAACTACCCACTTTGTCTTTACACCAAAGGGGACAAACAAGTTGTGCTTTCAATGCTTGCAGGTCCAAATACCTACCTAGAAAATTACTCCACCTACTATGAATAACTCCCGCTAAGATTTCCCTCTTTGTCTCTTCTTCCTTTGGCCCTGGCCTTAGGGTTTTTGAATATATTTGGGTTCACATTTTAAGCCTGTAAATATCAACAAATACTTCATTGTAGAAAATTTGACATCCACAGATCTTTCATCTTTTGAAGGTTAATGGCTGGTCAGTCATTCTAAATTTGATGTTTGTAGGCCTATCATTCTCCTTAGCAACTCCTTTGTGTCTTTCTCACTTGCTATGGTTGCTTTTTGCTATGACTCAGGTGAGGACATGTGGCAGCATCTATAGCTTTTAAATAAGCTTATTGAAATAAGCTTTGAAACTTGTTAGAGGCTGGAAGCATGAATTTAGACATTTATCACACTCTGCTTAGTTGGGACAGGACACGTGGTGAGTTTTACCACTTTGAAACTTATTAGAGACTGTGTCTTGGCATGTGACACTTGGTAACTTCTGCTACACTTTGAGGCTTGATCCTTCCTAAAGGGGACTTGCCCATCGGGGTCTTGGAAAAGGTCCATTTTATGAGTGCCAACTATCCTTCATGAGGGTACCTACCCTTCAGGATCATCTAGGTGGCCTTCAAGCTTAATTCTTTTGGAGGACTATTATTTCTTTATTTCCTTCAGAAAAAATGTCTGAAGGAATTCCTTTAGACAATTTGTCTGAAGGAAATCTTTCCTTGGCTCTGTGTCTCTATATTGAGAGTGCTCTATCTTTGACACATGGCACATTCCACTACTTTGAACAAGTGACACATGGAATCTTCCACCAGAATAGGCAAGGACACTTGGTAGCATCCACTACTTCTTACCAGGGACACATGGCAACTTTTGCTCACTTTTGGCAATCACACAGAGGATGACACTTAGATCCTCCACTCATCCTTTTAGCAACATGCCCAGGGCCCACTATAGTCTTTACTTAATAATGAAACCAAAGTAAGATACAGTGACCGTTGACACTTGGTAGCCTCCATCGATCTCTATAGGTGACACATGACACGTTCTACTGATTAGAGAAAAAGACATTGAAACCTTCTATAGTTTCCACTTATCACTTTCCATAGAACTCTACAAGGTACACATGGCATGTTCCACTCTTTGGTGTTTTTATTTTGCGTGCCTCTTTGAATCAATTTTGCCTGCCCTATACAAGGGCACTTGCCTCTAGTTCATTGCCCTTCACAAGGGCAATTATTCCTTTGACTTTGGGGTAGCCCCTTGAACCTATCAATTGAACCAATCTTGGTTCAATGGTTAAATCTCTTTCTTTGGCTAAGTCCTTATGATCCTTTGAACCAAATGCATTGAACCATTTGGTCATTGAACCTATTGAACCGATGAACCAAAATGGTTCAAGGTTCAACAGTTTAAGCCTTTATTTTTTGTTAAGTGTTCACAGCCATGGAACCTTCAAATGGTTAAACTTTGAACCTTGACAAAGCGCTTAACTCTTATTAATGACGTTGAAATTTTGAACCCATTGAACCCATTGAGCCAAAATGGTTCAAGGCTCAACAGTTCAATGGTTTAATGCTTGCTTAGATGCTTGATGATGGACATTTTTTATTAAACCAAGTCATTGAACCAATCTCAAAAATGCCTAAGTGTTGGAAACTTGCCCCCTTTTGATTGAACTAGCCCAAAGAAGCCATTGAACCCATTTAACCAACTAGTCCATTTACCAAAAAAGTTTTGAAAATGAGGAAATTGAATGCTCAAAATAAATTTTGAAAATGGAAGAGATAATTTTGGTCTTGTAGGACCAAAATAGTTCATATGTTGTCCCAAAAATGAGAAAGCTATTTTTGAGGAAAATAGCTAGCTCTAGTTGGGGAACTTCTATCATATGAAAACTTAGAATGGCTGAGGAGAGTAGAAACCAGAAACTCCAGTGCCTTGAAGTATGCCATTGGGCTATGGAGTCATGCTACCCAAAAAGAAAGGCTCCAAAAAATAAAAATGAAAGGCAAAAAATAGAAACAAAAGACTATACAAATATACATATGTACAGGGGAACTCAACTGATACTTCAAGAGTTGAAGTGCTTTAAATGCTACCCATTGTAAGGCAGAGAAAAGAGAGTGCCATCTTGAAACTTCAATAGGAAACTATTTTCACCATTGAGCTGATGAATAGTAAAAGGGCCCCTCCACAAGGAATCAAATTTTCCATGCATCCCCTTTGGTTCTCTTCTCTTGTCCCACAGCAAAACTTGATCTCCAATCTAGAAATCATGATTCTTTGCTTTCTGGTCGAAGAGCTTCTTCACCAAACCTTGATGGGCAGCAATTTGGTCCACCACTACAATTATCTGCTCATCCAGCTCAGTAAGACACATGATCCTCTTATCAAGGGAGCCTTCATATGTTTGGTCTTCAATTGCCTTAGCTAATTTCAATGCTGGCAATTTCAAGGTGATTGGTATCTCAACATTGACACCATAAAGAAGTTAGAAAGGAGACATACCAATTACTCTCTTTGGTGTAATTTTTTCTGCCCATAAGGCATCAAGCAATGCTTTATGCCATGTCTTTTGGTTGTCATTCACTAGCTTCTTGATGATAGTCACCAAGTTCTTATTGCTTGATTCAGCCTGTCCATTCCCTTGTGGAAAGTAATCAGAAGAGTGGGAGAGTGTAATCCCATAGTAGAAATAGAATTGAGTAATCTTCTAGGAAGTGAAACAAGCTACATTGTCAGTGACAATCTTGGTTGGGACCCCAAATCTGGAGATGATGTTCTCTTTGAGGAAATTGCATACTACTTCTAAAGTAGCATGTTTGGTTGGAATAGCTTCCACCCATTTGGTGAAGTAATCTATTGATGTGAGGACATAATCATGTCCAACACTTGAAGATGGGCTTATAGATCCAATAAAATCAATTCCCCATTATTGGAATGGCTCCTCTATGACCACTGGCTTGAGAGGTAGGGCAACTAACTTGGGTCTTCCTACAAAATGCTAGCATAGTTCACATTCCTTAACCCACTTGTATGCATCCTGAAAGAGAGTTAGCCAGTAGTACCTAGCTCACATAATTTTATGGGTAGTCATAGGAGTAGAAAAGTGTCCCCTACAGACTGAATTGTGGAAGGAATTTAGAAGTTGGCTTTCTTGCTCCTTATCAACATAGCGAAGGAAAACTCCATCAAGGCTCCTCTTGTATAGTCCGTTGTCCCAGAGGATAAAATTTGCAACTTTCAGCTTGATGGTTCTCCTTTCTTTATAAGATAGGTGAGTGGGAAGCTCACCATAAGTAAGGAAATGAGTAATACCTAAATATCACTCATTCGTGGTGGAGACAAAGAGGACTATTGGTGTGTCTTCCACCTCTGATTCTTCATGCTCTGTTACTTGTGGCTTGTTATCAGTAATTAATTAACATAGTCTCTTTCCACACACCAGCTTTGTTGGTTTGATGACCAGATCAAACTCCTATATCTTTGAAACCCAATTGCCTCTTTTCATCCCAAACTCCTGATGAGTTAGTATGGATTTGACCGTGGTATCAAGAACCAAGGCAGTAGTGTGTGAATTCAAGATGTAGAAGCGAAAATGCTTTACTGCCTTCACCATTGTATAAACATGCTTTTCCATGTTTGAGTACTTCAGATCATGAGCTTTGAGAGGATATCTCATGAAGGAAATGGGGGATTCCATACCTTATTTATTCTATTGAACTAGAATTGCTGAAAGTGTGTGTTTTGAAGCATAACTGTATATGGTGAACTCTTTGTTATAGTCTAGACAAACAAAAATTGGAGCATGGGAAATGGTAGTCTTGATATCCTCAAATGTTGACTTACCTTCTTCAGTCTATTTGAAGGTGGATTTTCCCTTCATCATGTTTACAATGTACCTAGTCTTTTCAGCAAACTTAGGGATGAACCTCCATAAGAAATTCACCTTTCCAAAGAAAGAGTGAACAACAGTCTTACTTTTGGGCAAGGTAAGCTCTTGGATAGACTTGACTATGTCTGAGTCAATCTTTATGCCTCCTTTAGACACAATGTGTCCAAAAAGTTTCCCCTTTGTTACTCCAAAAACTAACTTCTTGGGGTTTAAGGAAAAGCCATTTTGGTGGTAGCATTCTAGCACTTGTTTCAAATGGCGTACATGATCTAGGTGATGCTTAGAGAAGACAGTCAAGTCATCAAGATAAAATATGATGAACTTACCCATCTCATCCTTGAAGGCAAGGTCCATTGCTCTTTGGAAGGTGGTGCCAGCATTTATCTAGCCAAAAGGCATCTTTTTATATGCAAATGTGCCCCAAGGTGTGGTGAAAGTAGTCTTATGCTAGTCTACCTCACCAAATTCAACCTAATTATATCTTGAGAAGCCATCTAGCATTGATAACACCTCTAAACCCATCACTATCTGAAGTACTTAATCCATGATTGGCAAAGGATAATTATACTTCAAGGATGCGTGATTCAAATTTCTAAAATCTACACAAAGGCAAATTGCACCATTCTTCTTCCTTACATGCACTATATTTGCAATCCATGTAGAATGATGGATTGGGAAAATGATTCTAGCATTTAGCATTTTTGTATCTTAGACAGAATAGTACCTAATATTTTTAGATTATACTACCTAGACTTTTGCCTATAAGTTGTCAAATCAGCCTTGAGAAGAATGTCATGTCATATTTCATCAGGCCTGAGAGACTTTAGGTCATCATCAAAGTATGCTAGGATGTCCATGTACTAGTTGAGCAAAGTGGTGAACTTGAACCTCTCCTTAGGAGTACAATATTTACCAATGTTAACCATCTTGGGATCTCCCTTGGTTCCCAAATTTACTTGATCAAACTCCTAAGAGGAGCTTCAATCTATTTGCTATTGTTTTATGAATCTGTCATTCTTATCAAATAGCTTCTCAATGGAAACCAAGCATTTGGGAATCTTATTCCCTTTAAGTTTTAGGAAATCCTCACCTGCATCTATATTTGATTCAAGGGCTAGTTCACACTTTTGAGGTTCACTGCCTTCAAAATGCAGCCATTCAAAGCTATCTTTTTGCTCCAAGAAGGAAATGATTTAGTTTTCATTATTAAAAACTTGCCAATGATTAGCATTATTAGGTACACTAGCATTATAGTGTATTTGTCTCCTTTGAAATCTGGGTGAGGGACCAATAGAGTAGCTGAATAGCCAGTGCATTTGCTTGGTCATTGAATTCTCTAGGAATGGCAGAGATGCTAAAATCATTAAAGATTTCAATTTGGTCCTAGACTAGATTATAATAATGACACAATCTTTCATTCTTGGTTTGATACAATTTTCCCACCTGACAAACCACTAGTTCGGCATCTCCTTTGGCATGAAGGAGCTTGATGCCTTTGTCTCGAGCAGCCCTCAATCCAAGCAATAGAGATTCATATTCAGCTATGTTATTAGTGTTGCTGAACTGTAACTTGTAGGATGAAGGAAAAATATCTCCTTGAGGAGATATCAATACAACCCTAGCTCTGGAATTGGGGGAAGAGTAGCTGCCATCAAATTCAAGAATCCATACCTCATTTGATACTAATTTTCCTTTGGATTCATCTTCATTCAGAGGAGGAGATTCCTCCACACTTGCATTGCACTCTGCCAATTCTTTTGTTGTTTCAACTGAATGCATTTCCAGGTTGTCACTTGTAAGAGCTTCATTAGATGCCTCATGAACTTTATCCATGGATAGAAATTAGTTACCCATGCGTAAAGACTCAAACAAAATTTGAGCTTTAGGTGCTGAGGTCTGGGTAACCACATATTTCACTTCCTTCTTAGGGAGCAGCCTCTTCATAACACCTTTGACTAGAATCCTTACATCAAATAAGGCCATACTCATTCACCACCAACATCCCTGTAGAAATTCTGCCCAAGAAGGATGCCATATGATGTTGGGATGTCAGCTACCAAGATAGTCATCTTGATTCTTTTGTCTAGGAATGTTGTAAACACAAATTGGGCATCTTTATTTTCTCCCAACAGAGGTACCTACTTGTTCTCCATGGAAAAACATCTACCAAAAGTCTTGGTTAGTGTGAGGTTAAGGGATTCAACCACTTTAGTAGGCATGACATTGTCTGAAGCTTCAGAATTAATGATGCAATTATTTAGCTAACATATATTTATTAGCAATGAGACATAGAAAGGTTTAGTCCTACTAGGAGCAGTAGGAAGTGTAATGATAAGATTATTCCTGGTGGGTGCATTCTTGGGGGGATCATGTGTCACTTTGGGAATTACTTGTTCAATAGGGACATTCTAGTTTTTAACACATTGAACCAGTTTGTCTAATTGCTCAGGATAAGACTACAAAAATTCAAATTTAGATATTTGAATTTTAGTTTTCTTTATATGGTCAATGATATCAAATGTTGGAAATGAACTAGGTATAGAGGATGGGAGTTCATACTTTTGAGTTTTGGGAGGGGGAGAACTAGACTATGAATTTGAAGTTGAAGGTGTAGAAATGTTTGGGGTACTTACCTTTCTAGTAGTCACCAAGTCCTTTGGCTGGAAGGGCAGAGTGGACTAACGCTTAGCAATTGAAACTACTAGTTGAGTTTGCCCCTCTGTCTTCTCTTTATCATCTTGTTGAGCTGATTTATTTTTGGATAGGGTGAATATAACATATGACCCCTCAATTGCATTGCCTTCACTTCTAGTTCATCTTGATAGTTTAGGAAACCAATATGGGAGTCGCTAGCTAATTATTCTTCTTCTTCAGTGAAGAGATTAGCGTCATCTTCAGGATTCAACTTAGGCTAGAATGAGAAAGCTGATTTAGCTTCAAGATATCTAACTACTAATTTGTTTGGAGGTGCTTCAAGGGTGAGGTTCCTCTATGGAGGAGGAAGGTGATTTAACTGTCCTTAATTCCTGGTAGCATGGCCTTGGTATGCCTAATTTTGAAGTGTCCTCTTGGGCATATCTCTGTATGTAGGAGTAGATGACATCCCTTGCACCATTTACTTTCTGAGAGCCAACGCTTTATTTTATAGATTTTGTACCATGGGGTCAGTGGTGACTGTAGGTGAGTATTCAGAAGATGAAGATGATTTACCTTTATTAGGGTCTCTCCTTATCTTTCTTTCCAAGATAAGGTCATCTTCTACCTCAGTAGCTAAGTCTTGAGCAGTAGCAAGGTTTATGTGTCTATCCTGTCTCAATAAGAAACTCACTTTAGGTAGCTATGAGTTGATGAAGAAACAATTGAGATTCTGAGGTGTCAACTACGTGACCATGGGAATCCTATGCCTCAGCTTGTCAAACTTGGCAATGAAGTCCCTCATAGGCACATGGGGCTCCTTCTTCATTTGTGTGAGTTGGGATAACAAGGCATGCACATATTCTATAGGCTTGAACCTAGCTTCAAATTTATCTTTAAGAGTGTCCCAATCAGTCACTGACTAAGCTTGTAGATGGTAGAACCAATCTGTAGTAGTGCCTTGTAGTGTCTCCATGAATAGCCTGACCACTATGTCTTCAAATTCCACCCCTATTATGCCATAGGCTATGCTAAAATATGTAATGTATTCATCGAGATGAACTTTCCCATCACCAAATAATTTTAGGAAATTCTTCCTTGAACTATGTGGAAGCTCATGCAAAGGTGGAGTTAAATTTAGTGGACCAAAAGAATTACCCCAAGGGCCTTGAGCCATGATTTGATTATGTAAAAGTGGGATCACAAATCTGGGTGGAGAATGGATAGGCAAAGCTCTTCTAGTAGTAGAAAAAGAAGCTCTACCTTGTGTTGGTGGCTTGGTAGGGCTAGGAAGAAGACTCCTAGTTTTTAGAAGGTGAGGTTGTGGAGGAAACAACTCAAAATTACTCTACTGTACCAACTCAAAAGTAGGGTCAACAATACCTTGAGATTTTTGGCTTCTAGTATAATGTGGAGTTGCTAGATTGTAGAATAAAAAATGGAAAAGAATGGGATTTGCTTTAGCTTGAAGTTTGAGACTTCAAACTACGTGCTTATCCCCAGCAGAGTTGCCAAAAATTGTTGGGTGGATATTTTATCAACCAGCTAACTAGTGAGTAAAATAGGTCTCTTTAACCACAACATAGGGAGATTGGTCATCCAAAGTTACAGGTTTACCACATCCAAAGGGAACAAATCTCTCCTCTCATCAAGGGGAGGTTCCCTATAGGTATAAAAGTGTTATATGCTATATATAAGCTAAAAATAAAACTCAGGGGTAAGATATACCATCCATCTCTCTTCTTTTAGAGATGATATTCACAAACAAAGGAGAAAATCTTGGTGAAAACATTTAAGGCACTTTTCTTCTTTCAGAAGTGTTCTTATAGGAAACAGTAGGAGTTCTTTCAGGTAGTAAAAGTAACTGGTAACCAAGGGTGTAGTAACCAACAGACTGAGATGTAGCAAAAAGTCTCCACCTTGACTAACCAAGAGTGAGATACGAAGGATAATGGGTGAAAAAAGTCATCCCAAGGTCCTTTACATAGAAAGAAACTAAAAACACACGCTGAAAACAATTATGTCAGCACAAAGTCTAAAAGTAACTAGTTTTAGGACACCTTCCTTATCACTTCCACTAACTCTACTTGTTAAATTACATAAACAAGAATACATTTAAGAAATAGACATAATAACAATCTCCTAGAATGATACAAGCTATAACAACACAAAGTTTGAAAGTAACTTGCTTTCTGATTCAAACAAAGAAATATGATAAACAATTTGAGCTCAAAGTCTCAGTGATGCCTTTCAATTTGGGTAGAGTTTTGCTTCTATGATCAAAAATATCTCCCTTCAAATGATACAAGAGATTACATTATATAGAGGCCAAGGGAGGATTTACACTTTGTCCCATGGAGTGACCCATGCTGTGCATTAATGCCTTGGATGCATTTTTGGTTCTATTAGGGAGAGCCATGCTAGAGCAGGGCAGCTACCTTAACTATGGCATGTTGATTCATTTCCAATGTCTTCTCCTGAGCCAGAGTCACTCATTTTATTACCTATTATCCACGCAGTTACCCACTTTGTCTATATGCCAAAGGGGATAAATAGGTTGTGCTTTCAATGCTTGCAGGTCCAAATACCTACCTGGCAAATTGCTCCACCTATTGAGAATAACTCTTGTTGAGATTTCCCTCTTTATCTCTTCTTCCTTTGGCCCTAGCCTTAGGGTTTTTGAATGTATTTTGGTTCACATTTTAAGCCTACAAAGATCAACAGGTACTTCATTGTAGCAAACTTGATGTCCATAGATATTTCATCTTTTGAAGGTTAACGGTTGTTTAGTCATCCTAAATTTGATGTTTGTAGGCCCTTCATTCTCCTTAGCAACTCCTTTATGTCTATCTCGCTTGTTATGGCCACTTTCCATTGTGACTCAGGCGAGGACACATGGCAGCATCCATAGTTTTGAAATAAGCCTATTAGAATAAGCTTTGAAACATGTTAGAGGTTGGAAGCAAAAATGTAAACACTTGTCATAATCTGCTTAGTTGGGATGGGACACATGGTGAGTTTCACTACTTTGAAACTTGTTAGAGACAGTGTCTCAGCATGTGACACTTGGCAGCTTCTACTACACTTTGAGGCTTGATTCTTCTTGAAGGGAACTTTCTCATTGGGGTCTTGGAAAAGGTCCATTTTATGAGTGCCGACTATCCTCCATGAGGGTACCTACCCTTCAGGATCATCTAGGTGGCCTTCAAGATTTAATTATTTTGAAGGACTATTATCACTTCATTTCCTTCAGATAAAATGTTTGAAGGAATTCCTTCAAACAATTTATCCAAAAGAAATCTTTCATGGCTTTGCATATTTGTATTGAGAGTGCTCCATCTTTGACATGTGGCACATTCTATTGCTTCGAACAAGTGACACATGACATCTTCTACCAGAATAGGTGAGGACTCTTGGCAGCATCTACTACTTCTTACCAAGGACACGTGGTAATTTTTGCTCAGTTCTGGCAATCACATAGAAGATGACACTTGGAGCACTCTGCTTATCCTTTTAACAACTTGCCTAGGGCCTGCTACTATCTTTACTTGATAATGAAACCAAAGGAAGATACAATGACCATTGACACTTGGTAGCCTCCACCGATCTCTATAGGTGACACATGGCATGTTTCGTTGATTTGAGAAAAAGACATTGAAACCTTCCATAGCTATCACTTGTCACTTTCCATGGAACTCTACAAGGTACACATGGCATGTTCCACTCTTTGGTCTTTTTCTTTCATGTGCCTCTTTGAACTAATGTTGCATGCCCTCTGTAAGGGCACTTGTCTCTAGTTCACTAACCACTGCAAGGGAATTTGTTCCTTTGACTTTGGGGCAGCCCCTTGAACCTACCAATTGAACCAACCTTAGTTCAATGGTTCAATGGTTCAATCTCTTTCTTTGGATGAGTCCTTATGATCCTTTAAACCAAATGCGTTGAACCATTTGGTCATTAAATCTATTGAACCGATAAACCAAAATGGTTCAAGGTTCAATGGTTCAACAATTCAAGCCTTTGTTTTTTGTTAAGTGTTTGCAGCCATGGAACCTTGAAATGGTTAAACTTTGAACCTTGACAAAGTGCTTAACTCTTGCTGATGATGTTGAATTTTTGAACCCATTTAACCTGTTTAACCAAAATGGTTCAAGGTTCAATGGTTCAATGGTTCAATCCTTGCTTAGATGCTTGCCAATGGACATTTTTGATTGAGAAAAGTCATTGAACCAATCCCAAAAATGCCTAAGTGCTAGAAACTTGCCCCCTTTTTATTGAACTAGCCCAAAGAAGCCATTGAAGCCATTAAACCAACTAGTCCCTTTACCAAAAAAGTTTGGAAAATGAGGAAATTGAATGCTCAGAAAAATTTTTGAAAAGGGAAGAGACAATTTTGGTCTTGCAAGACCAAAATAGTTCATATGTTGTCCCAAAAATGAGAAAGCTATTTTTGAGGACAACAAATAACAAGTGGTAATAAATAACAACAATCACACAAAACACCAATGGTCTGCCCACCCTTTTCCTAGTGCACCCCTTACGGCATATACTCAAAGAGATTGAGACTCAAGGGGTTCCTTTAAGATAGAGAGTGTTAGTGATTGGTAAAGTTTTAAAATATTATTTGTATACATATTCCCCACTTAAAACTCATCATGTGTCATGTAGGTGTAACACATGATGGTGCTTTGGGAAGATAACATAGCAACACAAAATGTTGAAGTTGAATAAAGTGTATAAAGGATTAAATAAGACAAATGAAAGGAAAAAAGTGAAAAACACATACCTTTACTTACCTTAGTGCTATAGATAAAGAAGGAGATGAAATAAATGTGAAGGTGAAACATTAGATGAACCTTTAGAGATTAGTGAAAAAGAGTGAAAAATCAAAATATTTGCAATATAGACATATAATAGTTAAAAATATTCTCTATGATGTCAAGATTCCAAAACATTTTATGGATTGGAAAAAGAGTTACTAGAGACAAATATATGATCAAAATAATATATCTAATCATAAATATTTTAAGGGTAAATAATTTTGAATAGTAAATATAAATAGGGTTAAAAATCATTTATTTGTTATTTTTATTATTATGAGAAAATAGAACTATGATAGACCTAGTGAAAAACCAGAGAGTTAAGATGGTAAGGAGATGATAGTTAAGACATAGAGGATGCATAGTGGATACAATAAGTAACACAAGTAAGAAACTAATAAATTCAAATTTTTGAATATTTTTATTTGAAATTGAGTGAATTATAAAATATTGACAAGTAGGCAAAATTTAGGCACTAAAATGAACCCTAGGAAATTTTTAGGGATACTAGGGTTTAAATGGGGAATTAGGAAAGAAAGAGTTAGAGTAATAAATTCTCAAATCATTTATGATAATTGGTCATAAAGTCATAGCTATGGATGAATAGAGTTGACCAAGTGAACTTAGTTTGTAAGGGGTAAGAAAACCAATAGGTTGACTATGTAGTAGTAGGCCAACTTAGTTGGTTAATGAAGGGGGTGACTATATACTAGTAGGCTAACTTATTACTAGTAGGCTGACTTAGTTGTTTCTAAAGTTGTCAATATAGTACTACAAGGTAGAAAAGATTTTATCTTAGTACTACAAACCAAAGGGTGGTCGACTTAGTGCTAAAAAGGTTGATCTAGTATTGCAAGATAGAAAGGAGATTGACTTAGTACTAGTAAACCAAAGGGTGGCTGAATTAGTACTAAAAAGGCTGATATAGTATAAATTTTATATGGATGATGTAATATTCCTAATGAAGTATAGGGCCAATTCATTTTTTAATAGGTTAATTTGGTAGAAAATGAACAAACTAAATCAAATCAATTGAGTTTTGTGAAATTTTTAAGAGTGTATTTTGATTATGAATGACATGGGGATATAATACATCCTTTATTGTTTGATATTTTACAAAGATATAAAAGATATTGGTGATTTATTGATGCATCATGGTTACCATATTTTCTATAACATTTAATAGATGTGGACAAAGTGAGACTAGTTGCACTAGATCTGGGACGTATCATGGAGATGAGGCACATCTCATTAAGTGTTGATATCATTGTCATGTTCCTTGGAGTATGGGAATGGTTGACCAACATGTTTCAATGGGTGGTGGGTATGGATACCATAGATGTGGGTATCATACTAAAGGAGGTCTATGCATTTCTTGGATTGCCTATGGGAGAGACACTAGTGATCATAGAGACACCAAATGATCTAGAAGAGTGTCATGTCCCCTTTTCAATTGACATGTTCTGAGTTCATGGTTAGCCTATTATGCGACCTTCGTAGGCTAATAAGATGGATAGAGGGTCATAATGGAGCTCGGCTCGACTTTGATTCACAGGATTTCTACATTTGATTTTCATTCAGGGTATTTCAGACACATTTGGCCTGAGCTCCTACTTTTTAGGGATATTTGATATGCAGCATAGCGCCTTTATTGTGGTATGGTTATGTGCGGAATCACTCCCTGATTCACTAGCTTCGATTGGTTCATGGATCCGACATGTATTGAGGGAGATATTAATATTTGATTGATTTAATCAAATATTAATTATTTAGCCTATTTTTAATTAGAAACCCTAATTCTAATTTAAGAAACCCTAATTAGGGCAAGCATATCTTTTTGAGGGTATAAGGGTTTCTCATGGAGGTCATTGAGGATTATGCTATTGATTATTGATTTTGATTTCGAGAATTTCTTCTGTGAAGACTGAGCCTAGGGTTCAAGGATTCCATTTGCATTGGAGAATGTTCCCTCTTCAGTGTGTGCAATTAAGAGGCTGTGGAATATCAGCTGATCTATTGCCAAAGTGAGAGATAGCTTCATCCAAAAGTTATCACAGAATTTTAGGTTTGAGAGATAACTTCACACAGAAGTTATTACAGATATTCCAGGTATTTCTTTATTCTTGTTTTGATTCAATAAATTATATAGCTAGAGATCTTCTGTGCTAGAAACGTATATTTTTAGATCAGGGGTTGAAAATAGGGAAGCTTGCTTAATTGGCGGCCGTACAAAGTCCGTACAGGTCTGTATAGATCAACTCAAGAACTGACCTCGACAGACAGAGGGTTTCCAATGACCGACATCGGTCGACTAAAGACCGACGTCGGCAGAAAGCTGACCTATAGTGATCGACGTCAGCGACTGTGTGTTCGACACAGCAGGCCGAGACCTTCCAGAATCTAATTTTTGCTTCCAGTTTCCAGTTTTCGCTTCCAGTTTTGCTAAGTCAGGGTTTTTAAGACTGTATTTCATTTTTATATGCATAAGAAAGGACTATAATTGTAATAGTTTAGAAGGACAAGTGATACAATCTATAATTTGTTATTAAGAGACCATATTATTGTGATCATTCTGAATTTATTCAACAGAAGTTATATCTTGTTTAGAGTTTTTTTTGTGTTGCTATATTTCCTGTTTGGAGGGGATATTACAGTGGTATCAGAGCTAAATCCTGCCAGCCTGAGGGTCTATAGATCTTATGCAGCCACAAGAGTTGGGACCACACAGGTATAACACATGCAGCCGAGCCTTGCTTGAAGGTACCCAGGTGTTAGATCAGCCACCGAGCATCATGAGTGACAGACGTGAGGGCAGCCCACCCAGGGGCCACAGGTATGATGCTGATCAGGGCACCAGAGAATTTCAGCATGCTATGATGACAAGCCAACAGCAGATGACTCAGACACTATAGGCACTTATGACTATGATAGAGAGAATGAATGCACTTGATGGACAGAACAGGGACCAAAGAGATGACAGGAGTGCTACGGTTAATTAGAGACCATAGAAGACTCACTCTAGAATAGCTGATAGACCTACACATCCTACTTTTGTTCAAGAAGAACCAGAGGCACCAGTAGAGGAATAAGGGAATAACCCATTTGCAGATGTTTACATGGCTGCAAATGATGAGTGGGACTTATTACCTCCTCATGTCCAAGAGAGGATGACTTTTGATCATTTTCTCAATCTTAGGAGAGAGCACTACAGATTGGTTAGACAGGACAGGAGGCCTAGAGTTCAATTCAGTGAGCTGAAGAAGGCTATTGGTAAGCTTTCTCTGACTATTTTTGATGGTAGCGGCAAGATGACAGCTCAAGCTTGGGTTCATAAGCTTGACACCTTTTTGGCATTGAGACCAATGTCAGAGATAGAGGCCATCAAATATGCCACTTTACACTTGGATGGAGTAACACATGATTGGTGGTACCATGGTATGGTAACACTCCAACATAATCAGGTAACAGAGTACCAAGACTTTGTGGATAGATTGGTTGAGCGGTTTGACAGGAAAGATCCTGAGGTTTACTTTCGAGATCTGGCACAGTTGAGACAAACAAGTAACTTGGAGTCCTTCATTGGTGAGTTTCAGAGATTGGTAGTCATGGTGCCCAATATTTCAGAGCGTAGATTGGTAGTTCTCTTCATAGAGGGATTGTCAGAGACATTGAGAGGTTGGATCAAAGCCTTTGATCCTCCTTCTTTATAGGTAGCTATGAAAAAGGCATAGAGTATGGAGATGGCAGCCCCATCCAATAAATTTAACTCCAGAGGTGCTTCTTCATCTAGAGACCATAAGCACTCCCACGGGGATACAGAGAGACCAGATTTTAACATAGATAAATTCGGAGTTAAAAATGATTCACAGGCCAATCCAGTAGCACCACCTTTGGATCGTGAGGTGCTTAATGATCTACGTAGGAAGAAGCTTTGCTTCTACTGCAAAGTTCCATATGATATCCATCACGATTGTCCTTTGAGGCCTAAGGGCAAGGCGAACCGTATGATGTGGATATATTATGAGGATTCAGATTCTGAGGATTCCGAACAGCATAACAGTTCTGAGGGGGCAGAGGCAGAAGCTTCAGGGCCTAATGCAGAGGCAGAGTTAGAGCTTCACCTACAGGATGCACGCATATCCAGCATTCAGTCATATGAGTCATTCAAACTCCATGGAGTTTTGGCAGGGCAGAAGGTTATCACCCTTCGTGATACAGGAGCCACACATAATTTCATAGATGCTAGGTTTGTGGAGAAACATGGACTCACTACCGTAGATTTTGAGGGCATCAGTGTTAAGGTAGCCGATGGTCACACTCTTAAGTGTGAGCGTATGATTAGAGACCTCCCATTGCGCTTGAACAACTACGAGTTCAAGGCTGATTATTATGTGGTAAACATGGGGGATATAGACTTAGTCTTGGGTATGAAGTGGCTTCATTCATTTGAGGAAGTTACTCTTCGTCTCAAGGACATGGAGGTTCTCTTTAATGTTGATGGGATGACACATATTCTGAAGGCAATATGGGGCAACAGCTTCAGATATATGTTTTTTCATCAGATGGAGGTACCTATACCACATAACATGATAGAGGGTGATGACGAGAGCACATTGGCACCAACACAGGAGAGGTATGAGGACGAGCTTGGTCTTGAGGTGAGTTCAGTTCAGGAGTTGTCACATGTGGTGAGAACTCAACTTTTTGTTACAGTCGGGTCACAGGTTGATGATGATATGACTATGTCTAGCCTTCACAATCTAGTTTTAGATATTATTCAGGTACGGAGTTTGCTTGCTAATTTTCACCTATGGATTGGATGTTGGGGTGCTTATCTTAGTAGTAGAGATGATGTGATGCCATTACATGAGAGTTGGGATAGACATGGCATGGGGTTCGTGTTAGTTGACAGTGGTGGAGATCCTAACCACATTTAGGATCCAGGTGGGTTGACTGATTTGTCATTCAGTGATTGCTTGAGGGCAAGCAATTCCAGGAGGGGTGGATTGTCATGCCCCCTTTTCAATTGACATGTTCTGAGTTCATGGTTAGCCTATTATGTGACCTTCGTAGGCTAATAATATGGATAGAGGGTCATAATGGAGCTTGGCTCAACTTTGATTCACAAGATTTCTACATTTGATTTTCATTCAGGGTATTTCAGACACATTTGGCCTGAGCTCCTACTTTTTAGGGATATTTGATATGCAGCAGAGCGCCTTTATTGTGGTATGGTTATGTGCGGAATCACTCCCTGATTCACTAGCTTCGATCGGTTCGTGGATCCGACATGTATTGAGGGAGATATTAATATTTGATTGATTTAATCAAATATTAATTATTTAGCCTATTTTTAATTAGAAACCCTAATTCTAATTTAAGAAACCCTAATTAGGGCAAGCATATCTTTTTGAGGGTATAAGGGTTTCTCATGGAGGCCATTGAGGATTATGCTATTGATTATTGATATTGATTTTGAGAATTTCTTCTATGAAGACTGAGCCTAGGGTTCAAGGATTCCATTTGCATTGGAGAACGTTCCCTCTTCAGTGTGTGTAATTAAGAGGCTGTGGAATATCAGCTGATCTATTGCCAAAGTGAGAGATAGCTTCATCCAGAAGTTATCACAGAATTTTAGGTTTGAGAGATAACTTCACACAGAAGTTATTACAGATATTCCAGGTATTTCTTTATTCTTGTTTTGATTCAATAAATTATATAGCTAGAGATCTTCTGTGCTAGAAACGTATATTTTTAGATCAGGGGTTGAAAATAGGGAAGCTTGCTTAATTGGTGGCCGTACAAAGTCCGTACAGGTCCGTATAGATCAACTCAGGAACCGACCTCGGCAGACAGAGGGTTTCCAGTGACCGACATTGGTCGACTGAAGACTGACATCGGCAGAAAGCTGACCTACAGTGACCGACGTCGGTGACTGTGTGTTCGACACAGCAGGCTGAGACCTTCCAGAATCCAATTTTCCCTTCCAGTTTCTAGTTTTCGCTTCCAGTTTTGCTAAGTTAGGGTTTTTAAGACTGTATTTCATTTTTATATGCATAAGAAAGGACTACAATTGTAATAGTTTAGAAGGACAAGTGATACAATCTGTAATTTGTTATTAAGATACCATATTATTGTGATCATTCTGAATTTATTCAACAGAAGTTATATCTTGTTCAGAGTTTTTTTTGTGTTGTTATATTTCTTGTTTGGAGGGGATATTACAAAGAGAGATCAACACTATCTAGGTGGGCTAAATTCTTAGATAAGATATACCTAAGGCAAAGGGTTAATATATTAAATGTGTATATTACATAGATTTTGGACATCTAAAAGGTCATGATTGGACTTTTGATAGCATGAGTGTTATATCACAAGTTGGATGACAAGGTACTACTATATGTGTTAGCCATGTGCTAATCCATTTTGAATCAAGGGTGATTTATGATTTTGGGTCTATCATATGGGTGTTGATCATGCATGATATGTATGGGATGATTTTTGTATACACATAATATTTTCAACTTTTATCAAATATTGATGCTTTCTAAATTGTAGGAACCCATCGAGTCTCAATCACTTTGAGTGCATGCCCTAAAGGGTGTATTGAGAAAGTGGTGGGTAGACCATTGGTACTTCATAGAATTATTATCCCTTATTGACACTTATTGCCAATCTAATTAGCTCCTAAAACCATTACCCTAAGCTATTACTCCTCTTTTGCACACTTCTCTAGTACTTTACCACCTTTTATACCCTTTTTCCTAACCTAAAACCTCTTTCAATATTTTATCATACTAAATCAACTAGGTTTACCTTGTACTCTTATTGGTGAAATTCATTTAGGGTATTGGTAGCTCTTGGCTAACCTAGGTCATAACCTAGTGAGTTTTTGTCAATAACAATACTAGGTCGACCCTGTCGGCCAAAACTTTTAAAAGGGTTTAAGGTTAGATCCACCTATATATACACATCCATTTTTCCATTATTATATAGACATCAAGAGTTATTTTTCATTTTCACTTCTTTGCAATATACTCGTTAACCATTCTACTTGTGGATTCTTAGCTTAGGGTTTCTACTTGGAGAATCTAGTCTTGTGGAGAAGTATTAAATGTTTTGGCCTTTCTAAGTGATCCTTACAAACCAAAATAACCTCTTTAAAATCCCCTTTGGCCAAGGGAGACATTTAAACTTAGTGGGTTCATATTTTAGGTACGTATTCTCTAACTTTACTCCTCTCTTTAGTAGATAGAAGTAACATAAGTATTGGTTTTTAAATAATATTAATCTTCTTCTCCATGCAGTAGGGTATTACTCATACATAGATTAATTGAGACTCTCTTATGTATTTATAATTTTTTATTTTTACTAACCCCCATATTGTGCCACAAGCTTTGGAGAGCACAAGATTAAATTTTTTTTCTTTACTGGTTATTTGTATAGTGAATATGAAAACATAGGACTTAGTTAGAGTCATCACATGATTTTGCTTGACTGAAGACTTTGGAAACCTCCATAGTATTATTTTTATGACAAGATATCCCTTAATTATGTCTAGAATATCCACATATTGATCATGTTCCTGATTATCTAATGTATCCCCAATCAAAAGTGTAAATAGGATCTACCTTCTCTGAGTTAGGATTGATTTATATATGTGATGCATTTATGATTACATACATTCTCATGAACTTGAAATGAATCAAACCCTTGGAATTTTTATTTCATGTTTTTAATTTTTATATAATTTTATTTATTATTTTTATATATTTACGATACTAGGTCAATAGGGTCGGTATAATTTTTAACATCTATACATAGGTTTAACACACAGTCACATCAAAATCACTCTATTTTATTTGTGCAAGTCTTCATCAGATATAATTAACTAGGCTGAATAGGTCAACATAGTACTCTTACAAGTTTCTAGAAATCATACTAGGTCAACTAGGCTAATATAGTCATCTTTACAAGCTTTAGTAAATAAGGAACTGTATAACTAGGTCAACCTAGTCGATACAGTTGGTAGAATTTATAAGTAACATTCAAGGCAATTCAATAGTAATTTCACATTATTCTACATCTTTCAACCCACCAAGGTTCCTTTCTCTCTTTCTCTTTTATTTCATTTATTCCTAACAGTTCTATTTTACATAGTTTGCAGTCTTTAAAATTACCCTCATATAGTAAACTAGGTTGACCTGGTTGACCTAATTCTATATTCTATGTTTTTTCTAAAAGACTAAGTCAACCCTATCAAAATAGTTCTTAAAGACCCTTGATTTTTCAATATAGTAGTGACATTATTGACTCTATTCTATAATTTTTGCATACACTGTCATCTAAACTGACACTATACTATGTTTCAAATTAGAATTAAAATCTATATGTTAGTAATTACTTTAGACTTTCACATTCAATTGTTTTCATGCCTAGAATAGATCACATAGTCTAATTAGATGGTTTTCCAATATACCATTGAGTTGCACTATTTTTCTCTTTCTTGCACACACTACCAAATCACATAATTTCAAAATGCATTTAAACATTTGTCTACCCAAGGCCTACCTACTTGGATTTCATCACCAATGGGGAAGATAACTTGGTTTTTTGGCCAAATATAAACATGTGTTTAATGATATATATTGGAAAATCACGTGACACCCTTATCATTATGAGATTTTGAAATGAGGGGGTAGTCCCCAATACCAAGATAGTACCATTAGCAACATAGACCCCTTTCAGTTTAAATGTCTTAAAACCATCCATAGATTACTTTTTAGTACCCTAATTTTGGCCAACTTACCTAGCAGACTTAAAATAACACTTTATAAATCTAAAAACATTCAGGATGACCATTTAATTAGCACTTATTTTTTAGTTAATTGTTTTCTCTTTGCTCATTATATGTTGTATTGCAAAAACTTGCATTGGCTAGTGTTGGTGCAAGGTTTTGTGTTGTGTGTCTCAATTAGATCATCCTCACTGACCCAATTGATTATATATTTCCTTCCATTTCTTACTTTCAATTACATTGCAATATTTTTTCTTATTTTCAATACACTATCATTTTATTTGACATAGTCTTTTATAGTCTAATTTCTCCATCCCTACAATACTAGGTTAACCCAATCGACCCTTTATCTCTTTTACCAATCAAATAATAATACTAGGTCAACCTAGTTAACTCTAGACTTGTATCAAACCCTATTTCCTTAGTTTACATTACTAGGTTGACCCAGTCAACTCTATACTCTTACTACCTATCCTGTCTATCTGACTTAGTTCTCTATTTTTCTTTTGAGTTTTGTTCATTTTTCTCAAGTCATCATGAAGTATCCTATTATAATCTTCTTGGACAACCTAAATCCATTTAGATATTATATGGGATGTTAATTTCTCCCTCTCTTTTCCTCCCAAGAGAATACTCACTCTTGGAGTAAATCTTCCACTCCATCTATGGATTGTAACATGGTGAAAATCACACCTCAAGATAAGATAGGTGGATTTGATCCTTTTTATACTTATCAACACAATTCCCATCTTAAAAACCTTAAACATAATGTGGGATAAATTGACACTACTCTATCTAATAATCCCATTCATAATCCATTTTCTAGTAACCCTCAGCTAATACCAATTTGGGAAGTTCTCCTCCAAACACCAACCCACCAATTGATATGACTCAACTTATTGCACAAGTCATATAGCAAATGAACACAATGCAAACTTATAAAACCTCTCAAATAATGTAATTACAATGTCATTTGATCAATATGGCTGATCAATGATCTGTAAATTGGCACTGATTTTTGTACCAAAATGTTTACCTTAGATTTTTTATAGGTAATTTATTAAATATACTAATATTAATCCATAAAATGATCAAATTAAATGAAAATAAATGTAAGAATACCATCCACACTACACAAGATTTGATTATAGATTTTACAAATGCCTACATATCTAAGTTCACTTATAGTACAAACCAATCTATTTTCATGAAAAGTGAGTACATGGAAAATTCTCAAAATTGTCAAATGGACACTTTAAGATTACACACAAATTGGCAAAAGAGCTTCAAAAAGTCTTGGTAAACCCATGAATAGACCTTCCACATTAATTTTATATAAATTTAATCATGTAATTGTTCAAACTTTCAAATAATCTTGGTAAACCCATAAATAGATTCTCCATCTTATCGAACACATCTATATGTGCATATTCTACCTTTTGAAGAATCATGATAAACCCACGAATAGATTCTCCACCTTCCTAAGAACACCTCTAGATATATTCTACTAAAAAATATCACTTCCAAGCATCAAAATAAGCATAAAATTAAACCAAACCTTGGCATTCAACATATGGTTGGAATTGGCTCAAAAACTAGAATATTTCACTAGTTTACATTGAGAGCTGAAAATGCCTCTAGATGACTCAAATCAGAGGAAGAGCAGAAGTGGGTCCTTATGTTTTAGTAATATTGGATAATGAATCCATTCATTACTATTTAAATATAATTTCCCATGCTTTATATATCATTTTTATGCATGGGTTTGATGGTGGGGCACTTATCCTCCTATTCGAGAGGATAAGGTTTTGAAACCCATGACATAGGCATTGTTATATACAAATATTTTTATCCCACATTCATAGGGTCTTGAGTTTTTTTTTTTTTCAAATAGTCTTTGAAAGACTATTTTTGAATGATGATAGACATTTATCTCACATTGATTGTGGGCTTGCAACCATGAGTTTTTAATTAGACTCTCATCCACATTTGAACTTGGTCTTTAGACCATTTTGGGTGCCTTTCCATCCACAAGATCTTAAATATTAAACCATCATGGAATGTCATTCAGTATTATTCATTGGAAACTATGGCATGTATCTCAAAACTTGGGTGGATGTTGGTATTGACTCAATCCATGAGCCATGTTTGGATCAACCTAAACTTGGCATCAAATGTGGCATAGGGTAACTGTCTCCATAGAAATCTTATGGCTTTCAGTTGGAAAAATCCATGGTAACATGATGATGACATGGGAACCAAGTAATGTCTTTAAATCTAGGGTAAATTAAGACCTAGATCATGTTGGGAATTTTAGAATCCATTTGGGATGAATTTAGACCCAGATCATGTTCCATGTTAAACTTGTTTCTCCATTTGAGTTGATTAACTCTAGCTTGGAACTCTAACTTGGTCTTCAACCTAACTCACCTCCTTTAGATACCTTGACTTGGTCTTTGTTGTAATTTGGGTTCTCCACCCCAACTTGGGTCAACATCCCAACTCGACTCGCTATCTAAATGGGATCTATATCCCAACTCAAGCTTGAGTTAACAAATTTTTTGGACTATGGAGAAATGAGGTGGTGGCAAGCCATGTGGTAGATTGAGGACCCACCAAGTGTACCACTCTATATTTTTCACTTGTCGACATCCCACTGGATGCTCCAAAGCTCTATTAGTGGTAGGGTCCCCCACCAAGACAAAATCAAACTCTACCAACTATGGTCCCCCATAATGGGCCTTTTTACTGATTACTCTTATCAAAGATGATCTATATTCACCTATTGAAGAAACAATATAGAAACCCACTATTTTTCCACATGAACTAACTTACACATGTCATGTTCTTATTGGTCCACATTTTTTCCACATCATCCTATTGACCATGTTTGACCATAACTTTGATCGGCTATATCTTTCACATACAGAATCTATTTCACAAATCATAAATTATAACATAAAGATCATGATGAGTTATTTATAGTGTAACTATTCTTTAATCATTTAATAATGGTCAGTTTTTATATTTTGACCAATTTTGACCAATTTTAACTAGCTTGATTAAAGCTTTGACTAGCTACACAAGGAACATATGAGCTCCATTTTTTGCATTCTACATACCATTGGAAAGGTCTCAATGGGATCTATAAAATAGTTAAATTTTATATCTACTTTAGGATATTTTATGAATTGACCTTTGGATCAATCAAACTCTAGCTATCAATTCTCAAGCTAATCCAAATTTTATTCCTCTACCTCTTAGAGATACCTTAGGAAATGTTATTCCTCAATCTATTATGAATTAAAAAATGCTTCAAAACATCCAAAATTATACTTTATCTCCCTTAATTATATCCATTAATATTGGTAACATATCTCCAACTACCAAGTATGATGGGACTAAAAACCCTTCATCCTTCCTCAAAGCCTTTGGCAATATTTACAAAGAGGGGATCTAAACTAATAATTTTACCACTACTAAACTTCTAGTTAAAACCTTCAATGGTGATGTATTGGAATGGTACAACAAACTCCCCCAATACTCTATTTGTCAACTTGAAGATTTATTCAATCCTTTAGTTAATGATTTTTGACATAATGATCTTCTAAAAAATTACCTTAGTTATTTCATCAATGCTAAACAATCTCCCACCAAATCATTTCATGATTTTATCAAACAATCGAAATATTTAAACCATTAAAGCTGACCATAACATGACTAATGATAATTTGTTTAAACTCTTTATCAGTGCTTTAAATCCTTGTCTTTGATTTAAGGTTTGAATATTTTCTCCCCAAACACTTAATGAAGCTCTTGACCAAGCTAAACATCAATACTTCCTCCTGAAGCAATTCAAACCTAATCCTAAATTTATTAAATTATATTTTCAAAATTCTCTTAATGTTATCACTAGTAATTATTTACAAACCAAACCAAGAGTTTAAAATCCAACATTCCCTCATCTTCTCACATACCACTCATTGTGCAACAAATGAAACAATTTTTACCATCCTATAAACCATTTACCTATCCTAATAATCCTCCTAAGTGGTATGACCCTAATGAATTTTTTTGTTCCATACAAACGTTGGTCATTACCATGTATATTGTAGAGGGCTTACTAAATTTATTTTCTCCTACATTCTTGGTGATTCCTTTAATCATGAATCCATGATCAACCTTCATCATCAAGAGTATAATACTTCTTATAAAAAATGATAGGTTTTTAAAGCTTCTTATTCCAATCACCAAATTTTTTCCATAAAAAATAATCAATAAAATACAAAGGATATTTGTGCCATTGATGCCGACTATGACCAATATTATAATAATTCTCAATATGTTAATATATCTAAGGTTAATTATCCTCATAAACCAACTCATAAAGATCCTATCACAAAACCTAAGAAGCCATCTTTAGATTAAAAACTTCTCAAAGATACTACAACCACTAACCTAGATTCAAAAGTCCATGAGGAACCGACTCCTTCTTCTCAAACCCCAATAACTTCTATTCCTTCAAAATCTACCTTGACTTATAAACCTCACAGTAATTCTTCCTCTAAATCTCATTGAAACTTTCTCGAAGAACTTAATTCCATGCCTTGTAAGATTCCTCTTATGGAATCACTTCGTACTTACCCTTATCATCACAAATTCCTTATGCAATAATTAAAATAAATTGAATATCCATCTTATATATATTAAGAACCACCTTTTATTGAACCTCAACCTACCAATGTGCATACCATTAAAACCATGTGTCCTTCCAAACCATCTATTGAATTTATTGAAGAAGACATGATTAATGATGAAATCCTTTTCCATACCAATGATCCAGCATTATTAATTAAAATAGACATTAATATTACCCTTATCTACAAAGTCTTAGTTGATGAAGGCTCTTGTATTAATGTGACATCTTTGTGGCTCATATAACAAATTGGTTATAATAAAGATCATCTCAAGCAAACACACCTTACCTATCATGGATTTGATAAAACTAATCAAAAGACACTTGGTTATATTTGGCTTCCCCTAACCATCAGACCTAAGATGGTTTGAACTAAACTTATGGTCCTTGATTGTCCCCTATTATACCATCCTATTTGGTCACTTGTGGAATCATAAAATGAGGCCCATCACTTCTTTTGGTAGCCAATGTATTAAATTCTTACATAAAAATAAATAGTATAAATGAGAGGCTTATCCTAACCCTTGGAGTATTCAAATTCTTAATCTAAAATCTCAATACTTCATTCTTGCCATCCCCACTATCAATAGTGCTCCTTTACCTAAGTTTATCAACATCAATCCATATTTACAAGTCACTCTTATTAATTCAAATGATGATGAACCTAATGACTTGAAACATACTTGCAACACTACCAAGATACCTTCTTATATATCAGAGTGTCTTCCTCCTTATTTGTTACCTCATGATCATATTATTCCTCTAATTTATGATATCACTAATTTTCCCCTCCATGCAATGCTTAGGAGCCTTCTCTAATAGAAGATTCCTTCACTTGAAATGATTATGGAGTGGTCAAATTATTCCAATATCCTCTCATCATGTCTCCATGTAAATTTATTAAAATTAGGATTTCACCTTTTGAAACTCCCCCTGAATCTCAAACATGTACAATTTCACCAACCTATGATGATAACTACATAATGTCCTAAAATCAATCTCAAGACTTAGATGTTCAACATTATCATAAAACCTTACATAAAATACATGCTTTTAATTGGGATGTCCATATAGTTTCTATAGATCATGAATTCAATCCCAAAGGTCATGTTCCTCCTATTAATTCTCCACTCCCAGATACTCCTTGGGTGGTAGACTAAATCTTACTTTTTGAACCTTGAAAAATTCCTACATCTTATCTACAACCTATATATCCCATAAATTTATCTAATTCTTCCCCCATTATAGAAATTAATGACACACCAATCTCATTTGATCCATCTACTTCTCCTGCTCCTGAGATTACATTAGATGCCAAGGCCATAGGTGTCCATCAAATACACTCTAAATATGATCTCCATGGTAATAAAATTATCAATCTCAAATTAGATGTTGAGTACTATATTCCCCTTCCAACTTTGCCTAGTGATGAAGATATTCTTGAAATACTTCATGCTCGAGAACCTCAACTTCCTTGACAACATCACAAACTTGGGAATTTCAAAAACAAAGCCCCTTATTTTAATAATTTCATTTTTAGTATTGATCCTAAAGCTAATCCAATTTTTTATTTACCAAATACACCATACCATTTCTATGATGGCAATACTATGCTTATCAAAGAAACTACTCACATTGAATATGGAACTCCATCATGCCCTTGACTAATTATATTTTCTTGAAAACTCTCACCTACTTAACATGATAACTTTAGTTTATTTTAATTTAGTATTATAAGATTTTCATTTGGTCCTATGAGGACATGCCTAATATTGACCCTAGTATTGTGATGCACAACATCATCACTTATTTTGATGCCAAACCTATGCATCAAAAATAACAAAAATTTCCACTTGAGGTTTCCACCTTATGCCACAAAGATATTATCAAGCTTATTGATGCTAAGTTTATAAAATTAGTGGATTATTCTGAATGGGTTTCTAATATATTTTTTGTTCAGAAAGAGGTCACCATGGTCATTCTCATATGCATTGATTTTTTTAATCTTAATCTCACATGTCCTAAGGACAATTTCTCTCTACCTTCAATAGATGCCATTGGCAATTCCACAAATGGTAATGAAATGTTATCCCTTATGGATGGCTTCTCTAGTTACAATCAAATTTACATTGATCCTAAGAACCAACATAAGACCACTTTCACCATGAAATGTGGAATCTATTTATATGTTTAAAATTTCTTCAACCTCAAAAATGTTGAAGCCATTTGTCAATGAGAAATGACTCATATCTTTCATGATCTTATCCATAAATATTATATAAACCTATGTGGATGACCTCATTGCTAAATCTAAAATTTTAAAGACTCATCTTTATGATCTTGTCATTATCTTCGACCATCTCCTTAAATACAAAGTTAGACTCAATCCTTACAAATGTGTCTTTAGTGTCACATCTAGAAAACTATTAAGATTATTATTCTTTCTCTATGGCATTGATGTTGACCCTACGAAGATTAGTGATATCATCAACATGCCCATTCTTCATTCCATTCCAAAAATTCATATTTATCTTAGTAAACTTGGGTAATTAAATGATTCATCCCTAAAATGGCTTACTTTATCTACTTCATTAATACTCTTCGTAAAAAATGTAATACTTTAGAATGCATATCTCCTTATCAAAAAGCACTTGATAACATGAAAGAATTATTTCTTTACCCACCTATGCTTGATCCTCCTTCCAATGATCAACATTTAATATTGTATACTTATTCCACACCCATATCAATTGGGCCAATTCTTGCCCAATAAGATGTTATCAGCTACCATATCAGTTGAGGGTCAATTGATTATGAGAAACATTATACAAAAGCCAAACATGATTTCCTCCCCATATATTATATAGCTAAAAATCTTTGACATTATATGCTTTACCAGACCAATTATGTCATCATTCATTTTTATCACCTTCATCATTTCATCTCTAAATCCTTTCTTTCTAAAGACAAAATTGACAAGTCGATGGTCCTCCTTATGAAATTTGATCTCTAAATTATTAGTCAAAAAGCTATCAAAAGACAAATTATAGCTAATCAACTTGTCCTAGCTCATATGATAGCTACTAACCACCTTGAAGATAGTATTTATGATGAAAATATTATCTATATTGAAGGCCTCAACCAAGATATATCTCTTAAATATTACATGCATAACTTTACCACTAATCTTGAAGAATATAATCTAGATAAATCTGATATCCTCCCTGATACTACCAAACCAAAAGTAGTTATCGAAGCACTTCTTGAAATTAATGTTGACTTACATGAGGATAATTGGACCCTTAACTTTGATGGTGCTAAATGCCTTCAAGGAGCTAGGGTAAGTTGCATTCTTACAATTCCTCTTAGAAAAATCATCATTTATCTTTTCACTTAATATTTGATGTCACTAAAAATATAGTAGAGTATGAAGTTGTAATCTTAGGCTTGATAATTTCCCTTGATTTAAATATCTAATAGCTACATTCATTAGGTGATTCTCAACTCATTTACCACCAATTCAAAAGTGAAAACTAAATTTATTATCATCAAATTACAGCCACTCTCACCAAAAATTTCATTTCTTTCACCATCAAGTATATCCTTTGAGATCAAAATTCTATTTTTTATTCCCTTGCTTCTTTGACATCTCTTTTTCATTTACATCAAGTTGTTATTGATCCCACTTTTCTTATCAAAATAATAAAATATCCATCCTCTATTCAACCACAAAATTAATTTATCTACCATATTGAGGCTATCACCATTTGACAAATTCCATGGTACAAAGACATCATTTAATTTTTAGATCAAACTTATCTCCTAACTTAGGTTCCTATAAAAAAACTTGCATTCATAAACAATATTTTAAGTATGTATTTAGATATAAAATCCTTTATTATTTCAATTTTAAAGGTACCTTGCTCTATTGTGTTATGCAAAATGACGTTCATCCTCTTCTTGATCAAGCACATGGGGACATTTATGGTGGTCATTATAGCATACATACTACAACCCACAAATGCCTACTTATGGGATACTTTTAGCCCACTCTTAAAAAAGATGCCATTGAATTTGCTAAAAAGTGTACTCCTTGCCAACTTCAAATGATTTAATTTATTAACCTCTAGAAAATCTTTAAATTATAGAATATCCTTAGACATTCTCCATTTGGGTATTAGATATCATAGGAAAATTACCTCAATCACAAGATGAGCATGTCTTTATAATTATAACCATATAATATTTTATCAAGTGGGTTGAGGATATACCCCTTGTTAATGTCATCAGTACTACCATCTCCAAGTTCATTCTCAATCAAATCATTTTCCCCTTTGGTGTCCCTCATAATATCATTTCAAATAATGGTGGTAATTTCCAAAATAAAAATGTCAAACAACTTTGTGTTAAATTGAAAACCAATCACAAATTTTCCACACCCTATCATCCATAATGTAATGGTCAAGTTGAGGCCACCAAATTTTTTTTTAATAAAATTATCCAAAAGATAATTCATTAAACCTACACAAATTATCACCTACATATATATCCTGCTATTTAGGCCTATCACACTAACATGCATATTGTCACTGGGCCAATACCATTCTCTATAGTCTATGATTGTGAGTCAATGCTTCTATTTAAAGTTGAGCTTCCTTCTCTCCATATATATCTTTATAGTATCATACCTAATGAATAATTACATGAATATTTACTTCATGCCTTCGATCTCCTTGATTAATGTCATCTTTTTGCTTTGTAACACAATAACTAATACAAGGCTTATATTATCAAATAACATAACAAACATGTAAAAATTTGCATGTTTAATGTTGATGATCTTATCCTTAAATCAAAATAAACTCATGAAAACTAAGGTAAATATACCAAAAAATGGTGAGGCCCTTATCTAGTCAAAGATATTCTAGGTCTAAGTACATATCTCCTTCAAACCAATGAAGGCAATGTTTTCAAATAACATACCAATATGCAATTTCTCAAGATGTATTTTTCCTAAATCTTTCCTATCTTTTCATGATTTATATTTGACATATATATAACACTTTTTTTAGGTTACTTACATAGGTATCACCCTCTACAATAGTTATCTCTTTTCATAAACCTTATTCCTTCCTTTTGGTCTTTTGGTTTCCCTTTTCCTCATGAGTTTCATTGTAAAACCATGGATAGGACCCGATCCTCCTCATGATGTGATTTTATCCACTTTGTTTCCATAATTTTAACACACTATTTGGCACCCCTTGGGTTTTTTTTTTATGATTTTTAGTGTAAGACCATGGATAGGACCTGGCCTTCCTCAGAAATACCGTCTTTTTCTTAACTCATTTTCTTTTCCAATGATTTTTGGCACCCTTGTGGGTTTCTCTTTTATGAGTTATAGTATAATACCAGGGATAAGACCTGACATTCCTCATAAAATTACCATCTTATCATTATTTTTCTATAATTTTTCTTGCAATGGTTATGAGTTCTTTATCCTTGTTCTTGACTTTAACTTTACTTCTTTTAATAGATGGAATTTTCATAACAATCTATTTCAGCATGTTTTCCTCCATTTCCCTCAGTCTTATGATAAGGAATAACACTTTACCATTATTTTATCCCTTTTTTTCCTTTTTTCACATTTTTTTATTTAAAATAATTTAAATTATTTCATGTTTCATTCCTATTGATTTCTTTTACTTTCACTCCACATTGGATAAAACAAGGTTGAAATTAAGATAGCACTTTTATTTCACCTGACTTTGTGAGAATTTTAGACACCATTCTCTCTATGCTATCTATCTTAGCAACCAAGTCCAAAATATTCAAATTAAAGTCATATTTAACACCCATGTTTGGTTATCCAAATTTTTATGGAGGAGGAATAGAAAATTCCATCAAGAAATTTAAAATCCAAATCAGTTGAAACAAAACATAATGATATACAAAAGGCAACACACAAATATTAATAGTCAAAATCACATAAAAATATGTGATTACAAGCATATCTCCTATCTCCATTCAAATCTAAAACTCCACAATTGGCTTCACACTAGAGCCAAGGTCCATTGGTGTGTGTTAGGCTAGTAGATTGGAATAGGAGAATTCAACAAACTATATGTTGCTACCTACTTTCTCATGCAAGTACCCAAAATTTTTATTAGATCAACAACTCTATAAGGGGTCTTGAGTAATTAGGAACACATTACGGGAAGGTAGTTCCATTTTATTTTTCATGAATATAGCCTTCATGGTATGATCTACATACTTAATTTGTTAACCTAAGACTTATGTGGCCAACAAAAGTTCTTCAGAGTCCTTAAGACTGATAATCCTCTTGTTTTCAAAAACCTAATTTGAGTGTCTTGACTTTGATAAAAAGTTAACTCTACCTTGAATTTTCTTTCATTCTCCCCTACACCCATTTCATTTCCCCCCTTTACAGGCAAATTGTGATTCAAAATTTTTTCCTCCTCTTCTATACTTCCTTCTTCACATCTTAAAAACATGCTAGCACTACTTTGTTTTAGTTTTATTTATCCTTAGAGGAAAATAACATACTTAAGTAATTATGTATTATTTTCTTTATACCATGGCTTTACATTTCTATATATTCTTTAATACCTTTTTAACCGTTTGTCATTGTTTTACCACCCTTTCTGAAGACACCTAAGTCTATTTATACTTTCATGTACTTTTTTAATTGTTGAGTGAGGTTGGCTTATTACTTCTCACTCAAAATATTTTTTTTCCCTTTTATGCACCTTTTTCCATTGATGATTAAGTATTGTTACTTCTCACTCATCAATGTTGTTTTACCAATTTTTTTACTTTTTCTTACCCATCTTTGTTTAAGTAAGGGTTGTTACTATTTTTACATTGATGTTTGACTACCATCCTTTGACATGTATCCTTGGTTTGAATTGGTGAGTTTTCCTTTCTTACTTAAGGTTTACTTGTTTGAGTTTTTTGGTTTTTAGTAGCCTTGGCTTTTTAGTTACCTGATTTACTCTAAAAATTTTGACTTGGTAATTTGATCTAACATAACACTTATCACCCTAGATTTCCAAATTTCCAAGTATGTCCCATCCACATAGCATCAGTTATCTTGGCTTTCTTATAATTAATTTTTTTCTCTTTCATTTTGTATTCTTGGGTTTGTTGAAAGTATTTTATGTACCCTTCACAATCAAAACGATAAACACAATAGACAACCATTTAATTTTTCATTTATTTCCATTTTTTATCATTTAATTTTAGTTATTTTTGCTTTAAAATATTTAAAAAAAAATTATCCTCAATAATTTGTATTACTATGTTATTTATTGAAGAACTATCCCCTATTAGACCTGGGTGACATATGATGAGTTTTGAGTTGGGTATATGTATACACATAATATTTTTAACTTCTATCAAATATTGATATTTTCTATCTTGAAAGAATCCATCAAATCTCAATCTCTCTAAGTGCATACCCTAAGGTGTGTACTAAGAAAGGGGTGGTTAGACAATTAGAGTTTTACAAGATTGGTGTCCCTTATTTCCACTTATTACCAATCCAACTAGCTCATAAAACCATTACCATAAGTTATTACTCTTTTTTTGCATACTTCTCTAGTATTTTACCACATTTTATACCCCTTTTCTCAACCTAACACCCATTTAAATAGTTTACATTACTAGGTTTATTGGATTGACCTTATACTCTTATTGGTGAAATTCATTTAGGGTTTAGGTTGACTCTTAGCCCACCTAATCCATGATCTAGTGAGATTTTGTAAATAATGATACTAGGTTAATAATGGGTTTACCCTATTAATTCGATCTTTCAAAAGGGTTTAGGTTTAGATCCACCTATATAAACACATACATTGTCCATTATTAGAGAGACATAAAGAGTTATTTTTCATTTACACTTCTTTATAGTCTACTCTTCCACAATTCTACTTAAGGAGCCTTAGCTTAGGGTTTCTACTTCGAGAATTTAGTCTTATGGATATGTCTTAGATGTTTTAGAATTTCTTAATGATCCTTACAAACCAAAATATCATCTTGTGATTCCCCTTTGGCTAAGGGAGATATTGAGTCTTGGTGTGTTCATCTTTTAGGTAAGTATTCTCTAACTTTCATCCTTTCTTTAGTAGATAGAAGTAGCATAAGTATTGTATTTTGAATAATATTACTTTTCTTCTCCATGTATTAGGTTCTTACTCATACATATCTTAATTTATAGTCTCTTATAAATGTTTAATTTATTTTATTTACTAACCCCCATATTGTGCCACCAGATTTGGTGAGCACTAGATTAGATTTATTTGCTTTACATGTTATTAGTATAGTGAATATGAAAACATAGGGCTTATTTAGGGTTATTACATGATTTTTAATAATTGAAGGATTTGGAAACCTCCCTATTATTATTTTTATGATAATATATCCCCTAATTGGTTTTATAAAATCCACATATTGATCATGTTCTCAATTATCTAATGTATCCACAATTGTAAGTGTAAGTAGGATCTATCTTCTCCGAGTTAGGATTGATTTATAGATATGATGCATTTTTGATTGTATCATATCATGGCTACCTATTTATAGACATTGGTGATTTATTTATGCATCATGGTTACCATATTTACTAGACCATTTAATAGATATGGATAAAGTGAGACTAGTTACACTAGATCTAGGATGTATCATGGAGATAAGGCACATCCCACTGAGTGTTGATATCATTATCATGTTCCTTGGATTATGGGAATGGTTTACAAACATGTTTCAATGTGTGGTGGATGGGGATTCCATAAAGGTGGGTATCACACTGGAGGACATCCATGCATTGTGTGGATTACCTATAAGAGGGACACTAGTGATCATAGAGACATTAGATGATCTAGAAGAGAGATAAACACTATCTATGTGGGCTACATACTTAGATAGGATATACCCAAGGTTGAGGGTTAGTTTATTCAATGTGTATATTATATATATATATATATATATATATATATATATATATATATATATATAGAAGGCCATGCTTGGACTTGTGATAGAACAAGTGTTGTGTCACAAGTTAGATGGTAAGGTAACACTATATGCACTAGTTGTATTCCAACTCATTTTGGATTAGGGGGTGCTTTATGATTTTAGGTATATCATCTAGATATAGTTCATGCATGATATATATGGGATGATTTATAGAGGGTATAAGACAATGGGATTAGTTTTTTTATTAGTACATGGATATATGAAAGGTTTTCAATGTATCATCTTGATGGGTTACCCCATATGGTTGATGATAAGTTACCTTAGGTGGTGAGATGGATATAAGACCAGGTAATGTAGGCCATGCCCTACGTGTTAGTTTTGTAGGAAGTCACATAAGGGAGATCATGTGGTATCGCTATGTACATAATATTATTATTTAGCCTAGTTAGGTGAATATGGCACTAGGGATAACTCAAGAATAGATCATGAGACACTATACTTGGTGGGTAGAGCTGTAGCTAATGGCATGCTTGTTAGGATAGTTTGGATACCAAACCTATCAAATCCTATAGTATTGATTATTTTTTGGGAATGACATGATAGAGATCCAAGGGAGAGATGAGGAGGAGTTCTAGTTAATAGACTGATGAGCAAGCTATGACATGTGAGATCATGGATTGGTCAAGCATGATAATCAACATTTAGAGGAGGAGAGAGCATGGATGTGAATGTAGGGGTGTAGTAGGTAAAACAATAGGAACCATAGTAGTAGGAGAAATAACCACCTAAAACACATCACAAATAGATATTCCATTAGTGAGATCAAGCATAGATGAGGGTAGTCACATAAGATGATTTGATAATTAGCCCAAGATAAAGCTAGTTAATAGAGGCACCTCTAAGGGGGGGCTCATAACATGCATGAGTGGTGACTCATAGCTTTACCTTGATAGGGAGGTTAGTAATGGATGAGGTACTCATGGGATGGGTAGATATAAATACCATGCTTAATGGATGACCAGATAGGGAGATGGTGGTTGGTGATACTAGAACTGGTAATAAATATTGTAATTTATCAATTTTTGACATAGAATACTAGTTTTAAGTGATTGTAGGTAGATATATATATTTTTGGATGTATTTATGATCTAATATCTATCTATTTTAGATTTTTTATGTCCTAAAATAGAGGATGTCAGAAGGGGATCCTTAGTCATGGTGGTGCACATAGACATTTTGGATGGGATGCTAACACCATATAGCCCCACCATGTTGGGTGATCCTATGGTACCATATTCCCTATCTTATATAGGCTAGTTTAGGCTATTGGAGGAGGATGTGAGGTAGATACATATATGTAGGGATGGAGTGCAACCAATGATAGGGGTGGGACTACAAAAGGCACAAGCCTGGTAGGCCCTGGCTCAGGAGAGATCCACACATATGGCTACCATGATCTATCTGAGATAGTTATAAGCCTAGGTGGCCAACTTATAGGTACAAGTAATATATTTGAGATCCTAGGCAAACTAATTACATCACACTATATAGAGGCGATAGTCCAAATCATCTATGGGTAGTGTGGTTAGGCCATGGGATAGGCATGATGGAACCTAATCATAGAGTTGGATCTATGTGTTTTGTAACATTATATAAAACATTTGATATATCTATCTATATTTATATATATATATATATATATATATATATATATATGTTTATTGTTCATAGATATATTTATTTCTAGCACATGTATTTTCTTTTGTTGTATATGATATGGGAAATGTATTTGGAGTGTTGTATTTTGTATAATTATGTAATACACATGCATGGTTAAAAATCAAAAATCAAAAAGGAAATAGAAAAGTATAATCGATCACAAAAAAATGCACTACACATTATATCATGATGGTAAATGTTTAATAACAAAATATGACTAAGTATAATAAACCAAAAAGTGGCAAACAAGAGGACAAAATGTTTTTAAACCATGAAAAATATTGGCACCAAATTACAAAAAATAAAATCACATTGTATCATGTTGAGAAGTATGAAAATAATGTAATAAAATGGAAAGCATGTGAAATATGAATGGTATAAAAACAAATAAATTATGTTAATCAATCATACTAAATCACATTGAGAAATATAAAAGAGAAATAAAATTGGAAAAATTAACTTAAATTGATCACACTTATTCAAGTTGGAAAGTTTGAAAAACTTAAGAAAATGGTTGTATTCTTACATGCAATTAGAAAAAAAGAAGATAAAAGTGAAATATCAATTAAGTAAGCATAAAACATACTAAATTAATTATGAGAAGCATGGTAATTATGTGTAACTCATAATCAATCATGACTTATCTTAAATTTGACACATGTAATTTCATTGTGACTTGGGTATAGGAAAATTTTTTGAATAAGAATATGGCCTATCCATGGTCTTACACTGCAACTCACTTTAGGAACACTAGTGAGGGGGAAACAACAAGAAAAATTTGTGAAATGGGATGTCTAGAATGGTAATGTGAAAATTTGGTTATTTATAAGGAAGGCCTGATCCTATCCAAGGTCTTACACTATAACTCACAAATGGGATCCCTAGGGGGAGTGATTAGTGAAAAAATAATATTTCTTAAGTGGAAATATTAAGATTGTAGGTAATGAAAGAAGGAATGTAAAAATCACAACATAGGTGTCTTATAAAAAGACCTTAGGAAATAGGAGGCACACTAAGGACATAGAAAGACACTAAGTGACTAGTGACCATTAATATATAGAGGATACCTATTCAATTTAAGAACAAATATGTGTAGGCAAATAAGTGAGGTACTAAGATCAAATCATGTTAGTTGTTTTAATAAGAAAAGTAAAATGGACCTGCCTTCCCATAATGTGTACCCCATTCCTTAGGACCTCTTTAAGAACAATCAGTTTACTATGAATATTGGGTATTTACATGAGAAAGTAGGTAGCACTAAAATATTTTGTTATTATCCTTTTCCAATATACTAGCCTACCTCACCCCAATATACTTTAACTCTATCATGAGGCCAAATTTGGAGTTTGAGCATTGATTAGAAAAAATAGATGTGTTTTGAATCACATATTTTAGTGTGATTTGACTTTTGGAATGTTTTAATGTTACCTTTTATATTATTGACTTTTGTTAAAATGATTTGGATTTTAAGATTCCTCCTCCATATAGAATTGGAATGACCAATAATGAGAGATAAATTGATACACATGAATGAGCTTCACACTTTGGATAAAGGAAGCTAAATATCCAAATACATGACTAACTAAAACATTTAGGCTTACCTATGAACCAACATGTTATCTCAAGTCTCAACCATGTGTATGCTTAGTTTGTGAAGGGAAATAAGGGGAATAAAGGGAGATCTAAGATGGAATGGTAAAAGGAGAGTATAACGAGAGGAATTATTTTCTAACTTATCACATGGTAAAGAGGGATTGACTAAATGGAGCAAGGTTTGTATAACCATGTCACAATAATGATTACCCATGTGTATAGAGATAAGGTATGAAAAAATCATGAGAAAGAACAAGATATCCATAAAAAATTAATGTAGAGAGATAAAGTATGTAATCATGAAAAATAATCCATAAGAGAACATAAGGAAGAAAATGACACCATAAGCAACAAGTAGTGTGAAACATAAGTAATCATGTAAGATAAATAATAATTTGATATAATGTCAAACGATATAAGATAGATAAATGTAAATTTGGAGCATGCATCTAATACAAATGAAGAAATAACTGAAATAACACCATATTATGTTCATAAATATTTCTAAATTTAATCACACACATTAAAATAACATCTAATCAGTTTCTATGAAGCTGAACTTGAATTGCAGCTAGTGTCTCATCAATTTTTAGGGAAAGTTGATAAAATACTTCATGTCAAATATCCTTAATTAAAAATGTAGGATTGCTTGAATGATTATTTTGATGAGGAATATCATATGAGGGATACTTAGGATAAGGAATAAGTGTGAAATATATAATATATGAAGGGATCACTAGTGGAAAATGGGCCACATGTGAAAGATTCACTAGTGGAGAAGAGGCCATAGGTGAAGGAGGATCCATGGGTGAAAGAATCATAGGTGGGGAAACTGTAAGTAGAGAATGGACCACAAGTGGATGAGGATAAATGGGTGGGGGAATAAATGGTGGGGAAACTATAGGTGGATAAGGGACCATAGGTGGAGGAGCTATGGGGGAATAAAAGGAGCCTTTTTATGGTGGTGACCTATTGGAGGAAGGGTAGTAGGCATAATAATGGCTATGAGGTGGTCCTTGAGATGCTACTGAAGGATGTAATAATGATTAGTGTGATGATTACCACATTATTTCCATAGATGATATACCTTTCCATATTTGGGAATATATTCAAGTAATAATTTTAGGGGAGGTAGAGCCTTATCTATGGGATGATGAATAGTGAGATTCATTATGTTGATATATTGTCTTAGCTTGTGATAATACATGGAAGAATGATTATTTGTGTTGTGGAAGAAATATATATGCTTGTTAGTAGAATTTATGGGTGTAATAATAGAGAAAGTGGAAGCAAAAACTAGAGAAGGATGTTGTAATGAATAGTTTCTAGTCTAATGACTGATAAATTTATGAATATCATAATATGGTTGATCATCCTATTTGGTGGGCAAAGGATCAAGCTATGATAAAGGGAGTAAACCATCACCAAGGGGATGTGGGGATGGTAGAGAGACTGGGTGAGGCTCAACTAAAGGAGCAATAACATTAAAAATAGGAAGAGACTCAACTAGAGAGGGAGTGGGAATAGGATCAAAATTGGGCTCAACTAAGGGAGGGGTAGGATGCATGAAAGGCTGAAGGATAGTTATAAGCATCTCAGGGGTAAGTTAGCTATAGGGATCTTGGTATCTATAAAATCAATAGGGACTAGTCATAGCATGATCCATAAGTATTCCCGTATGAGGTTATTTATAAACTAGAGATTTGTACACCATATTTACCTTGTGAAAAGAATAAAAATGCTAAAATTAGGAATTATATAGGATGCAATGTAAGAAGATATATGGAAACAATGAATAATGATAATGAATGATTTTAGCATCTTAGCCCTAAACATGACCTATTAACAATGGGTTATTTAAGGTATAACCATCATCATAGTCAGGTTATTGAAGATTAATATCATAGGTAGGGATGACTTTGTCATCAGATGTGGTGTGATGAATGGAGTGTTGATTATTAGTTAAGAATACAAGTATATCATCACTAGGTGGTTGTTGAGAATGTGAATTTAGAGAAGGTGGAAGTTGAGAAATGAAATAAAGAGAGAGATTAAAAAATTTGATCTTGAGATTGATCCTATCAGGCTCATCATCATCTAAATCTAAGAGGTTCGGTGGTATATTCCCAATGAGTTTAGGGTGACCATGGTAACTATTGGCCAAAATTGGCCTACATACAAAAAATTTATGTAGAGGGACTATGAAATTATCCTAAGCCATTCCTCAATTTTTTTTATAGTATATGACCTTTATACACCTTCATAAATCAAGATTTTACGAAAAAAGTGGAGAGTTTTAAATTTATAAGTTTCAAGGATGTGAGCTCTGTGTCAGATCAACCTATGAAATACTTTTCAAGACCATTTTTATAAGGCTAAATCATGTTATTTTCTATTTGTATGAGAGTATCCAAATGTTAGGAGAATACAATAGTGAAAGTGGTCATAGAAAAAATTTCTTCACTTGAAAGATGCATGGCCTTGAAAACTACCTAGTATGCAGATTTATGTGTGTTTCCAGGTGCCAAATCAACTTATGAAACACTTTTCAAACACCATTGTGCAAGAGTAAATGAAGTAAAATATTATTCAAATTTCACATGATGGTAGCCAAATTTGGGGAGAATGTGAAGGTAAAATATTGCAAAAAAGAATTTCTCCCACATGTGAAATGTGCAAGGTTGAAAATTAGCTTATGAGCTGATTTTTACTTAGTCATTTTTGTGTGCTTCTAGTTTTTAGATACGACTAGTGTGCACATTTCAAGCTCATTCTCTCAATAGTAAATGAAGTAAAATATTTTTAAAATAAATCATGGTCATAGATAAATTTCATTATATTCAATGGAAAATATAGTGCACACATATGAGATATGGTGTGTAAAATGTGCATCTATGAAAATCTACATCTACGTTCATTTTTACTTAGTCAATCTTTGCATCTCTTAGCTGTTAAATCTACCTATTGAGCAATTTTGATTTCCATTTGTGAAGATAAAAATGAACTCCAAATTCCATGAAAATTTATATGATTGTAATATGATATTTAAATAAGGTAACTTAGTTTGTTTTATAGTTGTGTGAGTTTCAAGTGAAAAGTTATGATGGTGCAAAATGACCCTTAATGGAATATTTAGCACTCGACTAACTTTTACCAGAAAACACTCAGAGGGTAGGTCATAGGGGTTAGTTTGACCATTTAAAAAAAATTAAAAACACATTTTTTATATTATTTTAAATAGATTTATTTAAATATAATATATGATGGGTTTTGCTTATATCTTATGCTATGATTTTCCATTTTTCCATAGTCTGAAGGTGCTGATGTGATTGTGTGTTGGTTTCTTGCCACATATTCTGATCCATAGCTCCATTTTTTATGTTACTTGTTGTGTTAAAAATATAAATTATTCTTCTTTGTAATGATTTTAATTTCAAATAAGATAAATGTATATTTAAAATTGATCAATATCATAGCTATAATGTGTATTAATGTGATGAACCTTCACAAAGTGTCTAGAGGCTTTTAGACGGCAAATGGCGGATGGCGTAGAGTTACAAGATAAAATATTTGGGGATTGGAGATGGAAGATGGAGAATTTAATACATTTTTAGAGTATTTAAATATTTTTTCTTCCTAATGAATCATGATTCATCATTCCCAACAAATTCTTGTCTTCTATTGTGTTTTTTAGCCAATGAGAGGATTTGAAGACTATTAGAACAAATGAAGGTTAATTTTTATATGATGGATTAAGTCTTGATTGGATAAAAATGTGGTTGATCATTCATTTAAGGATGGTAGGAGGCTCATTTTTTATTTCGCATGGCATGTTCCCTCTCTCTTCTCCTTTTCTCTATATATCCCATTTTCTTCCCTATTGTAGGCTCTATCTCACTTTTGAGAACAAATTTATTCTCTAATTTTTTAAGAGTAAGATAATATAATTTTGAAAAGGATATAACCTATAAAAACTTGTATGAAATACTTATTTAATCAATAAATATTTAATTAATGAAGACTTTCTTTACCTATCTCTTGCCTCTGAACTATGTTTAGCAAGCTTATGTATGAAGGCACTGTGAAGGAGAATATTCCATGTCCATTGTCCTTCTTTCTTGCCTATTTTAAGGTGTTTTAAAGTTTATTTCAAGTTTTAAATTTTGTTATTTATGCCGCTAATGTAATATTGGTGTGAGTCTTATAATTTATCTTTGCTTCATTCATTTTTTGGTGAACCTAGTTCATATATACTTATGTGATTAGCTAGATTATGAAGATTGTGTGACCTAGCATTGTCTTAATCTTCATCAGTGTATATTTCATTCTTATGTGAGTTCTCATCTAATTTGGTGAAACAATTTTCAGATTTATTAGTAATCCTGTTCCCCCTTTCTAACCCTTTTCCCCCTTTTTAACCCTTTTCCAAGCATAATCATTAGTCTAGGTGATCCATCAAGAGGAATTCGGCCTTCTCTGAAGGCTCAACCCAACTACAAGATATCCATAACTTGGGATTATTACCATTGTGTATATTAGTTAGAGAGAGCCTGAAGAACCCTTTACAAGGGTGTAAATTAATGCTACAATAGATTTTGGCACTCCTAATGGAACTACTACTGCATTTTAAATCTCACTAAAAGGTTCTTAGTGTCACCTTTCAGTGTAATTAGCCTTTAGAGACATGTTTTCAAACATAAATGGTGACTCCACTACAAAAATTGACTAGTTAGGTAGCCTAAGTGCCTAATTTTAGGATTTGGTATGTATAATCAAACATCCTTTGATCAGTATGCTCATTCTCTACATCATAATCACACTTATCAAGATAATAATGTTTATGTGTTCCCCCTAAGTGGCCCTTAAACAACCCATTAGCCCTATCATGGCTCTTACCTCCTTACCACCCCAACACATGACCAAAATTAGTCCCTTTGGCAATTAGATCAGTCTTCTAATCCCCTTTATCAAGACTATCTATATCTTGTTACAACCTTGTTAGGATTCAAGCAAGAATTATTATATTATATTGAGTTGATAAGGGAGATTGGTAGGGGTTTATATTTTTATTTAGTCATCTCTATCCATTTTCTACAATAATTAAGAAGCTTCCTTTAATTGGTTAGGAATAGGTGGTCAGTTTGTGAAGACGAACAATGGGTAGTTTTTGAGAGGGAAAACAAGGAATGGTTTAGAAGCATGGTTCAAAGCTTGGAGAGTGTGTTTATATCTTATGAGGACCAATAGGTTTAGTGTAATCAGTCTTATGTGTCATATCCCCTTTAGGATCCTAAAACCTAGCCTCTAAGAGCCCTAAATCAGCCCCTTAGTCAACCTTGTCAAATCTCATCTTTGTCATGAGTCAAGAAAATCATTATAGACCATGGGAGATTGATTATGAAGGTTAATACATAGGTATCCCTTAGAAAATATTTCCCCATCCTTTCCATGAATAAGACAAGTGATTTTTTGCAAGATTTTTAGAGTGTGTGGGAAACCATTGAAGAGAAGGATTATCTATACTTTAAGAAGAACCAAGAAAAGGAATGGATACATTAGATAGAGGATATGTTGACTCATTGGAAGGATGAGTATATCAAACCCAAACCAATCAATTTTCCCTCTCCTACCCCTACACCTACTCCCACTCAAGATCATGAAACCATCCCACTATGGATCTTCTCTTACACCTCTGACCTTGACTATGCCATGCCCTCTCTTATGAAACCACCCTCTCCTATACCCATTCAATAATAATAGAGGGTGGTTGTATATTACACATTTACATCATGGAAATCAATTCAAAAGGGCATAGAGAAGAAGGAAGAGGTATTAGTTATGGTGGTCCAAGAACCTATGTAAGAGGAGGAGTTAGTAGTTAAACAGAATAAAAAAGAGGTGTTATCTCAAATAAATGAGCTTAACATAAAAGAGTTCCATGAATCTTTCTCCATCTCTCAATAAACACAAAATATTCCACTCAAGGTGCCTAATTAGAATGACACTCTCTTAAGCTGCAAGAAAGGTGAACTTCTTCACCCTCCCATCATCTCCCTCTTGAAGAAAGAACCTATTTTACAAAGGATAGAGGAAGATCTTAGAGTCATAGGTGAGCCATAAGAGTAAAATACAAGTTTTTATGATGAATATATCATAATAGGTAGCCCAATTCATCTAGGGGAGGAAGAATCAGGGTTAGACCAACCTTCTTATCATGAATTTAACACTAATGAATCAGAGCCTACAAAGGACAATACTCAAGCTAAATAATGGGTGGACCTTGAATGGACTACTAAATATCCATTATAAATATATTGAAAAGAGGATCAAAACTAGGTACTAGAGATTTGTCCACTTCAAGATGAGGTGTCAATTGAAGATAACCCTGATATGTTGGAGCTAGAGGAAGATAAACCAGACCTTGAGAAAGACAAGTGTGATGGTTTGGACCTTGATTGGTTAAATAAACCTTCATTTTTAGTTTTAAAAAAATATGAAATATTGAGTGAGATTGATGAAGGATACATCTCAAGTGATTAAGTGATACAGTTTGAGAAACGTACTAGTAAAGAGCCTGAAAAGTTATGGCAGTAGTTCCATGCCATAACCAAAGAGTTTGAGGAGGCTAACAGACATGTCATTCAAAAAAAATATGAACATGATTCTCTAAACATGATTATTAATAATTTTCAAAATAATAAGGCTGAATAAGATGGTCTTTTTGAGCCACCAAGTGAACAAAATGCACTTGCTCCCAAGAACCTGAACGAAGTCTTCATGCAAGGACTTCTCAAGAGTGATAAGCAACATCAAGAAAGGCTTGAGACAATAAGGTATTTTTTATACATTGGATACATGTTTTTACCTCTCCATCCATTAGGTATCAATCCAAAATAATCAACAATCAATCATCTTAGTCCACCTAGCATGACCTCACAAAATTAGGGTGCCTCTAATCCTTGTCCATTACTAGTGAATGATGCTAAAAGTGTCCGATTTGATCCAGGAGGAAAAATTTGAAAGTTTATTTATACATATTAGTTTAAATTTTTACTTTTATATAAGTTCCTACACACAAATTATTTCATATTTTAGTTGTATTTTATCTCCTCTAAGTACCTACGTACACATGCGCTTTATTGTTTTTCTTGTTGTTCTTTCTATTTTGAAAAATATCCAAAGGTTGGTAGCCAAGTTTTAGATTTATATAATGTTTTTAGTGAGAATAATATACTCCATTTCTAAATGGATAGACTAAGGTGACTAATCTATTGCATAAATGGTCATGTAATCCTAGGAGGTCTCAATGATGTTAGCCAAAATTGACCTACATACAAAGCTTTTGCATAAAAGGACTATGTAGTTCTCCCAAGCCATTAATAAATTTTTTTTGTTGTATATAACCTTTTTAAACCTTCATGAATAAAATATTTTAGGCAAAAAGTGGAGAGTTTAAAATTTTTAAGTTTCAGGGTTGTGAGCTCTATGTCAAATCAGCGTATGCAATGCTTTTCAAGAGTATTTTTACAGGGCTAAATCAAGTTATTTTATCTCAAAAATTTATATGTGAGTATGAAAATGTTATGATAATAAAATTGTGAAGGTTTTAATATAAAATAATTAGTCACTTGAAATATTTTTAACCTTAAAAACTGCCCAGTACACATATTTTTTTTTGTTTCTAGGTACTAAATCAACCTATGCAACACTTTTCAGACACTATTATGTAGGAGCAAATGAAGTCAAATCTTGTTAAAATTTTACATGATGGTAGCCAAATGTAGGGATAATATTAAGATAAAATATTATGTAGAAAATTAACTCCCACGTGTGGAATTTTAGGGCTGAAAATTGGCTTTTGAGTTGATTTTTACTTAGTAAATTTTATGTGTTTCTAGTTTTCAGATATGGCCAATGCTCATGTTTCAAGCTCATTTTATTAGTAATAAAGGAGGTCCAATATTTTTAAAATTTATCAGGGTGATATATAAATTTCATTATATTGTAATGGAAAAGATAGTGTGCACATATGGGATATGGTGTGTAAGATGTACAAATATGAAAATTCACTTTTGTGCTGATTTTTACTGAGTCATTTTATACATCTCCCAGTTGCTAAATTTTCCTAGTGAGCACTTTCATTTCCAATTTGTACAAGATAAAATGAAATCCAAATTATATGAAAATTTATATTATTATAATATAATATCCTAAGAAGGTAATGTAATTTTTTTTTAGATGCACGAGTGTCAAGTGAAAACTTATGATGGTGTAATGTGACCCTTCTAGGAAGATTTAGCACTTAGCCAACTTTTATTAAAAACACTCAGAGGGAAGGTCGCAGGGATTATTTTGATCATTTAAAAAAAATAAAAATACCCTTTTTATCATATTTTCAATATATTTCTATAAATATAAGATATGATGGGTTTTTCTCATATCGTATGCTATAATTTTTCATTTTTGCATATTTTGAAGGTGCTAATGTGACTATGTGTCACTATATGTTGGTTTTTTAGCCATATATTTTGATCTCTATATCCATTTTTGATACTCCTTATTGAGTTATAAATATTAATTATTCCTCTTTGTAATGATTTTAATTTCAAATCAAATAAATGTATATTTAAAATTGATCGATATCATAGTTGTAACATGTATTGATGTGATAAGCCTTCACAAATAGTCTAGAGGATTCTATAAGGCAAGTAGAGGATGGCATAGAGTTCCAAGATAAAATATTTGGGAATTGGAGAGTTCAGATGGAGAATTTAATAAATTTTTGGATTCTTTAAAGATTTTTCCTTCCTAATGGATCATGACTCATCATTCCCAAGAAATTCTTGTCTTTTAGTGTGTTTCTTAGCCAATGAAAGGATTTGAAGATTATTAGAACAAATGAAGGTTAATTAGTATATGATGGATTAAGTCTTGATTGGATCAAAATGTGGTTAAAAATTCATTAAAGGATGGTGTTAGGATAATTTATTGATTTCATATGGTGTGATTCCTCTCTCTTCTCCTTTCTCTATATCTCTCATTTTCTTCCTTATTGTAGGCTCTCTCTCACTTTTGATGAGAAATTGATTTCTCATTTTTGAAGAGAAAGAGGCTCTCATTTTAACAAGGATATATCCTATCAAAAATTATATTAAATACATCTTGAAGTAATAAAGACTTTATTTACCTATTTCTTGCCTCTGAACTATGTTTAACAAGCTTGTGTATGATGTCATTATAAAGGAGAATATTCCATATCCATTGTCCTTATTTATTGCCTATTTTAAGGTGTTTTAAAGTTAATTACAGGTATGTATTTATTTTCTTTTTATCATTAATATAATATTGGTGTGATTCATAGAATTCCTCTTTACTTCGTTCATTTCTTGGTGAACCTAGTTCATGAAATACTTATGTAATTAGCTAGATTGTGAGATTGTGTGTGCTAACATTATCTTAATATTCATCAGTATATATTTCATACTTATGTGAGTTCTCATTTAATTATTGCATCAGCTTTTATGTTTTTTTGTAACCCTTTTCCACCTTTTTAACCCTTTTCCAATCATAATAATTAATCTAAGTGATCCATCAAGAGGAATTTGGTATTCTTCATAGGTTCGACCCAACTACAAGATACCCACAACCTGAGGTTGTTCCCATTGTGTAGCTTAGTTAGAGAGAGCTTGAAGAACCTCTCTAAGGGTGAAAATTAATGCTACAATAGTACCTCACGTATAGTTGATAGGAAAGTTAAATCATTGAGATTTGTGGAATGGAATAGTCAGTAAGGGTTTAAGGGTTGGAATTTTGAATACATGATCGTCTTCGAATTATTTAACATTCCAAGGGTTAGTGTCACTTTGAATCCTATATATTACACAATTGTAAGGTAATTTTACACATTGTTAGGCATGAGAGGAAACTAATCTCATGTGATGAGTCCATGGCTTACTAGGCAAGATGTTATAGGATAGAGGAAAATTGAATATCATTACCTTTACTAGAATAGTGATAGGTGGAATGGTGATAGGGAGCCACACACAACCTAAGGGAGGAATTTACTTTTGGTCATATCATTGACACATGTTGCATGTGTAATTAAGATTTCATTCATAATATCCAAGGGTTTTAATAAAATTGAGAGAGGTAACATAATACCTAAACCCTCTTCAATCAAGGCACACTTGACTTGGATATCACCAATTTGGACATTGATAAAAAGGTGAGGGTCATCTGCACAAAGAAAAATCTCATTGGGAATCATAGAATAAATGGGTAATTTGAGGGAAAGAGAAGTTTCCATTATTTCATCAACATGTATGGACATCTCTTCACACTATTTTAAAATGCTATCTTCTGATCCAGATAAGGTGGCTACATGTCCTACTAGGGGAGGAAGAAGGATGTTCATTTCAAATAGGACTTGCATAAGTTTAAGAAATGGGATTTGAGATGGGATATTAGTAAGTTATGAGATAATATCCTATTCATCGTAACCCATAAGGGGATTGCTAAAAAAAGGTACATAGTATTGAAGGAGGTCCTTGAAAGGAGGATCCAAAGTGCATGCAAATTGATGTTGATAATATTTGAGAAGTTTAATTGGAGGAAAAATTTGTTAATTATCTTTAGAGGATGGGGTAGTTGACATAGGTTTAGTTTGAGATAAATTTAAAGAAGTGGTAATAGAATTTTGAGTATCATTGGTGATGGGTTAATAGGTTGGAGGAGTGGTAGAAATGGTATGAGAATTATTATCCAATGGATATGTTGGAATTGGTTCATTGAATGATATAATTTCACACTAATTCTTCCTCTAAATCTCATTGAAACTTTCTTGAAGAACTCAATTCCATGCCTTGTAAGATTCCTCTTATGGAATCACTTCGTACTTACCCTTATCATCACAAGTTCCTTATGCAATAATTAAAATAAATTGAATATCCATCTTATATATATTAAGAACCACCTTTTATTGAACCTCAACCTACCAATGTGCATACCATTTAAACCATGTGTCCTTCCAAACCATCTATTGAATTTGTTGAAGAAGACTTGATTAATGATGAAATCCTTTTCCATACTAATGATCCAGCAGTATTAATTAAAATAGACATTAATATTACCCTTATCTACAAAGTCTTAGTTGATGAAGGCTATTGTATTAATGTGACATCTTTGTGGCTCATATAACAAATTGGTTATAATAAATATCATCTCAAGCAAACCCACCTTACCTATCATGGATTTGATAAAACTAATCAAAAGACACTTGGTTATATTTGGCTTCCCCTAACCATCAGACCTAAGATGGTTTGACCTAAACTTATGGTCCTTAATTTTCCCCTCTTATACCATCCTATTTGGTCACTTGTGGAATCACAAAATGAGGTTCATCACTTCTTTTGGTAGCCAATGTATTAAATTCTTACATAAAAACAAATAGTATAAACGTGAGGCTTATCCTAACCCTTGGAGTATTCAAATTCTTAATCTAAAATCTCAATACTTCATTCTTGCCATCCCCACTATCAATAGTGCTCCTTTACCTAAGTTTATCAACATCAATCCAAATTTACAAGTCACTCTTATTAATTCAAATGATGATGAACCTAATGACTTGAAACATACTTGCAACACTACCAAGCTACCTTCTTATATATTAGACTGTCTTCCTCCTTATTTGTTACCTCATGATCTTATTATTCCTCTAATTTATGATATCACTAATTTTCCCCTCCATGAAATGCTTAGGAGCCTTCTCTAATAGAAGATTCCTTCACTTGTAATGATTATGGAGTGGTCAAATTATTCCAATATCCTCTCATCATGTCTCCATGTAAATTTATTAAAATTAGGATTTCACCTTCTAAAACTCCCTCTGAATCTCAAACATGTACAATTTCACCAACCTATGATGATAACTACATAATGTCCTAAAATCAATCTCAAGACTTAGATGTTTAACATTATCATAAAACCTTAGAGCAAATACATGCTTTTAATTGGGATGTCCATATAGTTTCTATAGATCATGAATTCAATCCCAAAGGTCATGTTCCTCCTATTAATTCTCCACTCCCAGATACTCCTTGGGTGGTAGACTAAATCTTACTTTTTGAACCTTGAAAAATTCCTACATCTTATCTACAACCTATAGATCCCATCAGTTTATCTAATTCTTCCCCCATTATAGAAATTAATGACACACCAATCTCATTTGATCCATCTACTTCTCCTGCTCCTGAGATTACATTAGATGCCAAGGCCATAGGCATCCATCAGATACACTCTAAATATGATCTCCATGGTAATCAAATTATCAATCTCAAATTATATGTTGAGTACTATATTCCCCTTCCAACTTTGCCTAGTGATGAAGATATTCTTGAAATAATTCATGCTTGAGAACCTCAACTTCCTTGACAACATCACAAACTTGGGAATTTCAAAAACAAAGCCCCTTATTTCAATAATTTCATTTTTAGTATTGATCCTAAAGCTAATCCAATTTTTTATTTACCAAATACACCATACCATTTCTATGATGGAAATATTATGCTTAACAAAGAAACTACTCACATTGAATATGGAACTCCATCATGCCCTCGACTAATTATATTTTCTTGCAAACTCTCACCTACTGAACATGATAACTTTAGTTTATTTAAAATTAGTATTATAAGATTTTCATTTAATCCTATGAGGACATGCCTAATATTGACCCTAGTATTGTGATGCACAACATCATCACTTATTTTGATGCCAAACCTATGCATCAAAAATAACAAAAATTTCCACTTGAGGTTTCCACCTTATGCCACAAAGATATTATCAAGCTTATTGATGCTAAGTTTATCAAACTAGTGGATTATTCTCAATGGGTTTCTAATATATTTTTTGTTCAAAAAGAGGTCACAATGGTCATTTTCATATGCATTTATTTTTGTAATCTTAATCTCACTTTTCCTAAGGATAATTTCTCTCTACCTTCAATAGATGCCATTGGCAATTCCACAACTGGTAATGAAATGTTATCTCCTCTGGATGGCTTCGCGAGTTATAATCAAATTTACATCAATCCTAAGAACCAACATAAGACCACTTTCACCATGAAATGTGGAATCTATTTATATGTTAAAATTTTCTTCAACCTCAAAAATGTCGAAGCCATTTGTCAATGAGAAATGACTCATATCTTTCATGATCTTATCCATAAATATTATATAAACCTATGTGGATGACCTCATTGCTAAATCTAAAATTTTTAAGACTCATCTTTATGATCTTGTCATTATCTTTGACCATCTCCTTAAATACAAAGTTAGACTCAATCCTTACAAATGTGTCTTTAGTGTCACATCTAGAAAACTATTAAGATTATTATTCTTTCTCTATGGCATCGATGTTGACCCTAACAAGATTAGTGATATCATCAACATGCCCATTCTTCATTCCATTCCAAAAATTCATATTTATCTTAGTAAACTTGGGTAATTAAATGATTCATCCCTAAAATGGCTTACTTTATCTACTTCATTAATACTCTTCTTAAAAAAGGTAATACTTTAGAATGCATGTCTCCTTATCAAAAAGCACTTGATAACATGAAAGAATTATTTCTTTACCCACCTATGCTTGATCCTCCTTCCAATGATCAACATTTAATATTGTATACTTATTCCACACCCATATCAATTGGGCCAATTCTTGCCCAATAAGATGTTATCAGCTACCATATCAGTTGAGGCCCAATTAATTATGAGAAACATTATACAAAAGCCAAACATGATTTCCTCCCCATATATTATATAGCTAAAAATCTTTGACATTATATGCTTTACCAGACCAATTATGTCATCATTCATTTTTATCACCTTCATCATTTCATCTCTAAATCCTTTCTTTCTAAAGACAAAATTGACAAGTCGATGGTCCTCCTTATGAAATTTGATCTCTAAATTATTAGTCAAAAAGCTATCAAAAGACAAATTATAGCTAATCAACTTGTCCTAGCTCATATGATAGCTACTAACCACCTTGAAGATAGTATTTATGATGAAAATATTATCTATATTGAAGGCCTCAACCAAGATATATCTCTTAAAGATTACATGCATAACTTCACCACTAATCTTGAAGAATATAATCTAGATAAATCTGATATCCTCCCTGATACTACCAAACCAAAAGTAGTTATCGAAGCACTTCTTGAAATTAATGTTGACTTACATGAGGATAATTGGACCCTTAACTTTGATGGTGCTAAATGCCTTCAAGGAGCTAGGGTAAGTTGCATTCTTACAATTCCTCTTAGAAAAATCATCCTTTATCTTTTCACTTAATATTTGATGTCACTAAAAATATAGTAGAGTATGAATTTGTAATCTTAGGCTTGATAATTTCCGTTGATTTAAATATCTAATAGCTACATTATTTAGGTGATTCTCAACTCATTTACCACCAATTCAAAAGTGAAAACTAAATTTATTATCATCAAATTATAGCCACTCTCACCAAAAATCTCATTTCTTTCACCATCAAGTATATCCTTTGAGATCAAAATTCTATTTTGTATTCCCTTGCTTCTTTGACATCTCTTTTTCATTTACATCAAGTTGTTATTGATCCCAATTTTCTTATCAAAATAATAAAATATCCATCCTCTATTCAACCACAAAATTAATTTATCTACCATATTGAGGCTATCACCATTTGACAAATTCCATGGTACAAAGACATCATTTAACTTTTAGAACATCAAACTTATCTCCTAACTTAGGTTCCTATAAAAAAACTTGCATTCATAAACAATATCTTAAGTATGTATTTAGATTTAAAATCCTTTATTATTTCAATTTTAAAGGTACCTTGCTCTATTGTGTTATGTAAGATGACGTTCATCCTCTTCTTGATCAAGCACATGGGGACATTTATGGTGGTCATTGTAGTAGACATACTACAACCCACAAATGCCTACTTATGGGATACTTTTAGCCCACTCTTAAAAAAGATGCCATTGAATTTTCTAAAAAGTGTACTCCTTGCCAACTTCTAATGATTTAATTTATTAACCTCTAGAAAAGCTTCAAATAATAGAATATCCTTGGCCATTCTCCATTTGGGTATTAGATATCATAGGAAAATTACCTCAATCACAAGATGAGCATGTCTTTATAATTATAACCACATAATATTTTATCAAGTGGGTTGAGGATATACCGCTTGTTAATGTCATCGGTACTACCATCTCCAAGTTCATTCTCAATCAAATCATTTTCCCCTTGGTTTCCCTCATAATATCATTTCAAATAATGGTGGTAATTTCCAAAATAAAAATGTCAAACAACTTTGTGTTAAATTGAAAATCAATCACAAATTTTCCACACCCTATCATCCATAATGTAATGGTCAAGTTGAGGCCACCAAATTTTTTTTTAATAAAATTATCCAAAAGATAATTCATTAAACCTACACAAATTATCACCTACATATATATCCTGCTATTTAGGCCTATCACACTAGCATGCATATTGTCACTGGGCCAATACCATTCTCTATAGTCTATGATTGTGAGTCAATGCTTCTATTTAAAGTTGAGCTTACTTCTCTCCATATATATCTTTATAGTATCATACCTAATGAATAATTACATGAATATTTACTTCATGCCTTTGATGTCCTTGATTAATGTCATCTTTTTGCTTTGTAAAACAATCACTAATACAAGGCCTATTTTATCAAATAACATAACAAACATGTTAAAATTTGCATGTTTAATGTTGATGATCTTATCCTTAAATCAAAATTAACTCATGAAAACTAAGGTAAATATACCCAAAAATGGTGAGGCCCTTATTTAGTCAAAGATATTCTAGGTCTAAGTATATATCTCCTTCAAACCAATGAAGGCAATGTTTTCAAATAACATACCAATATGCAATTTCTCAAGATGTATTTTTCCTAAATCTTTCCTATCTTTTCATGATTTATATTTGACATATATATAACAATTTTTTTAGGTTACTTACATAGGTATCACCCTCTACAATAGTTATCTCTTTTAATAAACCTTATTCCTTCCTTTTGGTCTTTTGGTTTCCCTTTTCCTTATGAGTTTCATTGTAAAACCATGGATAGGACCCGATCTTCCTCATGATGTGATTTTATCCTCTTTGTTTCCATAATTTTAACACACTATTTGGCACCCCTTGGGTTTTTTTTTATGATTTTTAATGTAAGACCATGGATAGGACCTGGCCTTCCTCAGAAATACCATCTTTTTCTTAACTCATTTTCTTTTCCAATGATTTTTGGCACCCTTGTGGGTTTCTCTTTTATGAGTTATAGTATAAGACCATGAATAAGACCTGACATTCCTCATAAAATTACCATCTTATCATTATTTTTCTATAATGTTTCTTGTAATGGTTATGAGTTTTTTATCCTTGTTCTTAACTTTAACTTTGCTTCTTTTAATAGATGGAATTTTCATAACAATCTATGTCAGCATGTTTTCCTCCATTTCCCTCAGTCTTATGATAAGGAATCATACTTTACTATTATTTTATCCTTTTTTTTCCTTTTGTCACATTTTTTTATTTAAAACAATTTAAATTATTTCATGTTTCATTCCTATTGATTTCTTTTACTTTCACTCCACATTGGATAAAACAAGGTTGAAATTAAGATAACACTTTTATTTCACCTAACTTTGTGAGAATCTTAGACACCATGCTCTCTATGTTATCTCTCTTAGCAACCAAGTCCCAAGTATTCAAATTAAAGTCATATTTAACACCCATGTTTGGTTCTCCAAATTTGTATGGAGGAGGAATAGAAAATTCCATCAAGAAATTCAAAATCCAAATCATTTGAAACAAAAGATAATGACATACAAAAGGCAACACACAAATATTAATAGTCAAAATCACATAAAAATATGTGATTACAAGCATATCTCCTATCTCCAATAAAATCTAAAACTCCACAATTGGCTTCACACTAGAGCCAAGGTCCATTGGTGTGTGTTAGGCTAGTAGATTGGAATAGGAAAATTCAACAAACTATATGTTTCTACCTACTTTCTCATGCAATTACCCAAACTTGGAATTAGATCAACAACTCTATAAGGGGTCTTGAGTAATGAGGAACACATTAGGGGAAGGTATTTCCATTTTATTTTTCATGCATATAGCCTTCATGGTATGATCTACATACTTCATTTGTTAACCTAAGACTTATGTGGCCAACAAAAGTTCTTCAGAGTCCTTAAGACTGATAATCCTCTTGTTTTCAAAAACCTAATTTGAGTGTCTTGACTTTGATAAAAATTTAACTCTACCTTGAATTTTCCTTCATTCTCCCCTACACCCATTTCATTTCCCTCCTTTACAGGCAAATTGTGATTCAAAATTTTTTCCTCCTCTTCTATACTTCCTTCTTCACATCTTAAAAACATGCTAGCACTACTTTGTTTTAGTTTTATTTATCCTTAGAGAAAAACAACATACTTAAGTAATTATGGATTATTTTCTTTATAACATGGCTTTACATTTCTATATATCCTTTAATAACTTTTTAACCATTTGTGATTGTTTTACCACCCTTTCTGAAGACACCTAAGTCTATTTATTCTTTCATGTACTTTTTCCATTATTGAGTGAGGTTGGCTTATTACTTCTCACTCAAAATATTTTTTTTCCCTTTTATGCACCTTTTTCCATTGATGATTAAGTATTGTTACTTCTCACTCATCAATGTTGTTTTACCAATTTTTTTACTTTTTCTTACCCATCTTTGTTTAAGTAAGGGTTGTTACTATTTTTACATTGATGTTTGACTACAATCCTTTGACATGTATCCTTGGTTTGAATTGGTGAGTTTTCCTTTCTTACTTAAGGTTTACTTGTTTGAGTTTTTTGGTTTTTAGTAGCCTTGTCTTTTTAGTTACCTGATTTACTCTAAAATTTTTGACTTGGTAATTTGATCTAACATAACACTTATCACCCTAGATTGCCAAATTTCCAAGTATGTCCCATCCACATAGCATCAGTTATCTTGGCTTTCTTATAATTAATTTTTTTCTCTTTCATTTTTTATTCTTGGGTTTGTTGAAAGTATTCTATGTACCCTTCACAATCAAAGCTATAAACACAATAGACAACCATTTAATTTTTCATTTATTTCCATTTTTTATCATTTAAGTTTAGTTATTTTTGCTTTAAAATACTACAAAATTTTTTATCCTCAACAATTTGTGTTACTATGTTATTTATTGAAGAACCATCCCCTATTAGACCTGGGTGACATATGATGTGTTTTGAGTTGGGTATATGTATACACATAATATTTTTAACTTTTATCAAATATTGATATTTTCTATCTTGAAAGAATCCATCAAATCTCAATCTCTCTAAGTGCATACCCTAAGGTGTGTACTGAGAAAGGGGTGGTTAGACAGTTAGAGTTTGACAAGATAGGTGTCCCTTATTTCCATTTATTACCAATCCAACTAGCTTATAAAACCATTACCATAAGTTATTACTCTTTTTTTGCATACTTATCTAGTATTTTACCATCTTTTTACACCTTTTCTCAACCTAACACCCCTTTAAATAGTTTACATTACTAGGTTGATTGGGTTGACCTTATACTCTTATTGGTGAAATTCATTTAGGGTTTAGGTTGACTCTTAGCCCACCTAATCCATGACCTAGTGAGATTTTGTTAATAATGATACTAGGTTAACTAGGTTTACCCTATTAATTAGATCTTTCAATAGGGTTTAGGTTTAGATCCACCTATATAAACACATACATTTTCCATTATTAGAGAAACATAAAGAGTTATTTTTCATTTACACTTCTTTATAGTCTGCTCTTCCACAATTCTACTTAAGGAGTCTTAGCTTAGGGTTTCTACTTCGAGAATTTAGTCTTATGAATATGTCTTAGATGTCTTAGAATTTCTTAATGATCCTTACAAACCAAAATATCCTCTTGTGATTCCCCTTTGGCTAAGGGAGATATTGAGTCTTGGTGGGTTCATCTTTTATGTAAGTATTCTCTAACTTTCATCCTTTCTTTAGTAGATAGAAGTAGCATAAGTATTGGATTTTGAATAATATTACTTTTCTTCTCCATGTATTAGGTTCTTACTCATACATATCTTAATTTTTATTCTCTTATAAATGTTTAATTTATTTTATTTACTAACCCCCATATTGTGCCACCAGATTTGGTGAGCACTAGATTAGATTTATTTGCTTTACATGTTATTAGTATAGTGAATATGAAAACATAGGGCTTATTTAGGGTTATTACATGATTTTTATTAATTGAAGGATTTGGAAACCTCTCTATTATTATTTTTATGATAATATATCCCCTAATTGGTTCTATAAAATCCACATATTGATCATGTTCTCAATTATCTAATGTATCCCTAATTGTAAGTGTAAGTAGGATCTATCTTCTCTGAGTTAGGATTGATTTATATATATGATGCATTTTTTATTGTATCATATCATGGTTACCTATTTATAGACATTGGTGATTTATTTATACATCATGGTTACCATATTTACTAGACCATTTAATAGATATGGATAAAGTGAGACTAGTTGCACTGGATCTGGGATGTATCATGGAGATAAGGCACATCCCACTGAGTGTTGATATCATTATCATGCTCTTTGGAGTATGGGAATGGTTTACAAACATGTTTCAATGTGTTGTGGATGGGGATACCATAAAGGTGGGTATCACACTGGAGGACATCCATGCATTGCTTAGATTACCTATAAGAGGGACACTAGTGATCATAGAGACATTAGATGATCTAGAAGAGAGATAAACACTATCTATGTGGGCTACATACTTAGCTAGGATATACCCAAGGTTGAGGGTTAGTTTATTAAATGTGTATATTATATATATATATATATATATATATATATATATATATATATAAAATAGATGTCTAGAAGGCCATGCTTGGACTTGTGATAGAACAAGTGTTGTGTCACAAGTTAGATGGTAAGGTAACACTATATGCACTAGTTGTATTCCAACTCATTTTGGATTAGGGGGTGCTTTATGATTTTAGGTATATCATCTAGATATAGTTCATGCATGATATATATGGGATGATTTCTAGAGGGTATAAGATCATGGGATTATTGGTTTTTATTAGTACATGGATATATGAAAGGTTTTCAATGTATCATCTTGATGGGTTACCCCATATGGTTGATGATAAGTTACGTCAGGTGGTGAGATGGATATAGGACCAGGTAATGTAGGCCATGCCCTAAATGATAGTGTTGTAGGAAGTCACATAAGGGAGATCATGTGGTATCCCTATGTACATAATATTATTATTTAGCCTAGTTAGGTGACTATGGCACCATGGATAACTCAAGCATAGATCATGAGACACTATACTTGGTGGGTAGAGCTGTAGCTAATGGCATGCTTGTTAGGGTAGTTTGGATTCCAAACCTATAAAATCCTATAGTATTGATTATTTTTTGGGAATGACATGCTAGAGATCTAAGGGAGAGATGAGGAGGAGTTCTAATTAATAGACTGATGAGCAAGCTATGACATGTGAGATCATGTATTGGTCAAGCATGATAATCAACATTTAGAGGAGGAGAGAGCATGGATGTGAATGTAGGGGTGTAGTAGGTAGAACAATAGGAACCTTAGTAGTAGGAGAAATAACCACCTCAAACACATCACAAATAGATATTCCATTAGTGAGATCAAGCACAGATGAGGGTAGTCACATAGGATGATTTGATAATTAGCCCAAGATAAAGCTAGTTAATAGAGGCACCTCTAAGGAGGGACTCATAGATTTACCTTGATATGGAGGTTAGTAATTGATGAGGTTACTCATGGGATGGGTAGATATAAATACCATGATTGATGGATGACCAGACAGGGAAATGGTGGTTGGCGATACTAGAAGTAGTAATAAATATTGTAATTTATCAATTTTTGACATAGAATACTAGTTTTAAGTGATTTTAGGTAGATATATATATTTTTGGATGTATTTATGATCTAATATCTATCTATTTTAGATTTTTTATGTCCTACAATAGAGGATGTCAGATGGGGATCCTTAGTCATGGTGGTGCACATAGACATTTTGGATGGGATGCTAACACCATATAGACCCACCATGTTGGGTGATCCTATGGTACCATATTCCCTATCTTATATAGGCTAGTTTAGGCTAGTGGAGGAGGATGTGAGGTAGATACATATATGTAGGGATGGAGTGCAACCAATGACAGGGGTGGGACTATAAAAGGCACAAGCCTGGTAGGCCCTGGCTTAGGAGAGATCCACACATATGGCTACCATGATCTATCTGAGCTAGTTATAGGCCTAGGTGGCCAAATTATAGGTATAAGTAATATATTTGAGATCCTAGGCAAACTCATTACATCACACTATATAGAGGCGATAGTCCAAAGCATCTATGGGCAGTGTGGTTAGGCCATGGGATAGGCATGATGGAACCTAATCATAGAGTTGGAGCTATGTGTTTTGTAACATTATATATTTGGAGTTCTAGAATATGCATTTTATTTTGTTGTATATGATATGGGAATTGTATTTGGAGTGTTGTCTTTTGTATAATTATGTAATACACATGCATGGTTAAAAATAAAAAAGGAATTAGAAAAGTATAATCGATAACAAAAAAATGCACTACACATTATATCATGATGGTAAATGTGTAATAACAAAAGATGACTAAATATAATAAACCAAAAAGTGGTAAACAAGAGGAAAAAATGTTTTTAAACCATGAAAAATATTGGCACCAAATTACAAAAAATAAAATCACATTGTATCATGTTGGGAAGTATGAAAATAATGTAATAAAATGGAAAGCACGTGAAATATGAATGGTATAAAAACTAATAAATTAAGTTAATCAATCATACTAAATCACATTGAGAAATATAAAAGAGAAATAAAATTGGAAAAATTAACTTAAATTGATCACACTAATTCAAGTTGGGAAGTTTGAAAAACTTAAGAAAATGGTTGTATTCTTACATGCAATTAGAAAACAAGAAGGTAAAAGTGAAATATCAATTAAGTAAGCATAAAACATACGAAATTAAAATGAGAAGCATGGTAATTATGTGTAACTAATAATCTATCATGACTTATCTCAAATTTGACACATGTAATTTCATTGTGACTTGGGTATAGGAAATTTTTTTGAATAAGAATAGGGCCTATCCATGGTCTTACACTGCAACTCACTTTAAAAACACTAGTGAGGGGGAAACAACAAGAAAAATTTGTGAAATGGGATGTCTATAATGGTAATGTGAAAATTTGGTTATTTATAAGGAAGGCCTAATCCTATCCAAGGTCCTACACTATAACTCACAAATGGGATCCCTAGGGGGAGTGATTAGTGGAAAAATAATATTTCTTAAGGGGAAATATTAATATTGTAGGTAATGAAAGAAGGAATGTAAAAATCACAACATAGGTGTCTTATAAAAAGACCTTAGGAAATAGGAGGCACACTAAGGACATAGAAAGACACTAAGTGACTAGTGACCATTAATATATAGAGGATACCTATTCACTTTAAGCACAAATATGTGTAGGCAAATAAGTGAGGTACTAAGATCAAATCATGTTAGTTGTTTTAATAAGAAAAGTAAAATGGACCTGCCTTCCCATAATGTGTTCCCCATTCCTTAAGACCTCTTTAAGAACAATCAATTTACTATGAATATTGGGTATTTACATGAGAAAGTAGGTAGCACTAAAATATTTTGTTATTATCCTTTTCCAATATACTAGCCTACCTCACCCCAATATACTTTGACTCTATCATGAGGCCAAATTTGGAGTTTGAGCATTGAATAGAAAAAATAGATGTGCTTTGAATCACATATTTTAGTGTGATTTGACTTTTGGAATGTTTTAATGTTACCTTTTATATCATTGACTTTTGTTAAAATGATTTGGATTTTAAGATTCCTCCTCCATATAGAATTGGAATGACCAATAATGAGAGATAAATTGATACACATGAATGAGCTTCACACTTTGGACAAAGGAAGCTAAGTATCCAAATACATGACTAACTAAAACATTTAGGCTTACCTATGAACCAACATGTTATCTCAAGTCTCAACCATGTGTATGCTTAGTTTGTGAAGGGAAATAAGGGGAATAAAGGGAGATCTAAGATGGAATGGTAAAAGGAGAGTATAACGAGAGGAATTATTTTCTAACTTATCACATGGTAAAGAGGGATTGACTAAATGGTGCAAGGTTTGTATAACCATGTCACAATAATGATTACCCATGTGTATAGAGATAAGGTATAAAAAAATCATGAAAAAGAACAAGATATCCATAACAAATTAATGTAGAGAGATAAAGTATGTAATCATGAAAAATAATCCATAAGACAACATAAGGAAGAAAATGACACCATAAGCAACAAGTAGTGTGAAACATAAGTAATCATGTCAGATAAATAAGAATTTGATATAATGTCAAACGATATAAGATAGATAAATGTAAATTTGGAGCATGCATCTAATAAAAATTAAGAAATAACTGAAATAACACCATATTATGTTCATAAATATTGCTAAATTTAATCACACACATTAAAATAACATCTAATAAGTTTCTATGAAGCTGAACTTGAATTGCAGCTAATGTCTCATCAATCTTTAGGGAAAGTTGAGAAAATACTTCATGTCAAATATCCTTAATTAAAAATGTAGGATTGCTTGAATGATAATTTTGATGAGGAATATCATATGAGCGATACTTAGGATAAGGAATAAGTGTGAAATCTATAATATATGAAGGGACCACTAGTGGAAAATGGGTGACATGACAAAGATTCACTAGTGGAGAAGAGGCCATAGGTGAAGGAGGATCCATGGGTGAAAGAATCATAGGTGGGGAAACTATAAGTAGAGAAGGGACCACAAGTGGATGAAGATACATGGGTGATGGAATAAAGGGTGGGGAAACCATAGGAGGATAAGGGACCATAGGTGGAGGAGCTATGGGGGAATAAAAGGAGTGTTTTTATGGTGGTGACCTATTGGAGGAAGGGTAGTAGGCACAAGAATGGTTATGAGGTGGTCCTTGAGATGCTACTGAAGGATGTAATAATGATTAGTGTGATGATTACCACATTATTTCCTTAGATGATATACCTTTCCATATTTGGGAATATATTCAAGTAATAATTTTAAGGGAGGTAGAGCCTTATCTATGGGATGATGAATAGTGAGATTCATTATGTTGATATATTGTCTTAGCTTGTGATAATACATGGAAGAATGATTATTTGTGTTGTGGAAGAAATATATATGCTTGTTAGTAGAATTTATGGGTGTAATAATAGAGAAAGTGGAAACAAAAACTAGAGAAGGATGTTGTAATGAATAGTTTCTAGTCTAATGACTGATAAATTTATGAATATCATAATATGGTTGATCATCCTATTTGGTGGGCAAAGGATCAAGCTATGATAAAGGGAGTAAACCATCACCAAGGGGATGTGGGGATGGTAGAGAGACTGGGTGAGGCTCAACTAAAGGAGCAATAACATTAAAAATAGGAAGAGACTCAACTAGAGAGGGAGTGGGAATAGGATCAAAATTGGGCTCAACTAAGGGAGGGGTAGGATGCATGAAAGGCTGAAGGATAGTTATAAGCATCTCAGGGGTAAGTCAGCTATAGGGATCTTGGTATCTATAAAATCAATAGGGACTAGTCATAGCATGATCCATAAGTATTCCCGTATGAGGTTCTTTATAAACTAGAGATTTTTACACCATATTTACCTTGTGAAAAGAATAAAAATGCTAAAATTAGGAATTATATAGGATGTAATGTAAGAAGATATATGGAAACAATGAATAATGATAATGAATGATTTTAGCATCTTAGCCCTAAACATGACCTATTAACAATGGGTTATTTAAGGTATAACCATCATCATAGTCAGGTTTATGAAGATTAATGACATAGGTAGGGATGACTTTGTCATCAAATGTGGTGTGATGAATGGAGTGTTGATTATTAGTTAAGACTACAAGTATATCATCACTAGGTGGTTGTTGAGAATGTGAATTTAGAGAAGGTGGAAGTTGAGAATTGAAATGAAGAGAGAGATAAAAAAAATTGATCTTGAGATTGATCTTATCAGGCTCATCATCATCTAAATCTAAGAGGTTTGGTGGTATATTCCCAATGAGTTTAGGGTGACCATGGTAACTATTGGCCAAAATTGGCCTACATACAAAATTTTTATGTAGAGGGACTATGAAATTATCCTAAGCCATTCCTCAATTTTTTTAATTGTATATGACCTTTATACACCTTCATAAATCAAGCTTTTAGGAAAAAAGTGGGGAGTTTTAAATTTATAAGTTTCAAGGATGTCAGCTCTGTGTCAAATCAACCTATGAAATACTTTTCAAGACCATTTTTATAAGGCTAAATCATGTTATTTTATCTTTGTATGAGAGTAGCCAAATGTTAGGAGAATACAATGGTGAAAGTGGTCATAGAAAATTGTTCTTCACTTGAAAGATGCATGGCCTTGAAAACTACCTAGTATGTAGATTTATGTGTGTTTCCAGGTGCCAAATCAACTTATGAAACACTTTTCAAACACCATTGTGCAAGAGTAAATGAAGTAAAATATTATTCAAATTTCACATGATGGTAGCCAAATTTGGGGAGAATGTGAAGGTAAAATATTGCAAAAAAAAATTTCTCCCACATGTGAAATGTGTAGGGTTGAAAATTAGCTTATGAGCTGATTTTTACTTAGTAAATTTTGTGTGTTTCTAGTTTTTAGATATGACTAGTGTGCACGTTTCAAGCTCATTCTCTCAATAGTAAATGAAGTAAAATATTTTTAAAATATATCATGGTCATAGATAAATTTCATTATATTCAATGGAAAATATAGTGCACACATATGAGATATGGTGTGTAAAATGTGCATCTATGAAAATCTACATCTACGTTCATTTTTACTTAGTCAATCTTTGCATCTCTTAGCTGTTAAATCTACCTATTGAGCAATTTTGATTGCCATTTGTGAAGATAAAAATGAAGTCCAAACTCCATGAAAATTTATATGATTGTAATATGATATTTAAATAAGGTAATTTACTTTGTTTTATAGTTGTGTGAGTTTCAAGTGAAAAGTTATGATGGTGCAAAATGACCCTTAATGGAATATTTAGCACTCGACCAACTTTTACCAGAAAACACTCAGAGGGTAGGTCATAGGGGTTAGTTTGACCATTTAAAAAAATTAAAAACACATTTTTTATATTATTTTAAATAGATTTATATAAATATAAGATATGATGGGTTTTGCTTATATCTTATGCTATGATTTTCCATTTTTCCATAGTCTGAAGGTGTTGATGTGATTGTGTGTTGGTTTCTTGCCACATATTCTGATCCATAGCTCCATTTTTTATGTTACTTGTTGTGTTAAAAATATAAATTATTCTTCTTTGTAATGATTTTAATTTCAAATAAGATAAATGTATATTTAAAATTGATCAATATCATAGCTATAATGTGTATTAATGTGATGAACCTTCACAAAGTGTCTAGAGGCTTTTAGACGGCAAATGGCAGATGGCGTAGAGTTACAAGATAAAATATTTGGGGATTAGAGATGGAAGATGGAGAATTTAATACATTTTTAGAGTATTTAAATATTTTTTCTTCCTAATGAATCATGATTCATAATTCCCAACAAATTCTTGTCTTCTAGTGTGTTTTTTAGCCAATGAGAGGATTTGAAGACTATTAGAACAAATGAAGGTTAATTTTTATATGATGGATTAAGTCTTGATTGGATAAAAATGTGGTTGATCATTCATTTAAGGATGGTAGGAGGCTCATTTTTTATTTCGCATGGCATGTTCCCTCTCTCTTCTCCTTTTCTCTATATATCCCATTTTCTTCCCTATTGTAGGCTCTATCTCACTTTTGAGAACAAATTTATTCTCTAATTTTTTAAGAGTAAGATAATATAATTTTGAAAAGGATATAACCTATAAAAACTTGTATGAAATACTTATTTAATCAATAAATATTTAATTAATGAAGACTTTCTTTACCTATCTCTTGCCTCTGAACTATGTTTAGCAAGCTTATGTATGAAGGCACTGTGAAGGAGAATATTCCATGTCCATTGTCCTTCTTTCTTGCCTATTTTAAGGTGTTTTAAAGTTAATTTAAAGTTTTAAATTATGTTATTTATGCAATTAATGTAATATTGGTGTGAGTCTTAATTTCTCTTTGCTTCATTCATTTTTTGGTGAACCTAGTTCATATATACTTATGTGATTAGCTAGATTATGAGATTGTGTGACCTAACATTGTCTTAATCTTCATCAGTGTATATTTCATAATTATGTGAGTTCTCATTTAATTTGGTGAAACAATTTTTAGATTTATTAGTAATCCTTTTCCCCCTTTCTAACCCTTTTCCCCCTTTTTAACCCTTTTCCAAGCATAATCATTAGTCTAGGTGATCCATCAAGAGGAATTTGGCCTTCTCTGAAGGCTCAACCCAACTATAAGATACCCATAACATGGGATTATTACCATTGTGTATATTAGTTAGAGAGAGCCTGAAGAACCCTTTACAAGGGTGTAAATTAATGCTACAATAGGTATTGGCACTCCTAATGGAACTACTACTGCATTTTGAATCTCACTAAAAGGTTCTTAGTGTCACCTTTCAGTGTAATTAGCCTTTGGAGACATGTTTTCAAACATAAACAGTGACTCCACTACAAAAATTGACTAGTTAGGTAGCCTAAGTGCCTAATTTTAGGATTTGGTATGTATAATCAAACATCCTTTGATCAGTATGCTTATTCTCTACATCATAATCACAGTTATCAAGATAATAATGTTTATGTGTTCCCCCTAATTGGCCCTTAAACAAACTATTATCCCTATCATGGCTCTTACCTCCTTCCCACCCCAACACATGACCAAAATCAATCCCTTTGGCAATCAGATCAGTCTTTTAATCCCCTTTATCAAGACTATGTATATCTTGTTATAACCTTGTTAGGATTCAAGCAAGCATTATTATATTTTATTGAGTTGATAAGGGAGATTGGTAGGGGTTTATATTTTTCTTTAGTCATCTCTATCCATTTTCTACAATAATTAAGAAGCTTCCTTTAATTGGTTAGGAATAGGTGGTCAGTTTGTGAAGATGAACAATGGGTAGTTTTTGAGAGGGAAAACAAGGTATGGTTTAGAAGCATGGTTCAAAGCTTGGAGAGTGTGTTGATATCTTATGAGGACCAATAGGTTTAGTGTAATCAGTCTTATGTGTCATATCCCCTTTAGGATCCTAAAACCTAGCCTCTAAGAGCCCTAAATCAGCCCCTTAGTCAACCTTGTCAAATCTCATCTTTGTCATGAGTCAAGAAAATTATTCTAGACCATGGGAGATTGATTATGAAGGTTAATACATAGGTATCCCTTAGAAAATATTTCCCCATCCTTGCCATGAATAAGACAAGTGATTTTTTTCAAGATTTTTAGAGTGTGTGGGAAACCATTAAAGAGAAGGATTATCTATACTTTAAGAAGAACCAAGTAAAGGAATGGATACATTAGATAGAGGATATGTTGACTCATTGGAAGGATGAGTATATCAAACCCAAACCAATAAATTATCCCTCTCCTACCCCTACACCTATTCCCACTCAAGATCATGAAACCATCCCACTATGGATCTTCTCTTACACCTCTGACCTTGATTATGCCATGCCCTCTCTTATGAAACCACCCTCTCCTATACCCATTCAATAAGAATAGAGGGTGGTTGTATATTACACATTTCCATCATGGAAATCAATTAAAAAGGGCATAGAGAAGAAGGAAGAGGTATTAGTTATGGTGGTCCAAGAACCTGTGTAAGAGGAGGAGTTAGTGGTTAAAATAAATAAAAAAGAGGTGTTATCTAAAATCAATGAGATTAACCTAAAAGAGTTCCAAGACTCTTTCTCCATCTCTCAATAAATACAAAATATCCCACTCAATGTGCCTAATTAGAATTACACTCTCTTAAGCTGCAAGAAAGGTGAACTTCTTCACCCTCCCATCATCTCCCTCTTGAAGAAAGAACCTATTTTACAAAGGATAGAGGAATATATTAGAGTCATAGGTGCACCATAAGAGGAAAATACAAGTTTTTATGATGAATATATCATAATAGGTAGCCCAATTCATCTAGGGGAGGAAGAATCAGGGTTAGACCAACCTTCTTATCACGAATTTAACACTAATGAATTAGAGCCTACAAAGGACAATACTCAAGTTGAATATTGGGTAGACCTTGAATGGACTACTAAATATCCATTATACATATATTGAAAAGAGGATCAAGAAATATCCATTATACATATATTGAAAAGAGGATCAAAACTAGGTACTAGAGATTTGTCCACTTCAAGATGAGGTGTCAATTGAAGATAACCCTGATATGTTGGAGCTAGAGGAAGATAAACCAGACCTTGAGAAAGACAAGTGTGATGGTTTGGACCTTGATTGGTTAAATAAACCTTCATTTTTAGTTTTAAAAAAATATGAAATCTTGAGTGAGATTGATGAAGGATACATCTCAAGTGATTAAGTGATACAGTTTGAGAAACATACTAGTAAAGAGCCTGAAAAGTTATGGCAGTAGTTCCATGCCATAACCAAAGAGTTTGAGGAGGCTAACAGACATGCCATTCAAAAAAAATATGAACATGATTCTCTAAACATGATTATTAATAATTTTCAAAATAATAAGGCTGAATAATATGGTCTTTTTGAGCCACCAAGTGAACAAAATGCACTTGCTCCCAAGAACCTGAAAGAAGTCTTCATGCAAGGACTTCTCAAGAGTGATAAGCAACATCAATAATAGCTTAAGACAATAAGGTATTTTTTCTACAGTAGATACATGTTTTACCTCTCCAGCCATTGGGTATAAATCCAAAATAATCAACAATCAATCATCTTAGTCCACCTAGCATGACCTCACAAAATTAGGGTGCCTCTGATCCTTGTCCATTACTAGTGAATGATGCTAAAAGTGTCCCATTTGATCCAGGAGGAAAAATTTGAAAGTTTATTTATACATATTAGTTTAAATTTTTACTTTTATATAAGTTCCTACACACAAATTATTTCATATTTTAGTTGTATTTTATTTCCTCTATGTACCTATGTACACATGCGCTTTATTGTTTTTCTTGTTGTTCTTTCTATTTTGAAAAATATCCAAAGGTTGGTTGCCAAGTTTTAGATTTATATAATTTTTTTAGTGAGAAGAAGAGACTCCATTTACAAATGGATAGACTAAGGTAACTAATCTATTGCATAAATGGGCATGTAATCCTAGGAGGTCTCCATGATGTTAGCCAAAATTGACCTACATACAAAGCTTTTGCATAGAAGGACTATGTAGTTATCCCAAGCCATTAATAAATTTTTTTTGTTGTATATAACCTTTTTAAACCTTCATGAATAAAATATTTCAGGAAAAAAGTAAAGAGTTTTAAATTTTTAAGTTTTAGGGTTGTGAGCTCTATGTCAAATCAGCCAATTCAATGCTTTTCAAAAGTCTTTTTACAGGGCTAAATCATGTTATTTTATCTCAAAAATTTATATGTGAGTATCCAAATGTTATGATAATAAAATGGTGAAGGTTTTAATATAAAATCATTAGTCAATTGAAAGATTTTTAGCCTTAAAAACTACCCAGTTTACATATTTTTTTGTGTTTCTAGGTGCTAAATCAATCTGTGCAACACTTTTTAAACATTATTATGTAGGAGCAAATGAAGTCAAATCTTGTTAAAATTCTACATGATGGTAGCCAAATGTGGGGATAATATTAAGATAAAATATTATGTATAAAATTTTCTCCCACGTGTGTAATTTTAGGGCAGAAAATTGGATTTTGAGTTGATTTTTACTTAGTAAATTTTATGTGTTTCTAGTTTTCAGATATGGCCAGTGCTCATGTTTCAAGCTCATTTTATTAGTAAGAAAGGAGGTCCAATATTTTTAAAATTTATCAGGGTGATAGATAAATTTCATTATATTATAATGGAAAAGATAGTGTGCACATATAGGATATGATGTGTAAAATGTACAAATATGAAAATTCACTTTTGTGCTGATTTTTACTGAGTCATTTTATACATCTCCCAATTGCTAAATTTGCCTAGTGAGCACTTTCAATTCCAATTTGTACAAGATAAAATGAAGTCCAAATTCCATGAAAATTTATATTATTATAATATAATATCCTAAGAAGGTAATGTAATTTTTTTTTAGATGCACGAGTGTCAAGTGAAAACTTATGATGGTGTAATGTGACCCTTCTAGGAAGATTTAACACTCAGCCAACTTTTATTAGAAAACACTCAAAGGGAAGGTCACAAGGATTATTTTGATCATTTCAAAAAAATAAAAATACCCTTTTGATCATATTTTCAATATATTTCTATAAATATAAGATATGATGGGTTTTTCTCATATCTTATGCTATAATTTTTCATTTTTGCATATTTTGAAGGTGTTAATGTGACAATGTGTCACTATATGTTGGTTTTTTAGCCTTATATTTTGATCTGTATATCTATTTTGATACTCCTTATTGAGTTATAAATATTTATTATTCCTCTTTGTAATTATTTTAATTTCAAATCAAAGAAATGTATATTTAAAATTGATCGATATCATAGTTGTAACATGTATTGATGTGATAAGCCTTCACAAATAGTCTAGAGGATTCTATAAGGCAAGTAGAGGATGGCATAGAGTTACAAGATAAAATATTTGGGAATTGGAGAGTTCAGATGGAGAATTTAATAAATTTTGGATTCTTTAAAGGTGTTTCCTTCCTAATGGATCATGACTCATCATTCCCAAGAAATTCTTGTCTTTTAGTGTGTTTCTTAGCCAATGAAAGGATTTGAAGATTATTAGAACAAATGAAGGTTAATTAGTATATGATGGATTAAGTCTTGATTGGATCAAAATGTTGTTAAAAATTCATTGAAGGATGATGGTAGGATAATTTATTGATTTCATATGGTGTGATTCCTCTCTCTTCTCCTTTCTCTATATCTCTCATTTTCTTCCTTATTGTAGGCTCTCTCTCTCACTTTTGATGAGAAATTGATTTCTCATTTTTGAAGAGAAAGAGAATCTCATTTTAACAAGGATATATCCTATCAAAAATTATATTAAAGACATCTTGAAGTAATAAAGACTTTATTTACCTATTTCTTGCCTCTGAACTATGTTTAACAAGCTTGTGTATGATGTCATTATAAAGGAGAATATTCCATATCCATTGTCCTTATTTATTGCCTATTTTAAGGTGTTTTAAAGTTAATTACAGGTATGTATTTATGTTATTTTTATCATTAATATAATATTGGTGTGATTCTTAGAATTCCTCTTTACTTCATTCATTTCTTGGTGAACCTAGTTCATGAAATACTTATGTAATTAGCTAGATTGTGAGATTGTGTGTGCTAACATTATCTTAATCTTCATCAGTATATATTTCATGCTTATGTGAGTTCTCATTTAATTAGTGCATCACCTTTTATGTTTTTTGGTAACCCTTTTCCACCTTTTTAACCCTTTTCCAATCATAATAATTAGTCTAAGTGATCCATCAAGAGGAATTTGGTATTCTTCATAGGTTCAACCCAACTACAAGATACCCACAACCTGAGGTTGTTCCCATTGTGTAGCTTAGTTAGAGAGAGCCTGTAGAACCTCTCCAAGGGTGAAAATTAATTCTACAATAGTACCTCACGTAGAGTTGATAGGAAAGTTAAATCATTGAGATTTGTGAAATGGAATAGTCAATAAGGGTTTAAGGGTTGAAATTTTGAATACACGACAGTCTTGGAATTATTTAAAATTCCAAGGGTTATTGTCACTTTAAATCCTATATATTACACAATTTTAAGGTAATTTTACACATTTTTAGGCATGACAGGCAACTAATCTCATGTGATGAGTCCATGGCTTACTAGGCAAGATGTTATAGGATAGAGGATTATTGAATATCATTACCTTTACTAGAATAGTGATAGGTGGAATGGTGATAGGGAGCCACACACAACCTAAGGGAGGAATTTACTTTTGGTCATATCATTGACACATCTTGCATGTGTAATTAAGATTGCATTCATAATATCCAAGAGTTTTAATAAAATTGAGAGAGGTAACATAATACCTAAACCCTCTTCAATCAAGGCACACTTGACTTGGATATCACCAATTTGGACATTGATAAAAAGGTGAGGGTCATCTGCACAAAGAAAAATCTCATTGGGAATCATAGAATAAATGGGTAATTTGAGGGAAAGATAAGTTTCCATTATTTCATCAACATGTATGGACATCTCTTCACACTATTTTAAAATAATATCTTCTGATCTAGATAAGGTGGCTACATGTCCTACTAGGGGAGGAAGAAGGATGTTCATTTCAAATAGGACTTGCATAAGTTTGAGAAATGGGATTTGAGATGGGAGATTAGTAAGTTATGAGATAAGATCCTATTCATCGTAACCCATAAGGGGATTGCTAGAAAAAGGTACATAGTATTGGAGGTCCTTGAAAGGAGGATCCAAAGTGCATGCAAATTGATGTTGATAATATTTGATAAGTTTAGTTGGAGGAAAAATTTGTTAATTATCTTGAGAGGATGGGGTAGTTGACATAGGTTTAGTTTGAAATAAATTTAAAGAAGTGGTAATATAAGTTTGAGTATCATTGGTGATGGGTAAATAGGCTGGAGGAGTGGTAGAAATGGTATGAGAATTATTATCCAATGGAGATGTTGGAATTGGTTCATTGAATGATATAATTTCTTCTTGCCCCAATATTGTTAAGTGAGTTGGGGAAGAGTCTTGGATAACACATAAAGTGTGAGTTGATTGATAAGTGTGGATAAGATGAGAATTAATGAAGGCAACTAACTTTCACATATTAGTCATGTTTACAACATTCTCTTCAAGATTTGGGTTTATAAGACTATCAATGTTATTGGTAGAATGAGTAGGCTTATAATTATTGTCTTGTTGATTCAGAAAAGGATCTTAAGATGTCTAAATGAGCATTAGCCTAGTTCAAAGCTTGAGTTTTAGAGTGTGTTCATGGGATTTGAAGTCAATATCATAGGATTGTTTATGTCATGGTAGAATCATGATTAAAATTAAGAGCAAGGAGGAAATCCATAGCTAAATTATGAAATTTCCTATAAGTCTTATGAGAATGACCCCAACTAGCATGAAACCAATAAAATTTATTTAGATCATACCAAGATTTCATGGGACAAGTAGGATCAAGCTCTCATGGAAGAGGCCTTGGTAGATACTTTTGTAACTCTACTAAGGATAAAGGTTTATGAACATTGAAGTTACTTGTTGAAGAGAAATAAGGATTAGGGATGTGGTTGGGAGCAGAAGCTTGTTTCAGAGCTTGGTTGGGAAAAATAAATTAAATATTATGAATGGTATCATAAGAATTAGTGACACCATCATTAGTATCATGAAAATGTTTATTTTTTATGAGAAAATGAGTTCCCATGGAAGGTTGGGACCCCTCAAATTAACACGTGAGGAAATCTTGGTGCTTGGCTTGGTCAATGGCTTCTTCTAAAGTTTGTGGAGATAGAGTCTAGACATCATATTACAACTTGGTATAGAGAGCATTGGTGAATATATTAAAGATTTTATCATCTACCATATTTTGTTTAGAACTATTAGACAAGTTATTCCACTATTCGATGAAATCTTGTGTAGTTTCTATCTCAAGTTGCTTATAATTAATATAATGGGCCAAGGTATTTTTAGGAAGGTCACTATTTTGAAACTCTCATACTAGGTCATTAATTAAATCTTAAAAAATAGTGATATAATGATATTTGAGATGATTATAATAATCTAAATCATCTCTAGAGAGAGTTTTGTCAATATATTGGTAGAGGAAAAAGTCTTTAACTTGACGCAATATTTGTACATATTTCCAAATATTTTAAGTGTAGAGTAGGATCAATTGACCCATTATGACTAATGGTAGGGGTGATACCTCTGATTTCTATATTATCGATTTGAGGTGTAAGAGGTTCATTTTAAGGTGTTTGATTATTTTGTTAACAAAAGGAGGTTAATGGATAAGATTCCCATGGGAATCTCAAAGGTGAGGTGGGAGGCATTTTGATTATGTGCTCCCCATGGAACCTATTAAGGGTGATTTTAGAGGTGGATAAGATGATTTTACATTTGCATCATTTGGTTGGCATTATTAGCTTAGAAAGTGTTCATTTGGTTAAGAGTTTGTAATAAAAGTTGATGGGTTTGAGTGGTGGTGTTTGTAGTGTGTGAAGAATTTGTATTAGTATTAGTAGATTGTGTATCACTATGAGTGGTAGCGTACATGATATTAGTAGCTAGAGAGGAATTATTAGTAAATGAAGAACTAGTAACATGATTTGCTTGTGTGGCAAAAGATGCACTATTAAAGGGATGAGAAGAAAAAACACTAGAGGCATGATTACCATGGGTAGAAAATGATTCAATAGTGGAAGAATTGAGAAGAGTAGGTTTTAGAAGAGTCCTAATAGATGTATAGCCTAACATGTTAGTACAGATACTTGGCATGGAGGTGGAAGAAATCAAAGAAGAGGTCATAATATGAGGAGTGATCAAAAGAGAAGGAAAAGGTCGAGATGCAAAGAAGTTATTACCCCAAAATACATGTGAAAATTTGGGGGAAGGTGAATGATGATCCTCAATTTGACCACTTATCATAATATGGTAAATGGTAAAAGGATAATTTTCTTGATGTTGAGGAAATTCATTAATGAAGAAAATCATTTATGGAGTATATTCTGATTTGGGTTGATCTTAAAAGGAGAAGAGAGGGTTGAAAACTAAATATGAATGAGGATGGGTCCCATAGTTTGTAGTGTGATTGGTTATATGCACATTAATTCCATCTAGGGTAAGAACCACAAGCTATTTTGGGAAAACCTATTGGGGTTGGTAAAGCTAATCATATTTGTTGAGTTCAAATTAGTGTTGTCCTCAAATAAGAAGTTCATGATGAGAGAGAAAAATTAAGGAAGACTAAGATGATGTAAAGATAAAAGGGTAAATAAGATATAGAGTAGAATAGGTCAATTATATACTATAATCTAGAAATCATAAAATAGTAAGAGTCATACATGTTGACTCTATATTATATATAGGGGATAAAATAAGTTGATGAGGATATAGAGTCGTACAAGTTGACTTAGTTATATAACCTAACTAGAAGAGAGGGATAAAAATTCCTACAAGTCAACTTAGTATTGTAGACTAGGAGATAAAGTAGACTGATAAGAATTCATAGTCATACAAGTTGAATATGTACTACTGATAGGGGAAAATATAGTCTATAAGAAACTATATCGATTAGAATGAAAGTGTGATAAAACAAGGGGAAATTTTTTTCAATATAAGTGAATCAAGAATGAAAATAAACACACAAATAATTGGATTAATGTGAGTGATAAGATTGGGGTATGTTGGGTGAATATTTTGTCGACCAACTAATTGGTGAGCAAAATAGTTTCTATCACAAAAGCATAGGGAGATCGGTCATATAGGTGTGTAGTTTTACTACATCAACAGGGGACAAATCTCTCCTCTCATCAAGGGGAGGTTCCCTATTAAATATGCAGAGGTTATATACTATATAAATAAGCAAAAAGTAAGACATAGGGGTGGGATAAACCATCCATCTCTCTTTTTTTAGAGATGATGCTCACAGACAGAGGAGGAATCCTGGGTGATTGGTGATGACACTTCTCTTCTTTTAGAAGTAACATTTAGCCAAGAGCCACATCCCTTCTTAGATAGTAGAAATCTTGGTGAAGCAATAAAAAGCACTTCTCTTCTTTCAAAAATGCTTGTTCTTGCAAGCAACAAGAATCTTTTTGGTAACAAGTGATTGATAATAGAATGCAGAACAACCAATAATCTAAGGTGTAGCTCAAAGTCTCCACCTTGACTACCCAAGAGTGAGGTATGAATAATAATGGGGGCACAAAGTTTCCCTAAGGTCCTTTACATAGAAACAAAAAATAAGCACACACTAAAAGCAATTATGTCAGCATAAAGTCTGAAAGTAACTAGTTTTAAGACACCTTCCTTAACACTTCCACTAGCTCTACTTGTTAAATTAAATAAACAAGAACACATTCAGAAGATAGAAATAATAAAAATCTCCTAAAATGATACAAGCTATACAACACAAAGTATGTGAATCACTTGCTTTCTCATTCAGATAAAATAATATGAAATACAATTTAAGCTCAAAGTCTCAATATTCACCTTCAATTTGGGCAGAGTTTTGATTCTATTAACAGGAAGATCTCCCTTTAAATGGTATAAAAGATTACATTATATAGAGCCCTAAGGGAGGCTTGGCACTTAGTTCCATAAAATGGCCCATGCTGTGCATTCAATGCCTTGAATGCATTTTCAAGTTTGTCAAAGGATTGCATTGAAAATAGGGCAACTGTCATAACTACAACATGTCAATTCATCTCTAGTGCCTCCTCCCAAGCCTAAATCTCTCATTCCATCACTGGCCTAGCTGCATAACTATCTATTCTGCCTTTATCTCAAAAGGGACAAACATGCTGCACTTTTAATGTTGGCAGGCCCCAAATATCTACTCGATGAACTGTTTCACCCACTAGAAATAACTCCTACTAAGTTTCCCTCTTTGTCTCTTCCTCCTCTTGGTCCTAGCCTTAGGCTCTTTTAATGCATCAGGTCCATGCTTTAAGTCTGCAAAAAATCAATAGACACTTCATTGCGACAAATTTGACATTTGTAGGCCCATCATTCTTCTTAGCAACTCTCCCATGTTTTTCTCACTTACTAAGGTCACTTTCCACTGTGACATGGGTGAGGACATGTGGTGGCATTTGTAGCTTTGAAATAGACTTATCAGAATAATCTTTGAAACTATTAGAGGTTGGGGGCATAGATGTAGACACATGGCAGCTTCTACTACACTTGGTTGAGACACATGGTGAGTTTTGTGCTTTGAGGCTTCATTTGAAATTTTGTCTTAGTACACGACACTTAGTAGCATCTGCTACACTTTGAGGCTCAAACCTTTCTCAAAGGGAACTTGCCCTTTGGTGTTTTGAATAGGGTCCATTTTATGTGTCGAGTGTCCCCCCGTAAGGGTATCTACCCTTCGAGATCCTCCAGTTGGCCTTCTGACTTCAATTTCTTTGGAAATCTATTGGTCCCTTTATTTCCTTTAAACAAAATGTTTGAAGGAATTCCTTTGGACAATTTGTCTAAATAAAACCTTGGCTCTTTGCCCCTATGTTGAGAGTACCCCATTCTTTGACACGTGGCACGTTCCTCTACTTTTAACCAGAGACACGTGGCATCTTCCATTGTTGACACTTGGCAGCATCCACCTTCTTAGGCCTTTACAACACCATAGAAACATTTGGGGCTCAGTTTGGCTCTTGTGGATGATGACACTTGTCAACCTTTGCCAATCTCTCCTAGGGGCACATGGCATGATCTGCTACTCTTATAAAAACATAATGAAGCCTTTTACAGTTGCCACTTGGCAACATCCACCTAACTCTTTATTTTACATGCACTTTAGTTGAACCATTTATTTCACTACTTCTCTCTTTGACAAAGGCTACCTTTGAACCAATTGGTCATCAAACCCATTGAACCGATGAACCAAAATGGTTCAAGGTTTAACGATTCAATGGTTCAAGCCTTTGAAACTAGTTAAGTGCTCGGAGCCATGGAACCTTTGAATGGTTGAACTTTGAACCTCTTACAAAGCACAACTAGCTCTTGCTAATGATGTTGAACCTCTAAACCCACTAAACCCATTAAACCAAAATGGTTTAAGGTTCAATGGTTCAATGGTTCAATCATTGTTTAGATGCTTGTTGATGGACATTTTTGATTAAACCAAGGCACCAACCCAACCCTAAAGATGGCCAAGTATTGGAAACTAGTTATTTTGATTGAACTCGCCTGCAGAAGCCTCTAAACCTATTGAATATACTAATTCATTTACTGAAAAAGATTGAAAAAAGAGGAATTTGAAAGCTCAGAACAAATTTTGAGAAGGGAAGAAAAATTTTGGTCCTGTAGGACCAAGATAGCTCATATGTTGTTCCAAAAATGAGTGACATTTTTAGGGACCAACAGTTGGCTCCAGTTGGGGAAATTCCTTTAGATGAAAACTTGGAATAGATGAGGGGAGTAGAAACCAGAGTCTCTAGTGCCTTGAAGTGTGCTATTGGGCTACGGAGTCATGCTACTCAAAAATAAAGGCTTCAAAAAATGAAAATGAAAAGTACCAAACAGAACTAAAGACTATACATATATACATATGTATAGGTGAACTTATCTGATACTTCAAGAATTTAAGTACTTTAGACACTACTCATCATAAGACAATGAAAGGGGATGCCATCCTAGTAAACTAGTAGGAAACCATTTTGCCCCCAGAAACGGTGATGGGTGAATGGAGCTCTCCACTAGGAAACCAATTTTCTGTCTTCCTCGTGGTCTTTTCTTCTTCTTACTCCATGGCAGGACGTGGTCTTCAAACTAAAAACCATAAGTCTTTGCTCTCCCTATGAAGAGTTCCTTTTACTAACTTTGGAATATAGTAGTAGGGTCTACCACCATAGCTTGTTATTCTACTAGTCTAGTCTAGCACATGCTTTGATTGTCAGCATTAGACCCCTGACAAAACATCAGCTCAGCATCTCCTTTGGTGTGAAGGAGTTTGATCTCTTCATCTTGAGCAGTCTTCAATCTGAACAATAGAGATCCAAATTTATCTATAGAATAATTACTACCATCAGATTCTAGGATCCAAGCATCATCAAAATTTGATCTTCTATTAGATTTCTCTTCATTAGAAATGGAAGATCTTTCTTGATTTGTACTTCACCCTACTAAATCTTTTGATGCCTTGTTTAGATCAAATCTTGGATTGCTAGCTACAAGACTTTCATTAGCTAAGACATGAACATCCTCTATGGTCAAGAAGTAATTACCCCTACTTGAAGGCTCAAACAAAATTTGAGCTGCAGGGGCCGACATTTGGGTGACCATAATTTTTGCCTCAGACAAGTCTGCACCTAGTTCTCCATCAATGTCCAATTGCTCAGGATTGGATTACAGGGATTCAAACTCAGTCATTTGAATTTCTTGACATGATCAATCATGTCAAATGACTGAGATGGACTTGGAAGAGAGGATGGGAGTTCATCCTTTTGGTTTTTGGGAGGGGGAGGACTGGTTTGCAAAGTTGAAGTAGAAGGTGCAGATATGTTCAATGTACTTACCTTCTTGGCAATAATTGGGTCCTTTAATTAGAAAGGTAGAGTGGTCCCATGTTTGGAAATTGAGATTTTAGGTTGAGCTCACTCCTCTATTCTTTCTTTATCATTTTGTTGGGCTGACTGATTCTCAGACCTAGTGAATACTACATATGATCCCTCGACTGCTTCACCTTCACTTCTAGGTTCATCTTGGTTATCTAGGAAACCAATGTGGGAGTCACCCACTAATTCTTCTAGATTCTCCTTGAAGAGATCAGTGCCATTTTCTTGCTCAAACTCAAGTTGGAAATAGAAAATATGTTCTGTTTCTAGATATCCAACTACTGAGTTGGTTAGAGGTGCTTTAAGGGAAAGGTTCCTCTATGGGGGAGGAAAATGATTTGGTTGCCCTTAACTTCTAGCAATGTTGCCTTGATATGGTTAATTGGGAAATGTCCTCCTTGGTGCATCTCTATATAGAGGATCAGAAGACATACCTTGTGCCATTTGCTTTTTCAAGGCTAGCAATTCATTTTCTAGCTTTTGTACCATTGGGTCAATGGTGGTTGTGGGTGAGTATTCAGAAGATGAAGGGGGTTTACCTCTATTAAGATCTCTCCTTATCTTTTCTACTAGGATAAGGTCATCTTCTAGCTTAGTAGCCAAGTCTTGAGCAGTCTCAAGGTCTATGTGTCTAGCCCATCTCAATAGAAAACTCACTTCAGGAAATTGTGAGTTGATGAAGAAGCATTTGAGATTCTGAGGTGTCAACTTGCTAACCATGGGAATCTTGTGCCTCAACTTATTAAACCTAGCAATAAAATCCCTCATAGGCTCATGAGGTTCCTTCTTCATCTAAGTGAGCTAGGCTAGCAAACCATGCACATCCTCTATAGGCTTGAACTTGGCTTCAAACTTGGCTTTAAATGTATCCTAGTCAGTCACTGACCTAGCTTGCAGATGGTAGAACCAATCTGCAATAACACCTTGTAGTGTCTCCACAAAAAGCCTGAATACCACGTCTTTAAATTCCACCCCTATCACACCATAGACTATGTTGAAGGCTATAATGTGTTCATCAGGGTGAACTCTCCCATCACCAAATAATTTGGGGAAATTCTTTCTTGAACTACGTGAGAGTTCATGCTAAGGTGGAGTCAAGTTGAGTGGGCCAGAAGAGTTACCCCAAGTTCCTCAAACTGCCATGTTTTAATTATAAAAAATAGGGATAAAAAGTCCTGGTGGAGTGGTCAGTTTGTAGAACAAAAATGGAAAAGGACTGGCCTTGCTTCAGCTTGAGGCTTCAAACTATGCACTCTTTCTTAGCAGCTTTGGTTTTACAGACTAGATAAAATAATGGAAGTGAAGGAAGATGGTAAGGCTATAATGATAATGGGTAAGACATGGAATGGAGTCGCTAGATTCTATAATGGATAAGGTTTATAATTATTATGGGTAAGACACAAGTGATGTTTCAATCTAAAACTTAAGGTTCCAAATTGCACAAAATTACTGTGTCCCCAACGGAGTCACCAAAAACTATTGGGTGAATATTTTATCGACTAGCTAACTAGTGAGAAAAATAGTTCCTATCACCATAGCATAGGGAGATTTGTCATCTAGGTGTGCAATTTTACTACATCAATAGGGGAAAAATCTCTCCTCTCATCAAGGGGAGGTTCCCTATTAAATATGTGGAGGCTATATACTATATAAATAAGCAGAAAGTAAGACATAGGGGTGGGATAAACCATCCATCTCTGTTTTTTTAGAGATTATGCTCATAGACAAAGGAGGAATCCTAGGTGATTGGTGATGGCACTTCTCTTCTTTCAAAAGTAACATTCAACCAAGAGCCAGATCCCTTCCTAGATAGTAGAAATCTTGGTGAAGCAATAAAAGGCACTTCTCTTCTTTCAAAAATGCTTATTCTTATAGGCAATATGAATCTTTTTGGTAATAACTGACTGATAATAGAATGAAAAACAACCAAAAATATAAGGTGTAGCTCAAAGTCTCCACGTCAACTACCCAAGAGTGAGGTACAAATAATAATGGGGGCACAAAGTCACCCCAAGGTCCTTTACATAGAAATAGAAAATAAACATACACTGAAAACAACTATGTCAGCACAAAGTTTAAAAGTAATTGGTTTCAGGACACCTTCCTTATTACTTCCACTAGCTCTACTTGTTAAATTAAATAAACAAGAACACATTTAGAAGACAGACATAAGAACAATATCCTAAAATGATACAAGCTATACAACATAAAGTCTTTGAATCACTTGCTCTCTCATTCTGATAAAATAATATGAAATATAATCTGAGCTCAGAGTCTCAGTATTTGCCTTTCAATTTGGGTAGAGTTTTTCTTCTATTAATAGGAATATTTACCTTCAAATGGTACAAAAGATTACATTATATAGAGCCCTGAGGGAGGCTTAGCACTTAGTTCCAATGAACAGCTCATGCTATGCATTCAATGCCTTGAATGCATTTTCAAGTTTGTCAAAAGACTGCATTGAAAATAGGGTGGCTATCATAACTATGGCATGTTGATTCATCTCTAGTGCCTCCTCTCAAGCTTGAATCTCTCATTCTATCACCTGCCTAGCTGCACAACTGTCTATTTTACCTTTATCTCAAAAGGGACAAACAGGTTGCACTTTCAATGTTGGCAGGCCCCAAATATCTACCCACCAAACTATTTCACCCACTTGAAATAACTCCTACTAAGTTTCCCTCTTTTTATCTTCCTCCTCTTGGTCTTGGCCTTAGGATCTTTCAACGCATTCAGGTCTGCACTTTATGTTTGCAAAAAATCAACAGACACTTCATTACGACAAATTTGATGTTTGCAAGCCCATCATTCTTCTTAGCAACTCTCCCATGTCTTTCTCACTTACTATAGTCACTTTTCATTATGACACAGGTGAGGACAAATGGTGGCATCTATAGCTTTAAAATATACTTATCAGAATAAGCTTTGAAATTATTAGAGGATGGGGGGGTGGATGCAGACACGTGGTAGCTTTCGTTACACTGGGACGAGACACGTGGCAAGTTCTACACTTTAAGGCTTCATTTGAAGTTGTGTCTTGGTACATGACACTTGGCAACATCCACTACACTTTAAGGCTTAAACCTTTCCTAAAGGGAGCTTACCCTTTAGGGTTTTGAATAGGGTCCATTTTATGTGTCGAGTGTCCCCTCGCAAGGGTATCTACCCTTCAAGATCCTCTAGTTGGCCTTCAGGATTCAATTTATTCGATGGGATATTAGTCCCTTTATTTCATTTTAAAAAAATGTCTGAAAGAAATCCTTCAGACAATTTATCTAAAGAAAACCTTGGCTCTGTGCCCCTATGTTGAGAGTGCCATGTTCTTTGACATGTGGCATGTTTCGCCACTTTTAACTAGAGACACATGGCATCTTCCACTATTGACACTTGGTAGCATCCACCTTCTAGGGCCTTTGCAACACCATAAAAACATTTGGGGCTTAGTTGGGCTCTCATGGATGATGACACTTGTTGACCTCTACCAATCTCTCCCAAGGTCACGTGGCACGGTTTGTTGCTATTATAAAAACATAATGAAGCCTTTTACAGGTGCCACTTGGAAACATCCACCTAACTCTTTCTTTTGTGCATGCTTCAGTTGAAACATCTATTTTGCTACTTCTCTCTTTGATAAAGGCTACCTTTAAACCAATTAGTCATTGAACCCATTAAACTGATGAACCAAAATGGTTTAAGGTTCAACGGTTCAAGCCTTTGAAACTAGTTAAGTGCTTAGAGCAATGAACCTTTGAAATGGTTGAACTTTGAACCTCTTACAAAGCATGGCTAGCTCTTGCTGATGACATTGAACCTATGAACCCACTAAACCCATTGAACCAAAATGGTTCAATGGTTCAATCCTTGCTTAGATGCTTGCCGATGGACATTTTTTATTGAACCAAGGCGCCAACCCAACCCTAAAGATGGCCAAGTATTGGAAACTGGTTCTTTTGATTGAACTTTCCTAAAGAAGCCTCTGAACCTATTGAACCTGATAATCCCTTTACTAAAAAATCTTGAAAAAAGAGGAATTTGAAAGATCAGAACAAATTTTGAGAAGGGAAGAGAGAAATTTTGGTCCTGTAGGACCAAGATAGCTCATATGTTGTTCTAAAAATGAGTGACATTTTTAGGGACCAACAGGGTACACAACACAAAACCTTACACCAATGATGGTAAATGCATGTTTAATATAACACATAATGATCAAATAGAAATGAATCAACCATAAATTAAATGATAAGTGGTCATATTAAGTGTTATTATATTATTATAAAGTGTTGATTTAAGTTTGATAGGATAGTTAACTAAAACAAGGACTAAAAATCAATCTATGGATGGTTTTAGGATGTTTGGGTTGAAAGGGATCTATGTTGGTAATGGTATTAGATTGGTATTAGGGCATACCCCCTCACATCATAATATAATAATCATAATGGTGTTGATTGTTTTTCCAATATATACCATTAACCACATATTTATACTTGGCCAAAAAACCAAGTTAGCTTCCCCATTAGTGATGAAATCCAAGTAGGTAGGTCTTGGGAAGACAAGTGCTTAAATATTTTTTAAATACTGTGTGATTTGGTAGTGTGTGTAAAAGAGTAAAATAGTGTAATTAAATATTAATTTTTAAAAATGACCTATTTAGACTATGTGAGTTACTCTAAGTATGCAAATAGTTGAAAAGGAAAGTGTGAATTAATTACTAGGAAACAATTGTTAATTCTTTGATGAAAAATATTATAGAATAGGTTTGAGTGACAATGTATGCAAATAGTACATAAAAAATTCAAATGTGTCACTAATATTATATGAAATCAAGGTATTAAATAACAAAGTAAAATGGGTTGACTATGTCTCTTAGATAGAAGATAGACTATAGAACTAAGTCAACCAAGTCAACCTAGTTAGTTGTAGGGTTGCAATTTTAAAGGATACTAATTTTTTAAAAATAGAAATGAAGAAAGTACTAAAATAAAAAAGAAAGGAAAGAGAGGAACCTTGGTGGGCTTAGAGATGGTTAATATTGAAAATTTTAATGTGAACTACCTTAATTACTACTTTCAAATTATAAAAACTATGTTGACTGGTTCAATCTAGTTATACAAATCCCTATGTGCTAAAGAAGAATAATGCAACAAATTCAACCTATTCAAATTTTTATGCTTATCTAGGACTCAAAAGGAGTATTATGTCAAAAAAAAATTATCCCTTAACCTATATTTGATGAAAACCTGCACAGACAAAATAGAGTCAGTTTGGTGCAACTGTGTGTTAAACTTATGAATAGAAAGTTAAAACTATACTGACTACTTTGATATAGTACTATAAATATAGAAAAATATAATAACATGATAAAAATTAAAGTGTGAAAGAAAAATTACAAATTTTATAGTCACATCAAGTTTACCAGAATGTATGCAATGGGAAATGTAGTAGATCTATAAATCAATCCTAGCTTGGAGAAGATAAATCATACTTACACTTTTGATCATGAATACATTAGATATTTAGGGTCATGACAAAGATGGATATTATAGACCTATCTAAGGGATATATTACCATAATAATTTCATTATGAAGGGTTTCAAAGCCTCAAGTCAAGAAAAACTATGTAATAACCCTAACTAGGTCTTATGTTTTCATATTCACTAAACTAATAACAAGTAAAATTCTAATATAGTGCTCACCAAAGATTGTGTCACAAAGTAAGTGTAATAAACATGAAAAGTAAACATGCATAGAAGACATATACTCACATCAATGTATACTAAATCCTAATGCATGGAAGATAAGTACAAATGCATATCTATCTACTCTTACAAAGGAGAAATAAAGTAAGGAGGACTTACCTTTGAAGACAAAGCTGCCAGAACTCAATCTCTCCCTTGGCCAAGGTGATTCACAAGAGGTTATTTTGGTATATAAGGATGAAAAGGATAAATCAGATCTAGGATACATAACCTATCAATGCATCCAAAAGACTTTTCTATATGATAAGATCTATATCTCCAAAAAAGGTATGAAACCCTAAGTTTGCTCAAGTAGAATGGTGGATAAGTATATACATGATATATATTACTTCTTATTCTATTCTCTTATAAATGGTGAAGTGGATGTGATTATATAGGTATATCTAACCCTAATCCTTTCTAAAATTTTAGGCTAAGAAGGTTGACCCAGTCGACCTAGTATCATTATTAACAAAAAAACTACGTCATGAACTAGGTTATCCAGGGGTGCATCTAGAACGTAATAAGTTTTATCAATTATATTACAAGGTTGATGGGGTGGATAGTGGAAAATAAATTGTTAAAAATGGGTTCTAGGTTAGGGAAGGGATAATGAATGTGATAAGTGACTAGAGGAGGGTGAAAATAGGATGTTAATCATAGGGGAATGTTTTTAAGAGATGGGTGTGTAGATAGCAATTAGTAATAAGGAACAAAAATCCTATAAAAACCCAATGGTTTATCCACCCCTTTCCTGGTGTACCTCATAAGGTAGACATTCAGATATATTGAGACTTGCTAAGTTCCTAAAATATAGAAAGTATCAATAATTGATAAAGTTTGAAAATATTATGTGTATACACATTTCACTTTCATGTGTAGATGTGATGTGCTTGGCATATTTATCCATTGTTTCCCTCATTTAAATCATCCAATATCTTACTAATTCAACATTATATTTCATCAAACTAGGACATATATGAAATACCACTGAACTTATTTTTATCCCAATTGTGCAAGGTAACTCAATGGATACAATAAATGATTTATATAAAGTATTCTTACCCAAATATTCCTTAACATGCCATATAAAATGTAAGAGTGTCATGCTACAAAAAATTCATTTCAATAATGTTATTTATCATCACATTGGTACATTTCTTTCCATATATGATGGGATTAACAATCAAAGGCTTTAGAAAATATGAATGCTTTTTAGTCAAATCCTTTGTAACCACACTTGAAATTGTATATTGTTTAGGTATTTCATTTTTTTGACTTTATATTTTTATAAACCCTCTTTTAATAATGATTTTTGTATCTTGAATTTCATTTTGGAAATTGTCTTGTAGTAATTTCAATTTTTCTTATTGTAACTTTTGACTTTCAAATTAATCCCTTTTTAATTGTTATTTTTCATCTTGTGCCTTTTTTCTCTTGATTGATCTAACTTTGTTTAATCTTTTTTTGTTATCATAATGCATTTTGAACCTCTTGTTGTGATAATTGATCCTTTCCAACTTTTTCTTTTTCTGATCTATCATTTGGTAACCACTTTCCTACTTCTAATTTTGCCACTTATGCTTTAGAGATGCACTCATAAGGTGAAAGGGATATTTAAGTGATGTATCAATTATAGGATCAAAAATATAAATTGTATTTTGTATTTTATTTTCCAAATCAAAATAATTATCTATATGATGCCCATGCATTCTATGATATAAACAATAGTATTTTGATCTCCTTAAAGGATGTAGAGGAGGTAGTTTGATTAATTTCTAATCATTTCCCTTATAATCTCACTTGACCTCTTATTATCCATTTGCATACTTTTTGAATCACTTATTATAGATTTAATCTAGTGTATTTTATTATTTTTATATGAAATATTATTAGGTACAACATTGGTAGATGGAGATGCACATACATGATTAATAATAGAATAATTTAGATTCCTTGCACAAGTAATATGATGTTCTAATAATGTGTTCTTTTAACTAATAACTGATTTTTATATTACAACTCTACTATTAATTTTTCCATTGTGATGATTTTATCCTTTAGAGTCTCAAAAACACAAATCTTAGGCATTTTAGATTAAACATGCACAGATACACCTTGAAGAGGAGATGTGGGAGGTGGAGGGGTTTGAAGAAGGATATGTTGATTAGATTCATTTTGAACTATAGTATGGGATACCTTACCTCTTTGGATAGTGATAGAATTGACATGGTTAGAGGGAAAGTATAAATTAAAACCTTGAGGGTTAGGAAGAAGAGGAAGAGATTCTTTTTTATCCATAGAATATGACACTAAAACCTAGAAAATTATTTTTATAGTTGTGTCATTAGGAATATATCTTAGCTATATTTTCACCATTTTTAGTTTTAGTCAATCAAGAACATAAAAACAATGAAAACAAGCTTAGATCCTAAGACTTCATCAGAAATACTAAGGTTAGTCAATATTGCATTATATTCAAAATAGAAACATGCAAATCTCCATTAAAGACTTATTTATATGAGATGTGGCTAAGATGTAAATTTGAGTGATCTTTTTTAGTGTCAATTATGTGAAAACATATCCATTAAATTGAACTTGATAAATAATTTGGTAAGGTGACACATAAAGAGACTTGAAGATTTAACATCACTTCATTAGCTAAATTAAATCTTAAATTATGATTCAAAGGAGTCTATTTATAATGAATATATATTAGTGAGGACCCTTAATCTTGAAATTAATATGAATTATTGCTAATATGTTATCAAAAGTACATAAAGATTAGCATACAGATCACTAATGTGAGCTCTTCATCTTAATCTATATGAAGGGTGGAGGATGATATTTTAAAATATAAAAAGAAATTTAATATAATCCATTAATATTAATTTACAATATGAAGGGTGGAGAATTATTCCCAATAAATAACATAGATCACCAGTGTACACCCTTCATATTATTTCTAGGATGAAGGGCTGATAATTATCTCACATAATATTTGATGCAAGGGAATCTTAGTAATGCTTGAGGATTGGCCTAGAATGTGTCTTGGAGTCATGTTTTTGAGTGAAATTTGAATTTGAGTCCAAAATAAGTTTTCTCTCCAAAAAGGATTTTCAAATTTTTAAAATGTTTTAGGTATTCTAGTAAAGTGTGAGAGAGTGGTGATGATATGTAAATGATGAATAATGTTATAACAGATGTTTAAGGTCTCACGAAAGGTCCTAAATTTTTTATGAGTTAATAATTTAGTTTAAGTAATGATTTGTCAGTTAGGGACTCCACCACCCTACATGGGTCTAGAGATTGTTAAAATGTTTCTTGAATCAATAAATGGTTGTAGATCTTGATTTAGAGTCTAGTTTTTATATGAAAAGGAGAGAGTGTGTGTTTGTTTAATAGTGAGGGGAGAGAGGAGGTGAGAATGATATAGGAATAAAAAAATGGATCCATGAGGAAATTTGATACAAGAATCCTCAAAAGTTGATAAGCCCATGAATTGGGTTCCATATGTAAATGTTGATTGATTAAATGAATGAAGAACTAGTTTTGTTTGTGATTTATTCTATTTTAATATAAATATTTATGGTTAAATATTTAAATTTATTATTTATGTGATCTTGAATATCAAATCAAGATAGATTATGCTATGTTGTAGGTTTGATATAGACTATACATTTTGTTATGCAATAATCAAGTGTTGAAGGAAGCTTTGTTTCTTAAGAGTTGGATTGTTAACTCATTAAATAGGATGGTAAGGAATAAATTATTGTATTATAGTTGATTTTAATTTAAAATTATTAATGGGATCAATAAATAGGAACAAGAATTGATAGTCTTGTTTGTTATAACCAAACCCCTATGTGCAGTCAAGAATGAACCCTGTTTGCATTGATCAAATATTGGTGAATAAGAATGGAATCAAGGGATTCACATGGTGGTATATGGATTATACAAGTTTATATGTACTTCAAAGGTGTGTTAATATCAATAAAAAACCTATAGACATTATTGAGTCTCATTGACTAGACACAGACCCCTGCTTCTTTGACACAATCAAGATAATTAATCCCTTGTTTACATAGGGTACCCACGAAGTGATAAGAATAAAAGGAAAGTGAATGTATAGTGTAATAGATATGTTTAAGTATTAATTAACGTTTATAAACCATATTTATAATACAAAAGTATTGTAAAGTGTTATATGAAGACAAACAAGCAGATTGTAGCCTAACACAGTCTTGTGACACGTACATAATTATGTATTTAGAGTTCTAAAACATATTTTAGGAGTGATTAAGAACCTATATGAATTTATGGAGTTGTATAAAGTTCAAATAGACTTTAGGAATTTCATAGGGGGTCTTGAAACAATTTCCAAATAAATTTATGCTTTTTTATCCCTTCTCGGGCCTGTGCATGAGGTTAAAAACCATAATTTAAGGTTTAGAAGATTCTAAGAGCTGGAACTCTTTAAAAAATCCCCCAAAATTTAATTTTTGAGTAATATCATATTATCTTGAATATTTTAATTAATTAAGGTTGTACAGACTCTATAAAATAGTGTATCAAGCCTGTAGGAGTGAATAGAAGTTAAGAGGTCTAATGGGTAATAGGCTAAAGAGAGAATAGTTATATGATTTAAGAGTTAGGTCTAGAAAAGATTTTTATAAGATGAATGATGAAAAAGGGTATCTACAATATCATTAGTTTAGAATGATTATCTATACATTGCTCTAACTAAGCATATTTATCTATTTGGAGGGATAATTGAGGGAAGGCTTAAAGAAGCAAGTGCCTAGTGTCTTGGGATTTGTGTCAAGAAAAATATGGAAGAGTTTTATGGCCCAAAAGGATCCTTATAAGTGTAATAAATTTCTTGAGACTGTATATCAAATGCTCTTAATAAGGAGATTTACTTATAAATAGGGTTAGTAGGCTTAGAAGATAAGAAGTGGAATATCAAATGACATGCATGGTGATGAATAATAGAAGTGAATTAAGATGTTTTTAAATAAATTGTTTGAATGTATTATGTGCTTTGTAACTTTTGATAAGTAGTAATTTGAGGTTTGGTCTATTTGTGCAAGATAGGCCTACTATGGGTCAAGAAGGAATGGCAAGTTTGCAAGTAAGTGTAAGTAGTAATTGAAGTTAAATATAAGCTATACATCATTTAGTATCTTTTCCATCTAGATGATCTTTGAATAGGTATATAATTTATGATTACATGGTTCATAGTGAATGTTACATGAATTTTCAAGTAAGCAAACAATGAGGTACTTTACAAGGAGTCTTGTTGAAAGATAGATTAAGAAAGCAGATAAAGAGAAGGTATGATCTATTTTGTGGTTGATTATTTAGTTTAAGTGCATTATTGATGGTATGTGATGGGTGAGAGAAAATGGAGATAAGAGAGGATTAAGGTGGTAGCCTTAAATTAAGAGAGATATTAACAAGTTCAAAACAAATAATCTCATAAATAGAGCTTAGGAAAAAGAAAATAGTCCTAGTGTGAAGGACAAGAGGTTTAAAGGCCCTAGTGTGGTCTGAGATAAAGAGTGAGAGTAGTTCCAAGTGTGAAACAAAAGAAGGTGGTCCAAGTGAGGCCAATAAAAGAGGAAGAGTATGTACCCAAGTGAGGTGATATAGATGAAAATGAAAGGAGAGGTAGAAAGAAAGGTGAGAAATAAGGTTAAATATGAATGCCATAGTGAGAGAATGATGGAGATAGAGATAAAAGAAATTAAGGATGCATTGGTAAGGATGGAAAAAGAGTTAATGCAAATATGGAATGTGTATAATCTGAAATGTGGAATCAAAATTTTTAAAAAAAGGTTAAGTGTAGCTTTAGAGAAAGGATGAAAGAGTGAGAGAATCAACAAGTAATGGAATGTGTGAAAAAAAATGGAAGGAAATGGTCAAACAATTGAATTTGATGGAATAAAGAGAGGAAATTGGGCCTCAAAAGTTTTAGTCTAACATTAATTTTTCATGGTTAAATGCAAGTCAAGATATGGAAAGTGAAGATCATGATTGGGATGAAGAAATTGATTGGAAAATAGTACATAAAGAAGATTAAGTTGATGAATTGAAAATTGTAGGTAAAACTAAAGAAGAGGTAATTTTCTACCCTGAAGATGGTGAACTATTTGATAACAGTGGAGAGATGAAAAGTAAACAATAGGTAATGAATTGAATGTAATTTTTGATGAATATTATGAGGATGAGGATGATGTTTTGTATAAAGACACAATAAGTTTGTTTGAGGAATACATTGGAGAAATGAAGGAACAAGAAACACATGAAGTGCTTGAGGAAATATATGAATAGGTAAAGGAGGATGTGAATGATTTGATAGTCCATGAAATGAAGATGAAAAGTAATGAGTTGATTGATTTGATAGTCAAGAAATGAGTAGCTATATTAAATTATAATAGGATAGAGGATGATACCAAAAATATCATGAAAAATAAAGAGACCTTGGAATGATCAAATAATGGAAATAATATAACATGGATTGACTATCTTAATGAAGGGGCACAAACAACACTATTAGAGGAAAATAATATAACAAGGATAGACTATGCTAATGAAGATTGAAGATAATTATGAAATAAAGCAAACAAATAAGAATAACTAAATATCAAGATAAAGAACAGAGGATAACATGGATGAAGAAGCAGATACATAGGTATGGTGGCAAAGAGCATACACATTTGTATGAACATTTGAATGAATAAGAATATGGGTGTCAATTTATTTTATTCCTTTGGAATTATGATGTAGGGGCATCTTAGGAATGCTCAAGTCTTGGTCTAGGATGTGTCTTGGAGTCATATTTGTGAGTGAAATTTGAATTTGATTCCAAAAGAAGTATTCCCACTAGAAAGTATTTTTTAAATATCAAAATGTTTTAGGTGGTCTAGTAAAGTGTGAGAGAGTGGTGATGATATGTAAATGATGAATAAACTTGTAATATACCTTTAAGGTCTCAAAAAATGTCCTAAAATTATTATGAGTTAATAATTCAGTTTAAGGATAAGGTGGTAGTTAGGGAGACCATCACCATATGTGGGTCTAGAGATTGTTAAAAAGTTTCTTGAATCAATAAAGGGTTGTAGATCTTTATTTATAGTCTAGTTTGTATATATAAAGGAGATAGAGTGTGTGTGGTTCGTAGTAAAGGGATAGAGAAGGTGATTATTCTACAAGAATTAGACATAGGGAGACATGAGGAAAGTTGATACAAGAATCCTCAAAAGTTGACAAGCCCAAGAATTGGTTTCCATATGTAAATGTTGATTGATTAAAATGAATGAAGAACTAGTTTTGTTTTTGAGTTATTATAATTTAATAGAAATATTTATAGTTAAATATTTCCATTTATTTTTTATGGGATATTGAATCAAAAATCAATATATATTATGCTAAGTTTTAGGTTTGATGAAGACTACAGGTTCTATTATGCAAAATCCAGTGTTGAACAAAGCCTTGTTTCTTAAGAGTTGAATTGTTAACTCATTGAATAGGATGGTAAGGAAATAATGATTGTATTATATTTTATTCTAGTTTAAAATTAATAATGGGATAAATACATAGGCACAAGAAGTGATAGTATTATTTGTTATAACCAAATCCCTATGTGCAGTCAAGAATGACCCATGTTTGCATTAATCAAGTGTCAATAAATAAGAATGAAATCAAGGGATTCGCATGGTGGTATATGTATTATAAAAGTGTGTATGGAATTAAAAGGTTTGTTAATATCAATAAAAAAACCTATATATATTATTGAGTTTCATTGAATAGACACATACCCTTGCTTTTTTGATAAAGTTAGATAATTACTCCCCTATTTACATAGTCAAGACACACATGAACTGATAAGAATAAAATGAAATTGAATGGAGATTTTAATAGATATGTTTAATTATTAATTAAGGTTTATAAACCATATTTATAATCCAAAAGTATTGTAGATGGTTCTATGAAGACAAACAGGGTAACTGCAACCTAACATAGTCTTGTGACACCTATAAAATTTTGAATTTGGAGTTCTAAAACATATTTTAGGGGTGATTGAGAAATTATATGAATTTTGGTAGTTATATAAAGTTTTAAAATACCTTAATAAGGTCATAGGGGGTCTTGAAACATTATCTAAATAAATTTATGCTTGTTTATCCCTTCTCAGGCCTATGCATGAGGGTAAAAACCTTGATTTAGGGTTTAAAAGATTCTAAGAGATGGAACTCTTAAAAAATAATTTTTTTTTTAGTTTTGGGTAATATCATATTATATTTAATATTTTAAATGAATTAAGGTTTTATGGACTTCATACATTAATGTGTCAAGCCTATAGGAGTGAATGGAAGCTAAAAGGTGTAATGGGTAATAAGCTAAAGAGAGAAAAGTGATGTGATTTGAGAGTTAGTTACAAAAGAGAGTAGGATAATCTAAATGAGGAAAATGGGTATCCAAAAATATCATTTTTTTGGATTTATTGTCTATACATTGCTAAAACTAAGGAAATTTATCTATTTGGAGAGCTAATTAAGGGAAGGCTTAAAGAAGCAAGTGCTTAGTGTCTTGGGAGTTTTGTCAATAAAAATATGTAGGAGTTATATGACCTAAATGGTCCTTAAAATTGTAATCAGTTTCTTGATAAGGTCTATCAAATTCTCTCAATAAGGAGATTTACTGAGAAATAGGGCTAGTAGGCTCAGACATGGGGATGAATGATAAAAGTGGATTGAGATGGTTTGAAATAAAAAAATTTAATGTCTTATGTGTTTTGGAAATTTTGATAATAATAAATTTTATTTTTGGTCCATTTGTACAAGATAGGCCTAATGTGGGTCAAGATGGAATGACAAGTTTGCAAGCAAGTGTAAGTAGCAATTGAAGTTGAATATACGCTCTGCATCAAGATTCATTATGGGTCCTTCATATTGTCTCTAAGATGAAGGGTGAATAATAATATTGTATATTAATTAACTTATCAATTTAATTAACTCACAAAAATATATTCTACATGATCTCAAGAACCTTTCTTTGCATGAAAATGCTCACTTGTATGGAAAAAGAGGAAATAATTAGTTGAAAGATAATTATAATTATATTTTTAATAGAGTTATAATTAGAAGAATTATTTAGATATGGTTAATTAATAGAATTAATTGATATAAGAAAGATGGAATTATTGAATTGACTAGAATAGATTAATTAAATAGAGAAATTGACCAAAGAATGATAATTGAATAGAGAATTATGAAATAGATAAATTGACTAGAGAATGATAATCAAACAGATCTAATACAATGATTTGGTTCACCTAGAGATGTCCCAAGGTGAGATCAAACATGTATATTATATGAATAGATGATTTTAGACCAAATTATGTGCAATGAAATGAAATCATTCCATTTTACAACATGACACGGAAGTGATAAAATTGGATTGTCTACATTTACCCATATTTGAGAAGGCATTTCAAGGTGTAGATGAAATAGTGAAATTTTAAATAATAAAATGTCATAAAAAATGATCATATAATAAAATATAACATATGTTAGTTTTAATGAATTTTGCTAAAAATATTAATAAACGGATTCAAATGTGCCCCAAAGTGATGCTTAGTAAGCCATGGATGCCCCCTTGAGGGGAGAGTCTTAAAAATATTTGGTTTATTAAACACTATAAGTGAAGGGGAAAATAATATAAATGTTATAATAGGATAAATATGATAGACACAAGTGAAAATGGGAAGCAAAATAGATATCAATGCTAAAAATGAGCCTCTAATGAAGAAAAACAATGTAACTGGGAGAAATATTTGAAATAAAATGATATAGATTCACCATGGATTAAAATTGTGGTTCATTTTCATCATTCTAATTCAAATTTTTCCTTTGAGATTTTACACATGAGTGACCTATGTAAAATTGCTCATAGGCCATGATTGAGGGCACTTTCGGACTAGGTTCAAGAGCACAAGTGACCATGAGGGATAGGACCACCAATTTGTACAATTGTTTTTATTAAGTTTGAATTTGGTGAGCATTTATTACATGTCAAAGTTAGAAATTTGACAAATTAGATATTTTTTAATTAGTGAATTCAACCATGCAAATGGCAAATTTTTTGTTGAAAATGATTAATTTGTTGATATATATTAGTGAAATGGTCTATAAAAATAGTGATTTGGTCCACTCAAATAGTGAAATTGATAAATGTTGAAATGGCATAGAGTAAGTTCACCAAACATAATTTTTTTAATTTATCCTATTAAATGATTAATTTTCCATTAAAAATGGTGAAAACATCAAGAAAATTAGGTGCTAAAAATGACAAAATTGAATGATGAAATGGTCCATTCTAATGTCAAAATCATCATGAAAATGATAGAATGGTTTAGAGACTATTTAATAATGAATTCATCATATAAATGATTAAATAGGCTTTCTAAATGGTGAAATCATCATAAAAATGGTGAAAACATCTTAATTAATTAGATGAACATAATTTTGAATAGAGAGATCAATAAAAATGAGCATTGTAACTAAATAGGACTAGATGACATGATTTTACTATAATGGATTTTATTAGAATGTATAAATGTTATTAGAATTAGTAACAAATAAATGATCAGATCGACCTTAGCTAGATTTTAAGAGTGAGTGGATGTGCTTATATCTCATGAGTGATTTTCATATAATCTAAACCATCCCACCATGTCATAGGAGAGATGTCAAAGTTCTTTAATATTATTGGGTTGCTACACATAGTAAGGATAATATCCATTCAAGTGGATTAAGTTATACTTACTACCTTAGTGAAGTAGTGGAGGTCAGGCATTTCTACTTTATGGCTAATGAAAGGAGGTGTTATCATCACTTTGGATGATTTATGGTACATACTATAAGTTTCAATTAGATTTATACCTTTATATTGGCTTACCTCAAGGGATAGACAAGCAACATAAAAGGAAATGATTAGACCTTTAAACATTAAGATGGTATGGGGTGGGTATGTTTACATTGACAATATTAAACTACTAATGAGCATACCATGATATACTAATATTGAGGAGGATGTTCTTAGACCCATTATGTTTGACATAGTAGTGTTACTCCTCATGGTTATTGTCAGTGGCATTCTACTACCTAAAAACAATGGTTAGTTCTTCGACATGGGGTTGAGAAGTATAATCAAATACATGCTTTCATACATAATTTTTTTCTTGGGAACCAACTATTGTAGTGAAAATATACCATGATATTTAATGTGTGGTTCATTGAGGTGGGCATAGCATTGGCCCATCAACAATACCCTAGGTATGTGTATGTAATAATATATCCATTAAGTGACTGATTGGTAGACAAAAATAGAGGGGTCTAGATGATCTTATAGAATATAGTTAGTATTATTTGGGACTATGGAATAAGCTTTAAATATGAGAGCTCATATATTAAAGATGAGTGATAGATGATATGACTGATGCTGACTTGACTTAGAGGTTATATCAAGATATTCAATTTTAGTGGCTATAGTACATGGATTATATGCTTTAAATGAATATTTATTGTTATATTTTGGGATGATAAGAGTATAATATTGAGTGTTATATGATAGATAAGGTACAACACTAGTTTATATTGTATCAAGATGTAACACTAGGTCCTCATCAGTTTGCACATGTGAGAAGAGAGATAAATCAGTGGGGACCAACCCCTAATCATGTTGAGGCTATTTTAATTTTTGGATTGGTACCATAGATGTTCTAGGTGTTTATAGTTGGTCCAACATATGCAAGAGTGACATAGGAATATTCTACATGGTGGACATAATACCAATGTTTGAGACTGACTACTCCACAAGATATATATGATGGATAAGATCTAGGAGTTCCTTTAGCTAGGGAAATGGATTGGGGGGAAGTAAAGGAGGGTGGAGATGAGGAGGGAAAGGAGGAGTTATAAGATATATAGATAGAGGAGTGATACAATATAGAGATAGAGTACATGTAGGAGGTGGTGGAGATAGGCACTGATGAGAAAATGATAGAGGTAGCTATGATAGGTGATGATTAGGGTGGGATACCTCTATACGAGCTATAATTTCAATTGAGAATAAATAAATTATTGATATATTGAGACAAGATATTATTTCTAAGGAGATATAAGTCTCAAGTATATAGTCAAGGTTTCACTATCAATCACAACAACTATTCTTGGCACATGAGTAGATTAGTGAAGCTTAGATAGATATGTCTAGATTGTGTGTAGATATAACAACGATGCTTTAGATATAGATGTAGTTCACTACATAGAGGGACTCTACTATATCATAGAGTGATTTTATAGTAAAGGGATAGTCATAGAGAGAAGAAACTATATTAGAGCATGATTTAACATGGGCCAAGAGGGATGCCACATAGGAAAGGATAGCTAGGCTATAGAGAGAGTTGGATGAAGAAAAATAGGTTATGAGAGTTAGTATATGTCTATTAGAATATCCTTTGAGATAAGGATGAGGCTACTTATTATAGGATTTTATATGAGGCAATGATGCTAATGGTATCTAGTAAATAGAGGTCAATTTTTATATCCTCTCAATCACATAAGACCTCGACATAAACTAGATTACTAGTATAGCCTCCACTTCAATCATCTACCATGGGTCTTCCATCATATCCACATCCACCACATGAAAAGATAGGATATAGTTATCAATATGTATATATACATGGTAAAGCTACTAGAGATAATCACAGCTAGAGTTGACTTCCTTGACATAATGATGTACATTTTGATTCATGATATTTATTGATGTTATATGATGTAATCAAATGATCTGAGATATAATTGTTTTATCATTTGATTTACATGCCCCATTTTTTATGTATATGGACATTGAACTCTTTGATATGTTATTTATATTGAGTTTTATTTCATGATATTTTTTATTTTACTTGCTTATGCCACTTTTTAACTTGATTTATAAATGTTCTATCTAGTAGTATTGATGAGATAGATATGTGTTATTATCATGATGTTTGTTAGATTGGATGATTAGATTAGATAGATATACATTTATGTGATTGATGGCATTGACATGGTAACTATTGACCAAATTTGGTCTACATAGCAAAATGTGCCTAGTACAAGAGCCTAAAAGCTGAGTAGGATCTTGATTGAAGAGTGATCCAATATCTTGAGTAAACAAACCTCAAGTGGATATCATATAGATTTTTCAAATATTTTGAAACACTTTTAAGTAAGCTTAAAGTGTGATCTAATTTATCTTCAAGGGATAAGTCTACAATTATAGATGAAGGGTCCAAGAAGATTTCATGGTGTTTAAGCATTTAAGAGTATGAATCAGGTTTTACAAGCCTTAGAAGATGATTAGAACCCTAAAGAGTTGATCAAAAGATGGAATGTGTAAGTTTAAAGAACCAGACTGTAACTAGGATGTCATCCAAAAAGGAATGAACTAGTTCACTTTTGAATTTAATAAATGTACCTCAGGAAGCCTCATGAGCAAAAGGATTATATCACCATAGAGTCCATGCCAAGATCATATCCTACAAATTTCATGCCTACATTCATTCTCTAGATCAAGTTATAAGCATTCAAATTTGAACCTATAGAATGAGACATTTGTGTATACATCAAACTAAAGCTCAAATTTTATCTATTAGGGTCTAAAATATTGATGGTCACACAAATGTCAATGACAGTTGCATGGACATCAAATGATAAGCACACAAACATCAAATTAAGGCTATGGAAAATAACCATTGGGGTTGAAAAATATTAATGATGGTCATGTGGACATCAAATACATTTACATAAACATTAAATAAGAGCATGTAGATGTCAAAGTTGAGTATTTTAAGTTAGCCATTTGAGTTTAAATAGTGGGTCCTAATAGATCTAATACTTCACATAAATTTGTACATCTTGATCTAATAGTGTAAGCTCAAGTCAACATGTCAAAGGATCTTGGATAGTAGTAAATCTATGATCTATGTACATTCATACATACAAATATAATGGTGTGAGAAACATTCAATAAGTTAGCATATATTTGGAACCAATAAGAATAAAGATAGTTGAGTGCAATGTAAATGGTCTGAGGTGGCAATTGATAACCAATTGACAAAGAGTAAATCCAAAGAGCTTCCATTGAAGGTTGATGAACTATTTATGACCTAGATGAGTAAAATATTAAAGATCTATATCATCATTATACGTTCAACAATAGGCATAATCATATACGTAAGATGGTTAAGGATAAGGCTCTATTTCCATTAAAGTTTAAACAAAACCTCTGGTTGATAATTTAGAACCTATCAACCTTATTGCAGGGTCATTCCATTAACATGATCATTGATTTTAGATAGAGGATTCTCATATACAATAGCTTCTCAAATTTTATAGGTTTTAGATGAAAAATAAGTCTCTTATGGCCCAATATAGAGATCAAAAATAGACTAGTGATTGTGAAGCAAGATCAAACAATTTGTAGGTTATCATGAATATTGTGACTATGTGAAAACCAATAAGTGGATTGGTTTTCACCTATAATGGACCTATGATCAATATTGGAACAATTATATATGTAAACATGATCATGGAGAGATGTCTCACTTATCATTAGGGTCACATATTTTATAAACAGGTATTGATGGCTACCCAAAGTAAATGTGGCATGATTTTGTTGATTCAAAGACATAGTCCTCATCAACAGATCAAATAGATAATGACATGGAGTTACAAGAAGGACATCAAGTGCATGGATAAGGATAATGAGCATTCAATTCTTTTATAGATTTTGTTCTTTATTGATAAGGTCATGAGTCAACATCCTCAAACTTGTGCTAATACATCATAGTTCCCTCTCTCTCTCTTCCTTTTTCTATATACGTTCCAAACTCTACCACATATAGAAATATCTAAAAATTTTAGATAATAAATCTCTAACTTTTGAGAGAATAGAATCTTATGATTTGGCTTGTTTAGGCTATGCCAAAATTTGTACTATAACACCTTTTAATGCAATAAAAACTAAATTTCCTCATTGTGCAAGATAGATTGAAGTGTCTCCTATGAATTCATGTAGTGTGGTTAAGTGAATGTATTTTCATTGTCAATGTCTGAGTTTCTCACCTTCGTGAAGTGCTTAGTAGCTCTAATAAGTCATTATAAGTGCAATTTATAGTTTTTTGTTTAGCTTAAAAGTAGATATCTACCCTCTCATATTATTTTGATAATTGATTCATGCTTTATTATGAAATAATTATGTGAGATTGATCTTATTTGGTCTTGAATGTGTCTCATAATGTGTCTTTTTTAAAGTATAAGTGTTCTAATTACTGGTGCATCACCTCATTTTATATGCTTTCATGTATTTTTAATAATCTCTCTCCTCTTTTCCAAGCATGTATTAGATTAAGTCTAGTTTAGGTGATAGATCTAAGAAGGAAGTTAACCTTGTATAGAGGTTTAACCCAAGTTAGGTGACCCATAGCCTAGGCTCAATTCCATGTTGGACTAGATTTGTGTAAAAGGACCTAAACAATCCCCTTGCTCAGTTAGGGTTCAATCTAGGACACCAAGAATTATGACATGCCTAGTGGGATAAAGTTTCCTTGGCATAATTGAAGTTTAAAATTTGAGAAGAAGAAATTTCAAGAGGAGGAGACAATACCATCATAAAAAGTTGAAGATACTTCAAGTTGTAAATCTCATAGCATTTTCAAATAGTGTTTTCATATTAGATGTTACAACAAGGTCATCAAGTAAAGGTATTCTTTTTAAATTCACTTAAATACCTTTTACTTCTTATAAAAAAATGAAGATTCAATAGGACCAGACATTATGCTCAAAATAAATTTTCACCTCTGGGTCATGCTATTATTTTAGTCCAAACTATTGTCCCCATAATCCAAATCCCTTTTTCCTAAATGGTGGTCAGGAATCAAGTGTTTGCTTTATTTAATAGGGGTAATCCCCTGAATTTAGACCAATATGATGACATCCCTATGTCTACTTTAAAGAGTATCCTTTTCTTCTCAAGATACTGGGATAAAACTACTACTATTGAGAATATTAAGGATGTTTCCAACCTATGTTCTATTCATAATGTTGTTCAAGATAATGTGGCTACCAAAATAATTATTGATTCCTTCAAGGAAAAAGCATTATAATGGTATAGGAATATTATTTTGACCTTCACTTCTACTTGGGATGAGTTAAGTGTATATTTAGTTATGCAATTTGAAGACAAGTTTGATAATTTTCTTTGGTTGAATAGCTGACTATAATACAAAGGTACCCCCATGAGTTCATGTCTAATTTTAACCTTAGATTCCAAAAGACATGGACTAGAATCCTCGCATTGGTTATACCATCCTGAGAGTATGCATTTTTGTAGTATTTAAAGGCCCTCAATTTTGATATTAGTGTCATGATATAGTCTATGGGTGGAAATAATTTACCAAATGCCTACAAAATTGTAATAAGAGAAAAAAATAGCTTCATACAAGATGGTAAACTTGCTCTAAGGCCTCTAATGTACATATTCCCAAAATTGTAACATGTTCTTCCCCCTAAAGTTCCTCAAAACCCATCTATAACTCCTATTCCATCTCTAAAATCCCAAGTTATATCCCCTTCTAATCAAGATAGTGAGATTAGAGATCTAAAAAGTATGATACAAGATTTTGGGAATGAGATTATTCAACTCAAGTGACAATAGTACCAAGGTAGGCCTTATTAATAGAAAAACTAGACATTTATCAGTCCTTCAATAATCAAAGACATCCTTATTAAGGTTTCAAAGATAATGGGCAACCTTACCAAAACCAAGGAACCATAACCCAAACTAAGCCATATATAGCCCTTAATCCTAATGTACCTTCCAGTTCAAAATCTAGTGTTCCTCAAAACAACATGATGAAAGATTCAGGTTGGTAACCATTCAATCCAAATGACACTCAAAACTAAGCATTAATATCATAGGATATTACTATGACACAAATGACATAAGAAGAGTTATCTATTCAAGGTGGTCAATATCAAGACATGAATATAAAATACAAAGGAGATGCTCAACAATTTCAAGGTCAACTTGATGTCATCAATGTGAACTGGCAATTGGATGATCATATTGTATTCAATCAAGTTGGTAAAACTAGCAACACAAATGTTCAACTTGCATCTCTGACTAGAGATAAAAGAAGAGTAATTTAATAAGCTCAAGATGTGAGAAATTACTCTAGTGTTCCTAACATTGTTTCCAATAATGTCAAGGATCAACTTGTTGTCCCTATAGCATAGAAGAACTAGAATGTAGAGGCAAGGAAGGTTCCCAAAATACCTTTAATTTAAGAACAACCAATGGTTTAAAAGTTACAGCCAAAGGCTAGTGGATCCTTATTTAACATAATAGATCAAATAAAGAAATAAAATTGTTATAATTATCATGTGGTATTCCACTACTATTCTAGGGAAAAAATATATGCTCATTTAAGAGCTTTCATATCTTAAGGTATCTAACTAACTAGTTGAGAAACAAGGAACTGTCTTGGCTAATTTATACTAGCCTACCAAGAAACCTAATTAGAAGGTACATAACATGAAAAATATGGAAAAAACCAATGTAAAATCAAATAAAACACTTCCCTTTTATCTCTCTTCAATAGTTGGTGACTACTTAGTCCATAATTGTATGTTAGATAGTAGATCTAGTAACACTATCATGCCTAAGAAAATTGTAGATAAGCTTGGTCTTGTCTATGAACCAAATACCAAGGGAGTATTGTAATTATATGTCTCACCAAAAAAATATAGTAGGTGTAATAAATTATCTAAATTTGACCTTACATGCTTTCCCTAATGTTACCATTCAACAAGATGTAGTTGTAGTGAACATACCTCCCTATTTTGCCATGTGTCTATCAAGGGACTTTGCCTTAAAGATTGGATGATATTTGTCAGTTGATTAGACATATTTGATGTTAAAGACTAGGTATGGTACCAAGATAAAATATTTTTTGAACCTATTTCAAGATTTCATTTGAATCCATAAATGCCAAGTATGGTGAAAACTAATTGTGTTATCTCAGACAAGGTACTAAAAAATAGTGAGGTGGAAGTTGAGTCACTTATAGATGGAGTTCTAGATCTTTTCCTTGATCAATGGGCTTCTGATTTACATGAGCATGATCCCTACAAGTTAATTGAAGAAGGACTTAGTGTCTATTGCCTTCATGAAAATGATACACTAATTCTAGCATTGATGAAAGATGATCAGCCTAATGATGGCCTATGGAAACTATACTTTGATGGATCAAGGAAAAAACATGGTACTAAGGCTGAAATGATGTTAATTTCTCCAAATAATCAAAGGTATATATCTTCTCTCAATTTTTAGTTTGGTTGTTCTAATAATGTTACTAAATATGAAGCATTAGTTTATGGTTTGTAATGGACAAAAAAGATGAAGGCCAATACCTTACAAGCCTTTGGTGATAGTGAACTAGTAATTCACCAATTAAGAGGACTTAATTTATGCATGAACCCACTACTTAAGTAATATAAGCATAGAGTATGAGACTTACTTGAAGAATTTCAAGCTTTCAATATGTATTCCATATCAAGAAATAGGAATAAACATGCAGATAGGTTAGTTTCTATTAGGTCACAATTCAGTGCCCCATATGACATAAAGAATGAAAAGGTTTAATCAAACACCAAAGTGATTGTAAGGCCTTCTATCCTATACAACCATGATAATTGGTAAGTATTTAAAGATGATAGTTATATTTTCAAGTTCTTATAATAGGAATTTGAATTCTCCTCATGGAACCAAGATAATTACTTGCAATAGTATGGTGACCATATTGTGCAATTGAAGACAAATAAGTTGCCTAAAGGGTTGGTCAACCTTGAAAACATATTCAACAAAGATGATGAATTGAGAAAATAGAACTTTTCTTTATCAGCTAATGAATACCACTATACAAATGTGGAGACTTCAACTGGTAAGAGCTTAAAATTAGGAAAAGTTTGCACATATTTAAAGAAGGAAAATTTTATTGAGTTATGTATAAATTTTTTAGATGTCTTTGCATGGTATTATAGTGATCTCAAAGGATTTGATCCAAGTCTATCTCAACATACCATTGAGTTAGAGGATGAGACTAGGCTAGTTAGATAAAGACAAAGGCTTATTAACCCTAAGTTTGAACATTTGATGAGAGATGAGCTACATAAAATCAATGAGTCAATTATTATATTTCCAATTAAGCACTTAACTTGGGTGGCAAACCTTTTTCCAGCATAGAAAAAGAATGGTGAAATAAGACTATGTGTTGACTTATGGGACTTGAACAAGGCATCTCTTAAGGAACACTATCCATTGCAATCAATGGATAAAATATTATAGTTAGTTGTAGGTTCAAAAAGGTTCTCTTTTTTGGATGGTTACATTTCCTACTTTTTTTTTATTTTTGTTTATAAAGGAAAAGTGAGAGAACAGGAGATAAAGGGTATGTACCTTATAAATGTTGCACTCATTGATGACTAGACAAAGTGAGAACTCCTTCTTTGGCTAGGGAAGAATGACTTGAAAATCACACTTTATGAAAATGGATTAATAAAAGGATAAATGGGCTACCTAGTGAAATACCAATCCCAATAAAGGAAGATGGTATCTTAGATGGATGTCAATGCATATTTGACATTCAAGTTTATAATTAAATAAGGAATTACAAAAGACATATATGGAAATGATGGCTATCAACAATATCTTATTCTATAACAATATTAATGTGATAAAATTAATCATTCTAGAACTTTGTAGCTATATAAATATCTTCCTAGATAACATCTATTTGTTCATCCATGTCTTCTTGATTAGGTAAGGAAACCATAGCACAAAAAACTAATTCAAATACAATGTCACTTTGATCGATTAAGAAGGGTTGTGTTACAATAGGAAGATAAAAAATACTATTAATTTCATGTGCTAATCTCAATAAATTCATCTACATGCAAAAGACAAACTATGTTCAGGTCTAGAGAGGTCATAAAAAGGGTTGTGTGTAGGTTGGAAGGCTAAAAGAGGTTTGGTGGGGTGTAAATAAGGTCAAAATAACAAACTATTGTTTCAAGGTGATAATGACCATCAATGGTTAGGATGACTATCTATGATTATCCTAACTAGTGATGGTTAGGTAACCAACAATAGTTATTATAACCATCAACGGTTATAGTATTCAGCTATGGTTACCTATTGAAGAATTCTTTTTAGAGTAGTATTTGATGGTGAAGGAGTATCTATTGGATTAAGGGTATTATGTGGGTATGTAGAGTGGGGAAGAGGACTTAGTTTGACTGATTAAGAGAAAATAAAGAGCAAAAAACACTAAAATAAAGTAAAATAACTTTGTTATGTTGAGGAGTTGATAGTTGAATAGATTTGGCCTTTAAAAATCATGAAGATATAGATTTGGGATGCTAGATTCTTGCATAAAGAGAAAAATAAATTGGATTTAAAAATTTGGAGATCTATAATTCTTCCAAGAGCCTTGTATTTATAGCACAAAACTACTAAGAAGAAGGAAGCTTGAGGGAAAGTTGTTAAGTTGGGAGAGGGTCAAGTTGCATATTTTCATTTAATTTTAAAAGTTGGCATTAAAGTAAATTTCCATTCTAGAGGATGCCTATAATGAACAAAGCTAAGACTACTTTAAATACTTAGGCAAGTTTTATGACCACAACCATCGATGGTCAATCCAACCATCAATGGTTACCTTAACCAGTGATGGTTGAAGGGTTACAAATAAAAGGTCATGATTTAGGTGTTTTGACATAGTGAGGTTATAAATAGGTGCTAATAGGTTAGGTGGGGTCCATATGTCAAGATGACATAAAAAAATTTCATTACACAATTTTTAAGTGTCTACATTTTACCCTTTTTTCTATGTATCTTTAAGTAAGTTATAGAAAAAAATAGATGGTTGGTTAAGGTTCAGGTCTAGTTTCCCTAAGTGTGGAAGGGAGGAGGTATTCCCACTCAAATTGGGAGCCCCTGAGGTGAAACTAAAAGTGATCCATAGTTTTATAGATGGTAAATGGTGAGTCACAAGGTGGGTGACAAAAGGGTGGTCTTTTGAAACATAGGGATGTACACAAAATGTGACCAAGTGCGAGAATTAAGATCATGTAAAGATGAAAGTTATCATGGTTGTTTAAAATAAGTTAAGGTTCTAGGATAAAGGATAAGGTAACCACTCCCTAACATTAGTCATAGATGATCAGGTTAGTCATATCAAATTTCCTAGATAGGGTTGGTGTTTCTATAGGTAGCCAAGGTAGGTAGTGTTCCCAAGAAAAACTTAAAATGGTGGGGTCATGCACAAGGTGGTGAAAATTCAAATGTTTGACATGTAAAAATTGGTTGGTGTGGTAAAAATGACCAAAGTAGGGTGGGCACAAAACATGTGAATAAATAGGTTCTAAAAGGTACAAATGGTGAGGTTGATGTGTGCAAGTGGGTGGGTGGTTGGCCAATTGGGTAGGGAATGATCAAGTTGAATCCTAATGTAGTAGGTAAGAGGATACTACCTACATAGTCCCAAGGACATTAGATTCAATAAATGACTTTAGGCCAAATGTAGTTATGGTTTTAGGGAGAGATGACTCATAAAGTAGGTAGAGGGTGGCTGAAATTGCTTGCCCCATGTAGATGTGGTCAAGCTAAGTGTAAGGTGATGGTAGGTGAAAACGTGGGAAAGGGTGAAAGGAGATGGTTAGGTTGGGTTTTAAATGGGAATAAACTTAACCATAAACAATTATGTAACCATCCCCATTTAGGGTGACTGGCAATGGTTGGGTGACCATAATCAATTAGAGTCAACTAGTGATAGTTAGATAACCATCAATGGTTAGAATCTAAAACCTTAAAACCATGGATAAAAGGGTCAGTGGTGGGAATTCAAAATCATTTGAAATTGGACCTAGCTAGAGTTTTGTCATTTTTGAGTGTTGTGTACAAAACATGTGCATGAGTGTGGTGAGGTGTTGAGATGAGCTTGGTGTGTGGGAGTAAGATTGTGATCAAGATGGATGCTAGAGGAATAATGGGACAAGTTGCAAGATGTAGTTTGAGGTGGCACCATCAATCACAAAATGAGTTAGGCATTATAATTGAATTTTATTTGGATACGTAAATCATAAAAATAGAATTAAATAGGGGAAATAGTTGGTTTAGGGGGTTGATCCAAGTATCAATTCAAGTGATAATTTGGGTGATGGTTCTACCCCAATTGATGATGGAACTTCTAGGAACCATAACTTTTACATCGTATCTCCAATTGACTCCTCATTTGAATCGTTGGAAAGCTACAAATGAGGATAATGTGGTGAGATGACACAAATCTTTTCTCAATGGTTTTTGACCCTTGAAAACCCAATAAAAGTGCCCCAAATTTCAATTTTAGTAGTGTAGTTTAAAAATAGTAAGTTTCTAAAAATAGTAATTCCTCAAATTCTATATTATTTTAAATCATGTAAGTCGAACCACTTAATCTCCATTAATAATGGTGACCTTCCACATCCTCCTCCTAATTTAAAAATGTGTATAAATGAAGATGTAACCTAAAATGGAAATCATATATCTCTTCCCATATATAAGCATATAATTTTATTGCAGTCTTGAGTAATAAAACATCTCTTCTCAGAGAATCCATTATTACTGTGCTATTTTCATGTTCTTGAAATATCTATCAATCAAAACTTCTAAGTTTTGGATTAGGGGGGTTTAATTTTTTATAATGAAGTTAATGGGTCAAGGCTGACTGCCTGTAGTCACCTAATAGTGATCGTCAATGGTTGGAGTTGATAGATGCCAATCAACCTTAAGGGTAAATGGCTCCAAGGATATTGTCAATAGTTAAGGGCATTGGTCATAGTTGAGTATATTTTGGGATGGGGAAGGAGTTAGGATAGGATTTGGGATGGGGTGAGAGAGTTGGGATAGGAGTTGGTTTAGGGTAAGAGGTTTGGGATAGGTTGGAGTTGGGATGGTTTAGGATTTTTGATGGGGTAAGTTAAGATGGGGTAGGAAATGATGAGAGTGTGTATAGGATAGAATTGGTGTAGGTACATATAGGTAATAGTTAGGTAATATAGGTAATAGGGATAATAGGGGCTTAAAGGGATAACATTACATTAGTAATAGTTATTGTGTATATATGAAGTAGTTAAAATAGGTTGCTTGTTGGATTTTTGACATGGATTTTGTTTCTACAGGCATGGGATTAGATCTAGATACAAGATTGAGTTCTTGAGATGTTTTTTGAGGTGAGGGATGCCATGTTTGTAGAAGAATGACACCATACAGAGGTAGTGGGATTTAGAGTGATTCACCACTACTAGCTCTTGCCTAAGGATGCCTCGATGATAGTTTCCCTCATTAAAATATGGGATTTGGAAACTAACACATTATGGTTATTGATTGGAGAGATGAGTATCCTACTAGATGTAACTAGATGATTATTTGACTATCAATATGAGGGGATCCTATTTATCATTTAGAGAGTTATAAGATAGATGACCTGATGGGTTGGTTATACAAAGTAGATAGAGGTCATGCATAATTCCATGTAGGGGGATTTAGTATTAGGCCTTTATATGAGATGGATCTAAATGAGAGACATCTCCTGATGATGATGTAATTAGTGGTGATATTATTTGCATTACTAGATCTAGTAAGAGGGAGATATCCCTATATGTTTTTAGGGGTTTTAGTGGAGCTGATGTTTATGAGAAAAATAATTGGATGGGGATAGGTATTATTGGTTTAGATTTATAGGGAGCTATGGTGTTTTAGAGCTCATAGGCATTATGACATTAGTGTGGGATTTGTTTTGAACTACTAGGCATATGAGCACCTACATGTGTTAAGACCATTGGTCTTGCCTATAGATATATATCTACCAACAAACTACAAGGTAGGGTTTTTGTGGAGGAGGAGAGGAGGCATGATCATAGAATTAGGTGGTGGCATGAGGGATTTAGAGTGGTTTTAGGGTATGTTAGAGAGTCTAGCACCAAGAGATGTTATATGGAGGCCATATATGACTTGGCCTATATGGAACAATTATAGGTGGCATATATTCACACTATAGAGTTAGAGATGGGTATATGGTAGATGAGATAATGAGACAAAGCACATTCCCTTTAAGAGAGTGTGATGATAGTTTAGACTCTAGTAGGGTATTTCATTGGATTTTCCTCATTACAGGAGAGAGGATATTGAGTACTTATTACCAAAGCCATAACTTGAGGAGGTGGTATTAGTTTATGAGGAACTACCAGATAGGGTGAGAGATGATGTCAATGTGAATGTAGATCATCCAACATGGATTTAGATTAGATATGTAGTAGTAGATTTTTATTAGGGGTATGGAGGCTAATGGCCTATAGATGTTGACCTAGAAAGAGTACCAACCCTAGGTGACCCACATGAAACAATAACATAGGATTAGATAGATATGTTATAGGGGTAGATTGCCACTCTTTAGGGGTAGGTAGGTGGTATGACTATAGAGAGAGATTAGGCCCATGCCTAGGTTACTGCTTTATAGGGTTAGGTGACCATGTTATAGGGGTTGGTTATGACATTGAATAGTGAGCGAGACTAAGCCAGAGTTTCACTTGGTATAGTGACACAAGAGAGATATTATCTATGACTTGTAGGTGGAGGGGTAGTGGAACCACTAGGTTTTAAGACATAAGTTAGATATTTAGTAGTCATTTAGGAATTGCATCATTATGAGGGCATTATGTTAGCATAATGTCCTAATGAGCCATAATGCGGAGAGTACCAAGTTAAGTTGGTAGGTGGAGTAGTGATTTTAGCCCAGGTTAATTGGCAATGGTAGTGGGTCAGTCGATAGGGCCACCATCTAGGATAGGTAAACGTATAAGTGCTAGTGGTTCTAGTTTAGGTGCTCATGGGTCATGAACAAAGATTTTATGTCATGTATTTTGATATTTTGATATCATCCTATGTGCCAAGATGCAAGATGTATTTATGAGCAAGGGATATATATATATATATATATATATATATATATATATATATATATATATATATATATGTATATATGTATGTATGTATGTATATGTGTGTATGTGTGTGATTTTGTTCATTGTGATGTGTTATGGATTCATGGATATTTATATTTTGAAAAGGATTTAAGGTTAGTATTTATATGTGATGACCTATGATGTTGATCATTAGCTGGTATAACATATCTTAGGTTTATGGTTTTGATTTATGTTATGATGTTTGTATGTTATAATGTTGTTAATGTGATGAGGGTATTGAATGATTTTAATATTTTAATTATGAGGATAATTTTGTCAAAAATGTTTATTATTATGTGGATTATGATGAGGTGATGATATGTCATATATTAGTGATGATCACATTATGTTATGATATGTTAATGTTATTGGCTATATCATTTGTGAATAAAATTAAATGTTGAGGTGTATGATGAGGATAGTTATAAGATAATGTTAATGAAAAGGAAATGTTTACTTGTTTTGGATAAGAAAATGACATATGGTGCCTATTTCTAATGAGAATATAACAATACGATTCCATAGTTGGATTGACTTAGTGAATAGAAACCCATTGAATGCTTCACAAGAGCATGTTTCATTAATAAAATGTGTATCTTGACAATTTCATACCAAGTAAGCTCATAGTTCCTTAGGTACGATGAGGATGATAGGTAAGGTTGTAAATGTGGGAGTGTAATCATTATCTTTCATAGGTGACAAAAGAACTCTTAGTAGGCAAGTCCATGACTTTTGCATTTTTGATTAAATAGGTAGATTGATCAATGTAAGAAGCCTAATCATGCCATATATTAGAGCCAATTATGGCTTAAGTGATATAAATAAGTATACTAATTTATATAGGAAGTATATAAATGGTTGATATAAGAGTCAGTTGTAGCTTACTTATTGATTTTTCCTTTTGTTATTGATTTAAAGTTACTGAAGCTGATCAATACGAGAAGCTTTTTTTAAATATTTTGTATCCATCCTTCAAGGGAGTGGTCTATTTTTTTAGAGACTTTTGATTTGAGGATATATCTATCATTTAAGGGTGTAATATATATTTTATTTGGTTATATGGATATGTTTTTATATTGAAAGTAGACATGGACAATTCTAGTGAGGTTCTAAAGGTCTACCTATGTAGGAGCAAGGCCTAGGCATAGAAGGTTAGTTAGAGGGAGTGGTTTTGAGAAATAATTGATCATGGGATTCAATATAATAAAATATGAAAATTATCCATGAGAATCATGCTATGGCTAGATCCAAGGTACCCATACTTAGGATAGGGCTACAACTATGATAGAGAAGTCACATGGTTATGTATAATCAATCGATCTCAAAAGGGATATAAAGAGAATGAGGTGGAAAAGGATTAATGATCCAATGGAATGAACTTAAGTTAGCCACAAAAGTGGATTTGATCCTTATTTTAATAATGAAAGAGATGTAGATTTTAAGCATTAATAGGTTTAATTTTGGGTTTGCCTTCTAGAGAAGATAAGTGATAAGTACATGATCCATACTTATGGGTTATAATGTAAGTTCCTAACTAGTTAAAAGCAAACTTGACCTTTTTTATCTTCTCCATTTTAGTGACATGTTAGTTTTCTTTGAGGATGAGATCTTTGATGTTGAACTCTCATATTTTTATATTTTTATTATATTCTCATTTGACAAGATCTTGATAGATATGGAGGTGATTAAGGGCAACAAGGAGATGTTCATGAAAGAGCTCTAAACATGTTAAGCATTCCTAATGATATTCACTTTAAAAAATAATATCATGTAAGGATATGCAAAGAGATGGATTTTTAATTTAAGAGGTAGAACTACCTTGGCTCCAAAGATAAGAGAAAATGGTGTAGCCCTATAGCAGTTTGAATAGTAGTGTGATAAGCCCATAAAGCAAATGGGATATGGAGATGTCAATCCTTACTAAAATCATTGACTACCTTGGTGATCATTTTGATGAGAGTTTTTTTAGAAGATTCAGCTTGCACATTGGCTTGTGGATGATAAGGGGAAGATAAGCTTAAGTAAATGCTAAAATCCTTATAAAGCTCTTGGACCTTTTTATTCTTGAAGGATTTTCCATTGTTCGTGATGATTTTATGAGGGAAATAAAAGTAGTAGATGATGTGATGGGTAATGAAATCAATGATTTTTTCAAATTTGATTGAGATTAATGGAATGGATTCCACCTATTTGGTGAAATACTCTGTGGTGGTGATGATATATTGGTGACATTAGGAGGAATGAAGATTGATTTCTCTAATTATATCAAGACCCTGTTATGAGAAGGGTTAATAATTTGTTGATACTTAGAGACCATGAGGACTTGCATGATGGAGGTTAGCATGTTGTTGACATTTGATGAATTTCTTGGCATAGTCATAATAATCTTGATTAAGTGTAGGCCAATATTAGCCTAGGTGAATAATATGTTTTTCAATAGCCAAACCACTAAAGTGTCCTCCATAGATGCCATCATGTGCTTCCTTAATGGTGTGAGAGGCTTCATTATCATGAAGGTAGTGAAGAAGGAGGCCAACAAATCCTCATTTGTAAAGAATGTCCCTTATTATTAAGTAGTGAGAGGTTATTTGAATGAAATCTCTATGAGCATTTATTGAAAGATTAGGTGGAAGGACGCCAACATTAAGGTAGTCAAATATTTGGTCATAACAAATGTTTAAATGTGATGATTCCACTTGGAAAATGGTAGGAATATTGAAACTGAGATAAGATGGAGTGACAAAGTGGTGTATGGTGACAAAAATTTTAGAGTCAGTAGGTTGGAATGAAATTTGGGATGCAAAGGAAGCCATTTTGACTATAATTTGTTTGTAGAGTGAGGGAATGATTGGATGGTATAATGGTTAACTAATGCTAATGTTTTATTAGTAAGTTGTTTGTATTTTAGAAAGACATCATTTTTACAATGATAGGCTCTTGTGACTTAGTTGATAATAAGTTGAGAATCTCTAAAGACATGTATGGTCTTGATTCCTAAAGCTAGGGTAGTTTGGAGACTTATGATCAAGGCCTCATATTCAGCTATATTATTGGTGTAATTAAAATTGAGTTTGAAAGAAAGAGGAAGAGGTTATCCATTAGTTAGAATGAGAACTATGCTAGTACCCCCACCATTTTGACATTTGGAACCATCAAAATACATGGTCATTTGATAGGTGGGTTCTTCTAAAGAAAGAGTAGCTATAAACTCAACTAGAAAGGAAAAAAGAGAAGTTTGATTATGAGGGAGAGGGGTTTCAGCTAATTGGTCTACAATGACTTATCCTTTAATGGAATTTTATGAAAGAAACTCAAGATCAAACTCAGCTAAAATCATGAGCCACTTAGGTGTACATTGGTTATGATATGGCTTAGAGTGCATATACTTTAGGGGGTTAGTGTTGGTAAGGACATAAGTTTTATGGTTAAGAATATAGTGATGAATTTTAGAAGCAAAAAAAAACTAAGGTAAGGCAATGTTTTTTTGGATGGGTGTATTAGGATTCATAGTTAATGAGGGTGTGGTTGATGTAATAAAAAATTTGATCCTTATGTTGGTCATTATGATGAACGAGCATGAATCCCAAGGAATGATCAGTGGTAGATATGTATAAATAAAAGGGTTGATCTTACTTTGGGGGAATAAGGATAGGTGGAGAAATAAGATACTCCTTGATTATATCAAAGGTTTGTTGACATTCCTTAGTCCATTTAAAGGAGGTATCTTTTTTTAGGATGTGGTGAAAGGGTTGATAGTGATCAAATAGTTGGGAGATAAAATGGTGGATTGACTGAAGCTTGCCTTTTAGGCTAAGAAGTTGTTTTAATTTAGTAGGAGGAATTTATATAATGGATCAGACTTTTGTAGGGTCTATTTCTATTCCATAGAGAAAAACAATGAATCCCATAAGTTTTCCTAATAAGACCCTAAAGATGCATTTCTTCAGGTTGAGCCTAACATGATAATGGATAAGTCTTTCAAGATGATGGTTAAAATAGTGAGGTGATCCTAGTGATGTTTTGATTTTTTGATTAAATCATCAACATAGTCCTTGAATATTTTATGAATGAGGTCATGAAAATGTAGTTCATGGATCATTGATATGTGGTTCTTGCATTCTTTAAGCCAAAAGGCATGACACAATAACAAAAAGTTCCCCATGGGTTAATAAAATATCTCTTATGCTAATCTTAGGGGGCAATCAAGATTTAGTTATATCCTAAAAATCTATCCATGAGGGATAACATTTCATGGCCAATGGTAATATCAACAAGTTAGTCAATGTTAGGTAAAGGAAAGTCATCTTTGGGGCATGCAAGGTTAAGATCCTAGAAATCCACACAAAGCTAGAGTCCTATTGTGGGTTTGGTGATAGGAACAATGTTAGAGACCCATTGTGGATAGTCAATAGGTTGAATGAAATTAAAAAATATAAGGCATTGAATTTATTCTTTGACAAGAAGAGTTATATGGGGATGGATATAATGAAGTTTTTGCCAGACTAGCTTAACTTTGGGATAGGTGATGATATTATGAAGGTTAATGGATGGGTCAATACTAGGCATATCTTGATAATATGAAGCAAATGATATGTTATAGTCATGAAAGAAGAATATATAGTTTATTTATTCTTCAAGAGTTAAGGATTTGCCAATCTTGACAATATGAGGGTTCTCCTGAGTACCCAAATAAACATCTATGGTAGATTCATTTAGCATGTCTGATCATTTTGGGGTAGATGAGAGGAATGGTTTTAGTTTGACATTCCTATTGATAAGCCAAGGGACCTAAACTAATAGTGTTGATAAAAAAAAGTTAGTTAGGATGATGTCAATATCTTCAAATGGAGTTGGTGAGGGTAGAGGTTCTTCAAATTAGAAATGTGAGGTTGATAAGGGTAGAAGTTCTTCAAATGGGAGAGATGAGGCTGGTGGTTTCCCAAATGGAAGAGGTGGAATTGGTGAGGTTAGTGGTTCTTTAAATGGGAGAGGTGGGATTGGTGAGGTTGGTATGGGCTCTTTTGGGGGAACATACCCTAGGCCAAAGAACTCATGAGGTTTATGAGTTTTGATAGTAGGAAGTTCATGGGGTCCTTGTTCATAAAGGCCAAACCTAAACCCTTTCCAATCACATCGATGAAGCTATGGTTGGGCAAAGGTCAGGTTGTTAAGATAAGAAAAGTTGGAAATGAATGGCTAAATACAAGGCATGGTAGTGGGAGCAAGAAGTGATTTATCAAGTCCCCCATAGAACAAATATGTTATATTATTAGGAAGGCCAAAGAAGATAAGGGTAATAATATTGGGATCATAAGATGGATCATTCTGAAGGTTCTAGAATTCATGTGGAGAAGGAAGAGCATCTAAAGCTAAAAGTTGATATTCCCCAAGTGTAAGTCATTGGAACATGGATTAAAATGGGTGCTCTATTAGGATTTGTGATGAAGGAATAGTTAAAATATTGGATGATTTATCATTGTTGAAAATATAAGTGTTGGTGTGTTGGTTTGATGTGGTGGTTTGGCTAGTGGTTGGCTATGAAGAGGGTGAAGATGGAATAAGAAAATCATTAGGTTGATACATCATATTACAAGAAGCAAAGGGACTTATATTGTCTTTGATTTTAATGACTTATCCCTCATGTTCAAACTTGATGCATCAGTGAAGGGTAGAAGGGATGCATGCCATAACATAGATCCATGGGTGACCAAGTAACACATTATATTAAAATTTGACCTTTACAATGTAAAATAGTTCAAGAATTATTTGAGACCCCAAATGAATGTGGAGAATAATTATCCCTGGAGCAGTGGCCAAGGTATCATTGAATGAATGAAGAAATACCAAGGTTTTTGACATGATGTTTTTAGGTAGTTAAAGTTGATTGTAGGCATGGGAGGAGATGATATTTTTACTCACTCTTGCTTCAATCATGACCTTTTTGACATGTGTATGATTACTGGATGCTATGATAAAAAGAGGGGGATTAAGATATTTGCTATGATATGGTAGGATTTTAGACTCTTGAAAAGTGATGTTGGTAATGTGTTGGACAACTCCAATCAAAGATGTAAGAGGTTGGGGATCATCTAGTTGAACCTATATGGAATACATTACTTCAATTAAAGATTAATGATGTTGAGGAAAGGTGATAATTAAGTCATAAAGACTCATTTTGATGGGCATTTGGTATTTGTTTTATCACCAAGTGTTGGATAAATGAAGGTGCATTGGAAGATGAAGGGGCTCCTAAAATGGAGACCTTAGGCTTGGATGGTTGTAAAGGTGAAGGTGTATCCTTTTGGGTTTGGTTAGTTGGTTTAGGAGTTGAAGGGTAAGACCATGTAATGGTGGCCTTTGATTTAAATTTTTCATTTTTGTTGGAATACTTTACCCTTATCCTTGTGTTGGAATCTAAACCAAGTTACCATATGAATAGTATGGATAAGGGGAGCAGTTACTTGTTTCGGTTCCTCTGTTTCACTCCTTATTGGGAGTAGAGAAGTAGATGACTAGTAGGAGGATTTCATAGGTAGTAAATGAGGAAAAGGTCTTAAATAAGGTTCATATAATATAATATCCTCCTCCAAAATGCCATTAATGATAGTTTGGAGAGCTTTATAGTTCTTTGTATCATGCCCAGGGGTTATATGGTAAAGACAAATTAGATTGACATTGAACTATGTTGTCTTTTGGTGGGTGGGACCAAAAGGCTTGATGGGGTATAACTTAATGGTAGAAGCTTGTAAGAACCCTTGTAATATTGTTTCATAAGACTATGATAAGGATTTTGGAGATGGTAGAGTTTGGGTTTTTGGTTTAGGTTCCTTGTTGGGTAAGGGATTTTTAACAAGAGGTACTATTGGTGGAGTAATCTTGGTTAGAGGTTTCAAATTAATTGGCTTGGTTATAATTGGTTTGGGAATTATGGGTCTAGGTGATGAGGGTTTAATAAATGGGAAGGTGGATGGGGAAATGTTGGCAAGGAATGATGATGAACTAGGAGATGGGCTTGTTATAGGTAGAGAAAGGGTAGATGGTTTTTTGGAGGAAGAGTAGGTTATGGGAATGGTGGAAGGATGTGGTCCTAAAATAGAAGGTAAAAGTGGAGGAGTTGGTATGGTTCTTCCTCAAATTTTAGGTCTAGGTAATCCCTCCTTCTTAATGGGCTTAATTGGATTATGTTTTGGTTGGAATGGTGTGGTTAGATCTAGTCTCAAAGGAGGGTGAGTAGGATTTGTGTGGGAGGGATCCCCAAGGTCTTGATTGGCTTGGTAAAAGAAGCAGAGGGTGATTTATCAATTTTAGATAGGGGTAATTGAGGTAGTTCCTTGTGAACGTTAGGAGGAGTAGTTGTTGGAGTTGTAACAATAGGCTCGAGAGTGGATTCTAGTGAATTATAAGGTTTAGTCTTATTTCGATATGTGAGTCCAAGTTGATGCCAAAAGGTGGCTCTATAAAACTTAGGTTTGGAGGTGAATTCCAAACTTTTAAGTAGTAAAGAAAAGGGTCTATAAACATGAATTATTCCTCTATCATTATCTTCAAAGTGTAAACCTTTTGGGGATGAAGATGGAGAAGTTTTAGTGTTGTTATCCTTGGTGGAAGGTTCCAAAGGTAATGGTTGGGTAGATAGGGGTATTGTCTCTTGGGAAATGTATTTTAAGGAAGATAGGGATGATTCTACAATTTTTACAATAATGGTAATGGTTTTAGGTAGAAGGGTTGGTTTAGCTTCCTCCTTGATTTGGTTGTCCAAAGGAATAAGTGCTTTTTGGAATTGGATTGGAGGAGTGAATGAAATGGTCAATGGAGTGATCATCTCCTTAGGTGTTTCCACCATAGGAGGGGTGGGTGAAACCATGGTTTCATCTAAGGAATTGGAATGGATAGTTACTTCCTTCATTTGGGCATTTGAAGGGATTGGTGGTAGGTGGTTCTCCTTGATTTGGGTAATAGAGGTAATAACTTCTTCGATAATGGGCACATTATTGATGACATTGATTACATGTGCCTCATAGAAATTGGAGGATGCAGGTTGGTTTTGATGGTGTTGGGTTGAAGGTGAATCATTTGGAAATGGTTTTTTTTAAATATCAAGGGATTGGTTTGAAGGAGCATTTGGGTTGTCAAACACTAGCTCCCCTTTATCAATTAGATCCTAGACAATGCTTTTAAAAGTATTGCATCTATTGGTATCATGTCCAACAACCTAATGATAGTCACAATGAATATTGTCATTGTACTACCTAGGAAGGGGGTGAAAAGTATCAAATTATTTAAGGGTATTGATGGGTGGAAGTTATATTAGATTGGCTTTGAGTAATTTTTCCAACACTGACACAAAAGATTCCCCAATCATGGTAAATGGTTTTGAAGGAACCTAATTTTGAGTATGGTTTTGGAGATTGGAAGGGTCATTGGTTGGGGGTGTTTGGCTGATAGGTGGAGGAGGTAAAATTTTAAGAATGATCAAATGGGTTGATGCTTTCACATTAGAATTGGTTGGGTTCATGGTTTTGGTGAAGGATGACTCAGGGGATTTGAAATTAGACTTTTTATCGTGAAGGTTCAACTTCCCTTCATCAATAACATGGTTTAACAATTTATGGGCCATAGTAAAATATTTATCAAAGGTCCTAAAGGTTTGGACTTGAAATGTTTGATCAATGTGTTTACCACAACCCTGGTAAAATAATTTAATTAATTTAGGTTGGGGTAATGGAAAATTGAGTTGATTAATGAGACCTCTCTATCTAGCTATGAAATCAATAATGGACTCATCTTCAAACTATTTGATGGTGTATAGGTTTATAATGGAAACCTTTTTAGATATTTTTACATAAAAGTGTTCCAAAAAGGTTTGTGCCAATTGAGAGAAAGAAAAGATATAATGAGTAGAAGAGAACTATACAAGTCAAGGGCAGCCCCAGCTAATGACATGGAAAAGGTTTGAAGGAGAAGAGCATCATCATAAGTAATCAATTAGCATTCATGTCAGAATACTCTTAAGTGTTGTTGAGGGTCCTCTTTACCTTGGAATTTAGAAAATTTGTGTAATTCCCATTGAGAGGGATAAGCATGAATATGTATGGAGGGGTGGATAGGCTCATTACAAATTTAGTTGTAAGAGAAAAGATTGGTTGAGGCAGAGATGGATGACTCCAAACTATTCATTTTGTCCATGAGCCTTTTGATTAGGTCAGGCTAGGCTTGAAAAAATACATAATAAGAGATACATTTTATTGAGGTTGGTTCATGGAAATGTACAAATAGGAAACAAATGGCACTGATGAAGCCACATATTAATAGGTGTTACCAAGAGGTTGAGATGGTGGCACATAAGAATTTTTTGGTATAAAAGGTTGGGTGGTGGTTGGTATGTACCCTTGTGGTTTAGGGACATACTGGTAATTTGTCATAGGCATTTGCTAAGAAAAATATGTGGTTGGTATGCTTAAGGTAGGAGGAAGTTGGGAAGGTTGAGGTTGGGTGGTTACCCTAGTGCTAATTGGAGGAAAGTTTTGAGGTATGGAGAGCACTAGGAATTGAAGTGGAATTATGGTCAAAGGATTGGTTGTAACTAAAGGAAAGATAGAAGCTAAAGTGGAAGATAATGCCATAGTAGATGGGGCATAGGTAACTAATGGTAAGGTTGAACCCCCATGGGGTTTAACTAGTGGTGTTTGGTTGGGTGGTGGAAGGTTGGTTTGGGTTTGGGTGGATGGGATGTTGGAACAAGTCTGAGTTAATTGTTGGGTTAAAGTGGTTCCTAACATAAGGTGGGATGGCATACCAAGAGAAGCCTCGAAAGAAGGAACTTAAGTAGGGGGCATATGATGAGGTATGGTGTTGAGGTAATGTTGTAAGGCAATTGGATTATTGTTGAGAAAGGTGGTGAAGTCTGGATCTCCTTTAGATATGGTTAGGATTCTATAAGGAGATGGTGGTGGAGGAGAATGGTGAGGTGAACCATAGGGAGATTTATCTACATTTGAGGTATAATCCATGGATGAAGATGAAGATGATGGTTGGTTATTTTGATTTTTCACTTTTTATCTAGTCAAAACCATATGAAAAATCTGAAAGTGGAAATGAACCTTTCACCTCAAACAATAAGTAATCAAAGAAAATCCCAAAGGAAACAAAACACACACTAAAATCACAATTAATCCTAGGATTTATTTTAAATCACTTTTGGCTTATGCCTTAAAGAGTATGAAAGGGAAAATTGGCTTATGATTTGGGTACAAAAAAATATGTATAAGTATGGTTTTAGGTTATGTTTTTGTGCTCAAAGAATCTATACTAGACTAGGTACATGGCCTAGTACTAGGGTCTTTCTCCTTGCACTTCATGAAACCAAAGCTGAGCTAGGTCACTTAGCCAATAGATACCATTTGTCTAAAGTTTATACTCTACTAGAGAATGGATTGGGTCCTCCCCTTGGTGGTTAAATCCAAGTGGGATCACCAGGTAGAGTAAGGTGATCCAAAGGATGATAAAATCCCAATGGGCCTTATCTCAGGTATGTTTTGATGTGTTCTCTGGTGCAATGATTTGGTAGTATAACACATGTGCTCTATGATTTATTCATAATATAGTTAATTAACCTAGGTGAGATAAGCATTAAACAGGTAAACAATAGATGCACTTAATTTTATCCTAAAATAAGTTTTTGGTGTCTTTTTATGCAAAAAAGGAACAATGCAATGAATGTAGGATGAAAATACAACCCATCCCTAGAATGAAGTTTATACTTTTTTTTTGAAAATTAAAGATTTGTAAAAATATAAGAATATGAGATTTACTAATGTAACTATATGAAATAAACAGAATTATGAACCCTTAAGGGGTCCTACTGGGCATGCCAAAATGTTTCTGACTTTTTCTTAATTTTTGTTTATAAAAGAGAAGTGAGAGAATAAGAGATAAAGGGTATGTACCTAGTAAATGTCATGCTCATTGATGACTAAATGAAGTGAGAACTCATTTTGGCTAGGGAAGAATGACATAAAAATCACACTTTATGAAAATGGATTAATAAAAGGATAAACAGGTTTCCTAGTGAGACACCAGTCACAAGAAAAGAAGATGCTTAGAGGGATGTTAGCCCATATTTGACATTCATGTTTATAAGTAAACAAGGAATTACAAAAGATATATATGGAAATGATGGCTATCAACAATATCTTATTCTATAACAAGATTAATGTGATCAGAGTAATCATTTTATAATTTTTTAGCTATATAAATATCATCTTAATTATAGATATTTTTTCATCCATGTTTTCTTGATTAGGTAAGAAAACCATAGCATAAAGAGATAATTCAAATGCAATGTCACTTTGATCAATGAATAAGGGTTGTGGTACAATAGGAAGATAAAAAATGCTATTAATTTCATGTGCTAATCCCACTAATGTCATCTACATGTAAAAGACAAACTATGGTCAAGTCTAGAGAGGTCATAATAGGGTTTGTGTGTAGTTCAGAAGGCTAAAAGAGGTCTAGTGGGGTTTAAATAATGTCCAAATAACAAACTATTATTTCAAGGTGACAGTGATCATCGATGGTCAGGGTGACCATTAGTGTTTGTCTTAACTAGTGATGATTGGGTAACCGATAATAGTTTTATAACCATCATCGGTTATAGTAACCAATAATAATTAACTATTAAATAATTCTTGTTGGAGGAGTATTTTATGGTGAAGGAGTATCTAATGGATAGAGGGTATTATGTGGGTATCTAGAGTGGAGAAGAAAACTCAAGTTGACTGATAAAGAAAAAATAAAGAGCAAAAAACACTAAAATAAAGTAAAATACCTTTGTTATGTTGAAGAGTTGATAGTTGAAGAGATTTGAGCAGTGTAATGGTACTTTTGCCTTTGAGAATCATATGGAAAAAAATTTAGGATGTTGGATGCCTACACAAAGAAAACAAAAAAGCTTAGATGCAAAAATTTGAGGATCCATAATTCTCCCAAGAACCTTGTATTTATAGTAGAAAACTACTAAGGAGAAGGAAGCTTTAGGTAAAGTTGTTAAGTTGGGAGGGGGTCAAGTTGCCTATTTTCATTTAGTTTTAAAAGCTGGCGTTAAATCAAGTTTCCATTTTGGAGGATTCTTATCATAGACAAAGTTGACACTAACTTAAAGACTTAGGTAAGTTTTATGACCACAACTATTAATGGTTAGTCCAACCATCGATGGTTACCTTAACCAGTGATGGTCAAGGGCTTACAAATAAAAGGTCATGATTTAGGTGGATTGACATAGTGAGGTTATAAACATGTGCTAATAGGCTAGGTGGGGTCCATATGTCAAGATGACATCAAAAACTATTGTTGTATAGTTTTCAAGTGTCTATAGGTTATAGTGGTTATAACCAAATTTTGGTCAAAGAAGAAAACTAGTTTAAAATAGCCTTCACCATAAAGTAGGGGGCATGCGCATATATAAAGATTCCTTTTGGTTTATTTGATGCCAGATAAAATTTATAGAAAGTTATGTATATGGTATTTCAAGGTCTCCTTAACAAGTTCATACTTATTTATCTATACATCATAATAGTGTTATCTAAAATGTAGATGAGCATATGATTCACCTCAGATAAGTGTTTGAAAGGTGTAAGCAATTTGGAATGTCTTTGAACCCAAAAGTGTTTTATCTATTCATGAAGGTAGGCTTATTGGACATATGATTTTTAAACAAGGTATAAGTATAGATCTTGATATAATAGACTCAATTCTTGTAATTTCTTTGGTTAAACACAAAAAAGCCTTGAAAAGCTTTTTAGGCAAGATCAATTTCATAAGAAGATACATTTCAGATTTTTCTACTTTACTTAGGCCACTTATAGACATGCTAAAGAAGGGCCATAATTTAAACTAGTCCAAAGGAGTAAGAAGCTTTGAAGAGATCAAGAAAGCTATAGTTAGTGCTCTTACACTCAACCCTAATTTCACAAAGGATTATTCTTATACACATATGTTAATATTAACACTATTTCAAGTATTCTCATGCATCAAAATAAATAAACTTTAGAGCAACCAATAGCCTTCTTCAATCAAGTATTACAAGAATATGAAATAAGGTACTCTTTTGTTGAGAATCATGTACTTTCAATCATAAGGTCTCTTAAGAAGTTTATAAAATTATTGTCCAATAATATGATACATTTTATGGTTACACATCAAGTGTAAAGGATTTCCTCTTGAACAAGGATATAAATGAAAAGAGAGATGGTTAGATAACCAAGGTCATGGAATATGATGTTGAGATCAAGGTCACAAATATGATTAGAGGTAAAGTACTTTGTGAATATTTAGCCCAAGACTTAAAGGAGGCCAATGAGCTAGTTATGGTGTAAAATGATGGATAAATTGAAAATTATCACACCTCAAATTTGAATTAGTTAAAATATATGGTAAGATATTTAAAATATGGTCTTTATCCTTCTCATCTAAACCTTTCAAAGAGAAGATATTTCATATTGCATTCAATTCCTTTTCTTCTTGTTAACAATGTGTTGTTCAAAAAAGATATCAATGACATGTTGCTAAGGTACATAAATCCAAGCCAAACATAGAGACTACTTGAGCAATTCCATGATGGGTATGATGGATGTCATTATTTAGAAAGGATCACAACCCATAAGATCATAAGAGCTAGGTACTACCAGCCAAGTATATTTAGTGATTGTCATGGATAGATTAGGAAATGTAGATAATATGTTATGTTTGTTGGCAAAGTTAAGATTATAGCCTTACCTCTCTAACCAATTTCAATGAATAAACCCTTTGTCCAATGGGGATTATAATTTATTAGTCTCATTAACACCCTTCAATATCAAGACACAAATGGATCCTAACTACCATAGATTATTTTACTAAATGGATAAAAGCAATGGAATTGAAAGAAGTTAATGAAACCAATGTTTTGGACTTTTATGAAGGTTATCTTACTAGTTTTGTAGTCCCTTCAACCATTATTTATGAAAATGATATGGATTTTTTGGGGTCTAAGATCAACTAGTGGGAAGTTCAACATAGTGTTTTTCTTAGTACCTCATCAAACTATTACCCACAAGGTAATGGCCTTGCTCAGTCCACTAATAAGAATTTGTTAAAGATCATTAGGAGGAATATTGAAGATAATAAGAGGTTATGACATCTCAAATTGAAGTTAGCTCTGTGGGTTGTTAGGATCACCTATAAAAAGTCAACAGATAATTCTCCCTACAAGCTAGTATATGATAAGAAAGAAAGAATTCTTATTTATCTTAAATTACCTGCTTTAGAACTAATGCATCAACATGAGATTTTAGATAATGAGCCAATGTAAATCATATCTATTAAGATCATGGAGCTAGAAGAGATAATGCATCAGTCCATATTGGCTATAGAGGCCCATCAATCAATGGTAAAGATATATTTTGACAAAGGAGCTTCTTCAAGAAGTTTTCCAGAAAGATATTTGGTCCTCAAGTGGGATGAGGAAAAATCTAAACTAGGAAGACAAACAAAATTTTAATCTCTCTGGAGTGGTCCATACATAATCTCTAGCTGCAAATTTCACAATCCCTTCCAGATTGCAAAGATGGATGATGAAGAGATTATTATCCTAGATAATGGGATACATTTAAAACACTTCTATTTAGGAATTTAAGTTCCCTGTACATAGTTATTTGATATTGATTTTATCTAAAAACTATTCTAACACATTAGTTTCATTTTATTTTATCCTAAATAAGTGATTTGTTTGCATCACTGCTCAGTAGGTTAGTTGCCCTTTCAAGTTTTTTTATTTCCCCTTTTGTTAGAATTCTTTGTCTTTGCAATTCTAGAGGATATCTTTTAGTCATGTAAATCCTCCAAGAGTCATATATATGGTCTGAGTTCTCAAGCATAGTATGCATGCTACCCAACCAAGTCATGAAAGTTGTTGACCAAATTTGGTCTACATACCAAAATGTACCTAGTCTAAGAGCCCAGAAGCTAGGCATGATCCTAATTGAAGAGTGACCCAATGTCATGAGGAGCAAATATACCTCAATTTTAGATCATATATCTTTTGTAAATCTTTTGAAACATTTTAATCAAGCTTAAAGTGTGATCTAATTGATCTTTAAGGTATAGGTCTACAATTGTAGATGAAAGATTCAAGTAAGTTTCATGGTGTCTGAGTACCCAGGAGTATAAACTAGGTTGTACAAGCCTTCAAATGTCATTAAAAACCTAAAAGGTCAAGAAAAATATGGACTATACAAGTTTAAATACTAAGTCATCACCAAGATGTCATCTAGAAAGGAATGAACTAGTTGACATAGCTTCAAGAGTAGAAGGATTGTAGTGCCATATATTCCTTCAAGTTAAGATCATATCCTAAAAATTTCATTCCCATGTGAATTATATAGATCAAGTTATAAGTTTTCAAAGTTGAACTTGTAGAATGGGACACTTTTACAGATGTCAGAATAAATCTTAACATTTATCTATTGGGGTCCAAAAGATTGATGATCACATAGACATCAATAATGATCATGTGGATGCCAAATGATAGGTGAAAAAACATCAAATTTAGGATACAAAAAATAACCATTGGGGTTTAAAAATATTAATGATTGTCACTTATATGTCAAATACATTTGCATGAACATAAAATACAAGAATGCAAACATCAAATTTGAGCCTCTTAAGTTAGTTATTTGAGTTCAAAGAGTGGGTCTTATCATATCTAATGATTTATGTGAAATCATACATATTGATCCAAAGGTATGAGCTTGATTCAACATGTTAAATGACCTTAGTTGATAGAAAATCTACAATCTATGTGCATTCATACATCTTGATCCAATGGTAGGAGCTCAAGTCAACATGTCAAAGGATATTGGATGGTAACAAATATATGATTTGTATGCATTTATGTATTTATATCTAATGGTGTAAGTAAGAGTCAATAAATTATCATATCTATGGAACTAATAATTTTAAAGATAGTTTGGAATAATATAAATGGTATGAGTTGGTAATTGACAACCAATGACTAAAAAACAAATGTCAAGAGCTTTTATTGAAGGTCGATGAACCAATTTTTGACCCACGAAAGCCAAAGATTAAAGATCCATATCGCCATTATAGCTCAGTCAATATCAAGCATAGTCATATAGGGAATATGGTTAAGGATAAGGATCCATCACTATTAAATTTTAAATAGGACCTCTAGTTGATAATTTCAAACCTCTTGAATAGGACCTCTAGTTGAAAATTTAGAACCTATCAACCTTATTTTAGGGTCATTCCATTAACATGATCATTGATTTTAGATGGAGGATCCTCATATACAATAGATTCATATATCTCATATGTTTTATATGTAGAATAGGTCTATTATGGCCTAATATAGAGATTAAATATGGACTAGTGGTTATGAAGCAAGATCAAGCAATTTGTAGGTTTTCATAGATATTTTGACTATGTGAAAACCAATAATTAGATTGGTTTTCACCTATAATGGACCTACAATCAATATTGGAGTAGTTATAGATGCAAACATGATAATCTATAGATATCTTACCTATCATTAGGGTCATATTTTTTATAAACAGGTACCGATGGCTACCCAAAGTAGATGTGGCATGATTTTGTCAATTCCAAGACATAGTCCTCATCAACAGATTAGATAGATAATGACATGGAGTTCCAAGAATAAAATTGAGTTCATGGATAAGGATAATGAGCATTCAATTCTTTTACATATTTTATTCCTTATTTATAAGGTCATGAGTCAGCATCCTTGAACTTGTGTTAATACATCACAGTTCACTCACTCTCTTCCTTTTTCTATATATGTTCTAAATTCTACCACATGTATCACTCTCTAAAATTTTTAGACCATAAATCTATGAAATTTTAGATAACATACTCTTATCCTTTTAATCTTGATTAGTCTATGCTAAAATTTGTACTATAATACCTTTTGATACAATAAAGACTAAATTACATTATTTTACAAGTTAGATTGAAGTGTGTCCTATGAATTCATGTACTGTGGTTAAGTGAATGTATGTTACTTATCTATGTCTAAGTTTCTCACCTTCATTAATTTCCTGGTATCTCTCATAGGTCATTATAAGTGAAATTTATAGTTTTTTATTTAGATTGAAAGTGGATATATGCCCTCTCATATTAGTTTGATAATTGATTCATGCCTTATTATGAAATACTTATGTGGGACTGATCTTATTTTGTCTTTAATGTTTCTCATAATGTGTCTTGTGTAAAGTATAAGTGTTATAATTATAGGTGCATAACCTCATTTTATATTCTTTCATGTATTTTTATTACTCTCTCTCTTTTCTAAGCAAGTATTAGATTAGGTCTAGTTTATATGATAGATCCAAAAGGAAGTCATCCTTCTCCAGAGGTCTAACCCAAGTTTAGGTGACCCATATCCTAGGTTTAGTCCCATGTTAGACTATATTTTTGTAAGAGGACCTAAACAATCCCCTTGCTCAGTTAGGGTGCAATCTAGGACACCAACAATAACTTTTTTGAAACTTGATTTTTTATATTGTATATTATAGTATGCATCATAATCTAGGAAGGATCATGATAAAATTTATTTGTCAAAATTCATAAAAAATTAAGTTTAAAATGTAAATGTATACAACTTAAAACAAGATATGGACAATCAAGCTTTAAATGTAAAACATAATGCACTAAAATCAATTCTAATTTAGATACAATTGTTCACAACTCAAAATGATGATATGAATAATAAAGACTTAAGTGGAAAACATAAGGTACTAAATTAAGGCAACTAAATAAAAAATAACATACTAATAAGTAAAAACATAATAAACACACTAACACAAGTGAAATTAATTAAATATTAAATTTATGAATTATTGTGTGTGACAATAGGGTGTTAATATTTTATACCAAAGGTATGAAAAAAAATCATGACCAAGGGAGGAATGGGATAATAAGGAAAGGGAGACTAAGCTAAATCTAAATTTTGTATGCAAGTGGATTTTAACTACATAGTCTTATGGACTTCAAGCCAAATTTATTTATACTAATGGTTTGGGACTGAATAAAATTGATGACAAGTGAAGAAGATAGATTATAGACTAAAAATAGGAATAAGCACTCAAAAAATAATGAAAGTGTGAAAAGTGAATGTTTGTAAAATAATGAGAGCATGGAAAGTTGGTCCCACTTTTTTAAATGTCATGCTCATAGAGAGATGAAATTTACCAAATAGGTAATTAATTATGTGTCACCTAACTACAAGAAAATAAAACCCAAGTTGAGTAAAAAGATAGTAGCTAATCATATATTTAACAATAAAGATGGGTACAAACTAGGAAAACTTTAGGATATTGAGTCATTTAATTTTTTAGAGTTTTTGGGATATTTAAAATGTTTTAGGATTTTTGGAATATTTTAATTGTTTAGGGATTTTTGGTAATAGGATATAGACAAGATTATTTTGACCATATAATTTATAATAATAGGAATAGACAATTAGAGAAACACTTGTCAAAGGAAAATAGGCTCATGGGTGCATGGACATGATAGTGAATGGAGAATGAGAAGAGGTTGTTCATACACTATAAAATTAGGGAAGACAACTCAATAAAAAATTAGAATGGGATACAAATTTTTTTTTTATAATAATGAATTGGGATGTACTGAGAGTGAATGAATGAAGGATTGTACTCAATAATTATTAAAAACTCAAGGGAACAATAAAATTCATACAAGTTGAAAATCAAAACCCATTCCATATTGTGGTCCATTTTATACAACGAGATTCTGACACAAAACCATTATAAACTTATACTATGTTCTTATTAATTATTTCTATAATTCACCCATGGTAGATCTAAAATTGTAATCAAACCAAGATGGTAATAAGAAAGGGAAGTGAGGAATATTGAAAGGATGCCCCCAAGCTAGGGATTGAAGTAATAGGGAAAGATAGAATGGAACATAGATGCCCCCAATTTGGAACATGTATAGACTATAGTGTGGAAAATTGAAGCATGAAAATGCTTAATATGTATAGCATTCATTGGATCATCTAATTCATCACCTTATTGAGTAGCCAATCGATATGCACAAAACCCATAGATAGTTGTAAAAACAAAGGGGCTTAATTAATTTGGTTTGAATTTACCTTTATTTTACAATTAAAAATTAGTATTTTTATGATTATTCTTTAGGACATGATCACCAAGTCAAAACTCTCAAGAAATAATCCTCTTATTATATCCCCAACATAGTTAATTTTGATAAGACTTGAGGAGATTGAGGGCAACTAGCCTTTTCTCATCTAGAAGCTCCAACTCCACTAATATATATATTTAATAATATTCTTCATTAAAGAAACCTTGTAGTGAAATCTATAATGAGGTTATAGATCTAAATAATCAAAATTACTTTATATCCATAAACTAGGGAATAAGAATTTGCACTAGTAGGAGTATGAATATCAGTACAATACACCTATAAGGTTAGGAATATTTTCATGTGCCAATCATGGCTAAAGGTATTGAAAATATTTTTTAGGATTTTTATTAGTGTCTTGGTGGAGGATTTTACTTGGACATTACCTTGAGGGTAATAAGGGGTGGAAAACTTATACTTGATGTGGAACTCAAAATAGAGGGTAGAAATGTCCTTACTTTTAAAGGATGTACCTTTATCATAAATAATTGTGGAAGGGATACCATAATGGAAAATGATGTGATTTGAGGATGAATTTTAAAATTTTATTACTTATTATGTATTTAAGAGGGATTACCTCTATCCATTTGGTAAAATATTTGGTAGTAATAAAGATATTTTTATGACCATGTGAATAAATAGGGTTAATATTGCATATGAGGTTAAACCACCATGTTGAAAATGGCCAAGGAGTTGTTACTAGTCATACTACCTATACTAGAGCGTGAATTAGGTCACTATGATTTTGACATGGACTTAACATACACACATGATTCTAATTCAATGGTAGGCCAATAGTACTAGTGTAGAGGATATTCTTAGCTAGAACCACACCACTAGGGTGTGTCCCAAAAATCCCTTCTTGGACTTACCTAAGTGATAATTTAAATTCTCTTATATTTAAATAGTAAAACAAAGTTCCATCCTCATTGTAGACACTACAAAACTATACATTTGTAGTTATAGGTGTCTGAATGCCTCATGACCACCTTAAATCCTCCTAAAATCTTCCCAACCCCTTTTTATACCCTCATAACTTAACCAAATTCCCTATTCTACCCATTTCCATTCAAAAAATATTATTTGAAAACACAATTCAAAAATAGTTTTTGAAATCACTATTCACAAAACACTATTCACTATGGTACCCACTCTCCCTATTCATGATGACATGGCATATGACATGGAAAGTGACATGGAAAATGACATGGCATGTGACATGGCATATGACATGACAAATGACATGGAAAAATGATGTGGCAAAGTGACATGGCTTGGTACCCCACCTTTAGCCCCTTTTTCTAAGATGTTTAATGACCTCATTTAAGCATCACAAGGGTCCCCACTTGAAATGGGTTGAATTCTAATCAAGGGTAAGTAATTTGATTTGGTTTTGCATTTTCACATGAAAATAGCCTTCAAAATTGACTTACCTGGCCCTTTCACACCTTGGGAGAGACAAAGAGCCCCCATTTTAGACTTCTTAGCCCAAATAAGAGACTTAACAACCCAAATTGGAATATTCAACCACCTCACCTTGACCTACCAGTTCCCCATTGAAAAAGTATGCCATATTTGGTGGGATAACTCTTAAAGTTCATAAATGAGGACAAATAAGGGTGTAACAAAGTCTTCGGTTCCATTTTCAAACCATGTGCACAATTAATTTTAAACATGAACTTGCATGAAAGGTAGGGAGACTTGATAACCCCCATAGGAATATTCCACCAAACCCATCCTTGAACTTGGGGAAAAATGAACCATACTTCCAATATGCCCTTGTTTGGTGTGTTTCCTCACCAAGAAAAGTACAAATATCCCCCCTCTCCTTCACCCAAGGGATAAGTTGAAAAATTAGAGTATTGTTTCCCAAATTTTATGGAATGTGTTCATCCATTTAAAGGAGGTCATTAATCTTCCAAATATTTAATGAAAATAATTCAAAGTAACAAAGCTCTGCTGAAATTTCCTCAAGACATCTTCATCAACAATCTTCAACAAACCATCTTCATCAATAAGCATCTACAAACATTGAGGTAATATTTTATTTTGTTATTTAAATTTATTTATTTATTACCTCTTGTCCTCTCTTTCCTTAAAATTTTCACTCTATTCACCATTCTTATCTTCATCCCTTCCTCATCTTACCATATACCCTTTTACCCCTTTACCCCATTTTGCCTCTTTGCCATATTCCTCACTTGACCTCTTTCACCTCTTTACCGCACTCAACATATTCTCTTATTTAACTCATATATCCATTTAACCTTTTGTCTATTTTCATCCTTGATCATTTACCCAACCCAAAAAAATAATCCTTTTGACCCTTACCATTTTACCCAAACCCCAAAACTATGGCCTTGCCTTGACTAGTTTTAGCATGTGTTAGATTTAGTCATTTTTCTTTGAATAACTATTTCATTTATTTTTATACTTAACATTTAATTTATAATTAATTTAAATGCAATTAACTTTATTTTATTTTATCATCTTCATTTGTTATTAGGGAAGTGGATTGGAATCCATCTAAGAAAGCTTTAGCTTCTTGGATCTGGCATATGCTAGGTGGTCCACCCTATATCTTTGTGTAACCAACAAGCTTATGGTAGTGTTATATTATTATAGGTATTCCTTCCAAGATAGAAAGGAGTTCTCTCTTCATCTGGTCATCAATGAGTGCACGTTTACCAGGTATACACCCTTCATCTTGTGTTTTTATCTTTTCTCATAAAAAACAAAGAAAAAACCAAAAAACTTATAAAAATATTTTGGCATGCCCGATAGGACCTAGCATCATCTAAGTGCCCTTTTCTTCCAATTTTTCATAGTTTGCATTTGCATGATCTCCTCCTTTATTTTATGCTTATGAAATCTGAAATTTCCTTTGGCATAAAGTAAATCTTTACACTATTTTATGTTCATCAAATGAAATTTGAAATCCAAATTTTTTTTGGCATAAAATAAATCCTTGCATTCTTCTATTCTCATTAATTTGGAATCTAAAATTTCCTTTGGCATAAAATAAACCTTTACCTTATTCTATGCTCATTCAAAGATATCAAAATTTTCCTTTGGATTAAAATCAAGTGCATTCATGGTTTGATTTCTTAATGAGTTCACGTAGCTTTAATTAAATAGGTAAATTAATTGTAGGTTCATTTTTATTCTTCACACACAAACTAAACCACTTTCATAATCAACACACAGAAATAATACTTGAGACAAGGTTCAACCTGGATTTCATCACCAAGTGACAACCTTACCCCTACGTAGTTTTTGTACTTAGATTTAATCATTGAGGGGTTAACCAACTTCATTCTCTAGTGGAGTATAAACTCTGAATAAATAATATATTTTGGCTAAGTGGCCCAACTTGAATTTAGGTTCATGAAGTGTAGGGATCAAGCCCCTAGTACTAGGCCGCATACTTGGTTTAGTTTAGAATTGAAACTTGAGTGCCTAACATCCTAAAACTAAAACTAGATGGCTTTGTTCAAGACTTTTTAAAGCCAATTCCCTTCATACTCATTCAAGGCTTAAGCCAACAAGAGATAATTAAAACTCTAAGGATTAACATTCTCTATAGTATGTTGATTTCTTTCAATTTATTTTCTTTTTTTAACTGCTTCTCATTTGTGGTGAAAGGTTTGACTTACGCTCTTTGGTTTCTCACATGGTCTTAACCTAACTATAGGAAATAAATCAAACCAACCTACCCCCACCTCCTTCCTTATCTTTACCCATGGAGTACATCTTGGATGTTGAGGTAACACCCGATGATTCTCTTCATATGCCTCATTTACCTAATAGACCCTCAGTGGTCCCTAAAGTGGATGATAACTTAACCACCTATCTAGATAATGACCCAGTAACCTTGCAACATTACCTTACCACCTTACCCCTTCACACCCCAACCTCTTCCATCCCTCTCTTGAATTTACCTTATGGTATGCTGCACTATCTCATGGTGGGTGTCACCTCTACCCAACCTTTTATTTCTCACATTTCTTCCTTAACTTATGGCCCTTTAGTAGATCAAACCCAATTGAATATCCCAACCACTGCTCAATCACCATCAACCCTGACTGACTCATCTCACATAGAGGTGAGTGTGCCCCTTCCCACAGCTACCCTACCAACTATGGGTCAAAATTCCACCACTCATTCCTCTTACCCTCTTACCACTATCTAACCAACCAAAACCCCTCTTTAAAACATGGTTCTTTATATAGCCCAAACACTTCCTCCCATCCAATCTTGGGTAACCTCTCAAACCCAACCCTCTCATACATCCATTCCCCCAACCACAATTATTCCCCAATAAATAGCTTCCACCTCTTATCAATATGTGTCTAACCCACAAAGCCATATATCTCCCATACCTCTTCATTCATACCCAAAATTTCTTATGGGGTATCCCCTCAACAAGAATCAACCTCTTACCACCATATTACCTCTTCCAAACCATTCTATCTATTCTACCATTCCCCCAACACAACCCCAAACTGACTTGGTCAAGATGTTAATTGACAAAGTTAAAAATCTTGAATTTTCATTTTTAGGATCCAAAAACATCCTTTCCTATGATGAAATATGTAATAAACCCATCCATCCATCCATCACAATCTATGCCTACCCTCCCCAATGGGAACTCCCTAAATTTACTAAGTTCTAAAATAAGGAGTACCCCCAACAACATTTTAGGGCATTTCAACACTCATGTTACTTAATTACCCATGATGACTCCTTGATTTTCCACACAATCCCCATGTATCTAAGAGGATCAACCTTATATTGGTATAGTGCCTTTTCTAAGCATTCTATCATCTCCTTTTCTCAAGTAGCCCAAACTTTCGTAGAACACTTTTCAAACAATATCTCCAAAAAAGTCTGCATTACCGACCTCTACTCTATCCAGAAATATGAAGATGAGTCCATTTATAACTTTGTCACTCATTGGAGAAGCTTAATAAACCAACTTTCCTTCCCCTTACCTTAACTAGAACTCATAGATTTTTTTACTCGAGCATGTGAAAAACACATTTCCTCCACATTGCATGTCCAAAGTTTTCATACATGTGATGAAGCCTTTACTATGCCTCGTAAACTAGAAAATAGAGCTATTGAAGAAGGGAAGTTGAAGTTAAAAAATAAAAACTTAAATTATAAATCCAATGAGCCCTCTTCATCCAAACCCAATAACCTAATCAATAGAAATACCAAGAACAAAGTGACCATCAATGCTATTATCCTCAAAGCTGCACCTCCACCATCTACTAATCAACAAAAATTGAGGAACCAAATCTATAATTCCTTAAATCCTTCAAACTAAATAAACCAAACATGGAATAATCCAAAGCAATTAACTCCACTTAGAGAACCATATGCTTCTATTTTGTAAAAAATGTTAAAATCCAACATCATTCACCTTCCATCAATTAAACCACCTCAACAATTTGATCCTTCTCACCCTGTGCTAGGATGGTATTATGAGAATGACCAATGTGTGTTTCATCAGGTCATAGGGCATGATATTAAAAAATTTAACACCTTTAATAATCTTATCTAATCCCTCATTGTCAAGGAATAACTTGGATTAGATAACCCCAATGCTCCACCAAATCAAGCTCTCAACATATTCAGATAGCCTTTTCTAAACCATTATCCCACTAAAAATGAGAACAATAAAATAGAATTCTCTCCCAACACCCATACCATCAACATGGTTCATGACATGCTTGATGACAAAGAACCTACTCATCAATCCACCAATTCCCCTCTTCTTATGAAATAAGTGGAGTTACCTTCTACCCCATTGAATAACCAAATAGAAGAAGTAACCATACCCAAACATTCAATAGAAGCTTTCACACCTATCTCCCCTATTATAGAACCATTCATTCCCTCTTTTAAGGCTATCTCACAAGAAAAGATAGCCTCATCCACCAAACCTCTAATTATGTAGCCTTTTTTCACAAGCCAAGACAAGGGTAAGAAAACCAAACTAGAACCCCTAATCCCTTTTTTAGTGAAACATCCTAGCACTTATTAAACCTCCACCCAACCATATAAAACCTCTATTAAACTAACCAACCCTCAACCACTTGAAACAAATAAAGTAGCTAAACCTCCTTCAAAACCAACAAAAACAACCAAGGCGGTAAAACTACAAATGAACCCAAAATCCCAAATTTTACCTCCTTCAACCTCTCCCTCCATATTGAGTCTTTATCCCTCTACCTTGAGTAGGAAGTCCATTATTTATACCAAAACCCTACCACATCTACTAGTTACATTGTCACACTTCATTTCTAAAACATCTCTTTTAACAACACTAAAAATACCTAAGGTACCTATGTTGCCATCCTCTCCTTCTAGCTCATCAATTGTATTACCTAAAACAAAGCCATCGATCACACATACCAACTTAAAAGCACATATCACCAAAAAATATTCTACCTTGATAACCAAACCAAAAACCACCAGACCCCTACCATCTTTAGTGGAGTAATTTATAATCTATCATTACACAAGGGTGTCAAGATAGATAAAATTAATGTGTATAACAAAAAATTTGAGTAGCTACCTCGAGGGATGGGGCATGATGTCCATCATGATACCCAAGTAGGAAGGGTAGATGCATGAGGTCCCTCATGGAATTGAAAATTGGTGTGTAACAAGAAAATACAAGTTTCATGGTGAAGAAATGTACAAGAAAGCATACATACAAAACACATGAGGCACATAAAATTAGGCTAAGGGGGCATAATACAAGTGACATGGGCACATGTCACTAAATATGAGCATAAAAGACATACAAGGACATGTTAAAATGTCCAAATATGTGAAAAAGTAATTTGACTTACATCCACATAGAAGGACATGTTCAAATGTCCACCTATACAATAAAGAAAACATACATATGGGATATGATCACATGTCTAAGGTATACATACATAGAAAATATGTAGAGCTAAAGAATAATAGTAGATTAAAATTTCATCAAAATGGAAGAATCATAAGAAACACAATCAAGTCTAAACTAAGAAATATAGAGATGAAATCATGTATAACTATGTCTTAAAAATCTATGTAAATGATATGATGTATATATGTCGAGACTAAACTAGTGATAGTTAGAAAAAAGTATGAGTTTATGTAGTAATGATCAATATCAAGCTATATGAATGCATAAAATAGAATGTATAGAATGTAAGGATAGACCCTAGTAGTATAAACTATGTAGGAGATGCCCCCAAGTGGGTAGATGCATCAAATGACTAAATTAGATTAGTGTATATGCCCCCATTAGGTAGATGATAGAAAGATTAGATAATTACAGTGGACTAGAGTCATGATTGTAAATTTCAATCACTCGATAAGAACAAGTTAAGCATGTGTTTATGATAAAAACTGACTATAATAAGATAACTATCACATGTAGTGTCTATAAATATAAGAAATGTAAACATATAAATACATACAATCTATAAAATTTGTGTTATGACATGTTATATTATTTTTGTATTTTATGGATATGATATATGTATAAGCAAATGAAAATAAACTATGTACAAGGAGTGAGAGAGAAGTATGTACAAGGAGTAAGAACCATACTAACTAATGAGTCTCATGGGAAACTCACTATTACCATAACCTATGTTGAATAAGGGAATTATTATTGTGTGTGATGTGTTAAAGGGTTATTTTGATCCCATAATATAATGTGAAAATTAATCTATATTTGTATCTACCTATGTAGGGATGCTATGAATCTATGGCACTAAATATGATGCTCTTTAAACTATAGGGGTCTTAGAAACCCATCTATTACAAGAAGTTATAAGTGATGTAGGGTCTTTTTGTTGAGAACCCTTAGAAACCAATAGTACTGATATTGGCATAAATTGATTAGAGGAATGTCCTATATAATCTATGATATATCTCTGATGTAGGGGTCTCTCTAATAATGGTCTCCATAAGAGAGTATGTGTACATGTTGATATCATAGGAGTATACCTCAATTACACTGATGTCTCTGCTAAACTCTATGATATATGCAAAAGAGATATTTTCTTAGTTGTAACTAATAACCATGTCATATATAGTAATGGTTTTAGAACTATAATTGGTGTCTATCTTAGAATTTTAATAGGTAACTATGCTAGAACTACCTATGGGATAGGTATAAGATACTCATATAAGACACCCTCAACTATAAACACCTGATTTATATGTATGTACTTTCAACATTAGTTTACTATAGATGGGATGGATTGGATTTGATATAACCATGGCCTACCCAATAGTATACAGAATACACCTACACGAGGTACTACTAGGAACTGAGTGGCTATGTGTGTTTCTCCAACTTGTAATAGAATCATAATATCCATGATGGAGTTCTATACATGGCCAATAAAACCACTAATGACTATATATATGGGGAATATATCCCAATTTATGTATCCCAAATTTTTTAAGAGTGTCATAGTGCACATGTTAATGTTTAATGCATTGTTAACCTTAACACTCTAAATATGATGATAATCAATGTATGCTTGTTTAAAAAGTGCATGTAGATTTGTATCATCATCCATAATATTTTGCTCTAAGAATGTGATAAGTGGTCTAGGTGGAATTTTAGTATGACATATGTCAATAATTTTATGCAATGGATTTGCCTCCTCTATAATTATATGATATGAAGCTAGTGGTGGATGTGCCTAATATGTTTAGTGAATACCTAATGTGCCCTTTGCCTCATTAGTTGTGTGCTTTGTGAATGGATCTAAAAATATATTTAGTGCCTAAGCTTCTATTTTTTGAGATTTTGGTGCCTCTATGGGTGTGCCCACATCAATAATATTATCCTTAATTAGATCTTATCTATTGTGATTTAGGCTTATGCATCTATTTATTGTGTGGTTTGGTTCCCTATGATACTCAAAGAATACACTATACTCATAGTTATTTGGAAGAGGCCATGTCATATCAACCACTTTAATGGGATGGAGAGATATGATATTGCATTCTAATAGATATTTTTATACTTGTGCTAGTGACTCTAGGAGGTTAGTGAAGATTCTACGTTGAGGAGAAGATACAACCAATCTAGGAGATGGATCAAAAGCTATGTTGACTATGGCCTTTTGATCACTTTTATTCTATATGGACCTTACCTTTTATTAAGTGTTTCTATAAATATTAATATTTTATTATGATCCATTTATATACTTGAGTTTGCCCATTGATAAGAGTTTAACCTCTCTTTCTTTGACTATGTGGCATAAATCAGTAAATGTAGGAAACTTCTTGAATAAGAGAGATTCATGTTGAGAATTATTCCGATTATTGATGTTTGGCATTGATGTTAAAGGTTATTGAGAAGGTTTATATCATTGTTATTGTCATTGATTGTCTTTGTTGTTTTAGAGGTGCTCTTGTGAAGATTAATGTCAAAGGTGCTTATGAAGGTTGATGTCATGTGACTATCATTGGTGTTATTAGTGATGTCTTAGTGGTTCTCTATTGAGTGTTATATTGTAATAAGTTAAAGTGTTGAAGGTTAGTTTGTATGGTCATGAGGTCATTGGTCTTCATGAGGTAATTAAAGAGTGTAGCTATGAGGGAGAATATTGATCAGTGTTGTAATGATTCTAAGAGGGTAAGATATGATTTATATATATTTTTATGTCTAAATGAGTGATGTGAAGATCAGAATAGATGGTCCTTGTTGTCAAATTTATCATGTACTTGAGCCTAGTAGTGTCTTTATAAGGCATGTACATAAGATGCCTAGTCTTGTACATAAAAAGGTATGGTGGCATGGTGAGATGGATGTTATTAGGCTTGTAAAGTTTATAGAATATTGATATCAAGTGTCTCTGAGAACAATGTGTTTTGTGAAGCTTAGTTATGGAATGAAGAGACCTTATGTGAAGGCATAAGGTCTAGACATCATGATGAATTACCAGAAAGAACAAGATACTAGGCCTAGAACTAGAGGCAGCCAAAGAGGACAAAGTAACTCTAGAGGAAGGAAAACCTTCATGCTAAGAATGCTACCTACCATGCAAAGGCCTTCTAATCCACCTTTGTAATTGTAGAGCTCTTTCAAGCCTAGTGATTCATGGATCAATAAAAAATTCACTAGCAAAGAGCCTCCAAAGGAAACCCATTCACCACAGATTAAACCAAAATGAGATGTACTTATACCCACATAACATACTAAAGAAGATGAGGTAGATGACGCCTTCTATTCCGATCAAGATTACTATCCAAAAAAAGGTGAATGTAGCAATCTTCATGAAGAAGAAGTAGATGAAGAAGTAGAAGAAGAATTCTACTAAGAACACATATCAGTAATAGATCCATCAAGACAAAAATTGGTATGTATAAGTATCCCTCCTTTAGAGATACCATAACTAGCCTATTTGATGCAACTGATCAATGGAAAGTTTACCCAGTTCATAACTATAAAAATAAATGGTAGACTGGTAGATGAATAGATAGATATAGGTGTTTCTCTCTCATTTACAAATCACAAATCATCCATGACTGGAAGACATTGGATGAAACACTAGATTATAAGATCCTAGATGTCCAAGGGAATAGTTTTATCTGTAACATGTACAAACACCAGCAATCCCTTAGGATCCAAGATAAAATATTCCATTGTGACTTTTTTGCCCTAAATAGAATGCTTGTAGATATTTTATTAGGTGGTGCTTTCATAGATAGATACTCACCATTTGGTTTTACTAAAAAAAGTGTCATGTTTACCATAGATAATGAAAGACTGAGGATTCCTTGACTTATCTATGCGACTGAGCAATTCCAAAGATCTATAACCCAAATACCTAAAATAGTAATTCCTACTAAAATACAAGCCATAGGAGAAAATATTAGAACCACCATCTACTTTAATAAGCCTCAGTATTTTTGGTCAAAATATATACCTGAGATGGGCATCAAGCTCATCGAAGGAAAGCATATCAAAATTGGGAAGAAAATCCCAATATTAGCATAAGATTACAATGATATGGAATCATAGATAAAAGAACTAGAGGACAATGGCTTCATAGAAAAATCAATTTCTTCTTATTGTTGCTATGCCTTCATGGTCAATAAGCACCTAGAACAAAAGAGAGGTAAGGAAAGAATGGTCATAAATTATAGACCATTAAACACCATTACCCAGCCTTTTCCATATCTAATACCAGATAAAAGCTATCTACTAGAAAAAGTTACAGCATGTAAATATTTTTCCCAGTTTGATTGTAAGTCTAGATTTTATTAGATAAGGGTTAGAGAAGCTAAAAAAGAAAAGATAGACTTCAGCTACCCTTTCGGCCATTTTTAATGGACTCTTATGCTATTTGGTTTGATGAATACCCCAACATTCTATTAGGCCCATATGGATAATATTTTCAAAGGCACTTCTAACTTCCTATGTTTATATATAGATGACATATTAATTTTTAGTAATTTTATTACTGACCATTACTCCCATCTCAAAAAAAAATTAGAGCTAGCAGAAGCTACAGGGATTGTCTTGTCAAATATGAAGATTCAACTTTGTAAAATAGAATGCAATTTTCTTGGAATGTTCATCCAAGATTTAAAACTAAAAATCTAGATGCATATTAAATAAAAGGTTATCAATTTTCTAGAAAATCTTGACAAAATAAAGCTTTAAGCAATTTTGGTATTATTAAATTATTTGAATAGCTTTTATCCTAACTCTGGTGAAGATAGGTTTATTCTCCAAGAACTTCTCCAAAAGAAGAAAGCATTCCAATGGAAATATGAGCACACAGTTGCTATTTAAAAGATAAAATCAAAAGTAGAGTCTCTTCTAGAATTACATATCCCAAAATTAGATCAATTTCTAGTTTATACTGATGCCTCTAATATTGCATGGGGAGGAGTACTTGTTTGTTTATATGAAAATAAATAATTCATGTGTGAATTCTCTAATGAATTATTTAGTGAAAATATTCTTAAGTGGATCTCTTTCAATAAATATATTTACGCTGTCAAAAAATGTCTAGAGAAGTTTATGATAAATATTCTTCATCTACCACATTTTGTTGTAAAAACTGACTGTACTAGATTTATGACCTTTAGGGAAAAAGATCATGGTCAGAAAGATGGTCGTAGTAAATATATTAGATGGTAGGCTTTCTTTAACCAATTCAACTTATTTATAGAACATATCAAAGGCAATGATAATGTAATAATAGACTGGTTTAGTATAAATCCATCTACTAATATAATGCACTAACCTAATCCTAGTTTTAATTTAAATAGAATTTATAACCAAGGATTTGCCTCTATGAACATTTTCATCCAAGAAAAAATCCTTAGAGAAGGGTTACATCTAGGGTATACATGGATTTATTATGCAGCAGGTCAAGATCTACAGATGTCCTTTGTAGCCTCTATACAGGTAAATCATCATCAAAATACTAGAGTAATCAGTATAGAAAGATTAAATATTGAATTACTATTCCACCAGTTTATAGAATTATTAAAACATCTTTTATGGACATGGTTGATAAAAATAAGGTCCCCACATAATGAACACCTCTACAGATGGATAGCAAGATATGGACCTCACAATATCCATGAAGATGAAAATCATGACTAAGACATAGTGGTACATACAATCATCAGGTGACAGCTAGAATGGGAATCATGCTTTTATATCACTTCTTGTTGTCATGCATGTGAAGCTGGACCCCATCACTACCATCTTTCCAATACATTCTAGCTAAGGAGTCTCTTTCACCCAATAAGTGATGATGACTTGCTTACTGAAGTGGAAGTAATGTTGGACCCACTAAGCTAGACGTCCTCATCTAACATGTCTAATAGTATATCACTGTAGATTACTTTTGTGTTATAAATCATGATGAGATAGACACCACCTTGGCAAAGATTCTAGGCAGGACCTCCCAATTACTATAAATAAGACTCTTCTCTATGTATTGATCATTAAAAAATTTCTAAATTTTAGAAATATAGTAGCCTACTCAAGTGTATGCTCTTCTCTTGCCTTCTTGAAGGAACCTGAGAATCAGAAACTTGATAGACTATAAAAAGAGTGTAATATTTTTGAGTGATAATAGTAAAGCCATAGCCATTCAACCCCTACCTACTGTCATGGATTTCTTACAATAGAAAGTGGATAATGAGCATCTACTGACATAAAAAGATTGGTATCAAAGCCTCTATTTTCAAGATCTATAAGATTTTCTTCTCTATTAAAGATTTTTAAGTTTCCTGGCTTTGATAAATTCTTTGAGAAAATTATTGCATTGAGTCCCTGGCCATTTATTAATTTGTCATAGGCCCTTTTTCCTCTACAAAAGTCATTTCTCTATCCAAAAATTTCTCTCTCTGGAACCTTAATCTCTTGCAATGTAATTTCGAAAATCCCAAATTTCTTCTACAGTAGAGATTCTTAATGAATTTGAAATCAAAGGAATGTATGAATTACCTCCTTTTATCCCTGAACAACTTTCTAAGTGTCCTGACATTAAAATCATAGAAGAAACCCTTGAGAAAGAAAATAGTATGTATAAACCACCGACTATTAAGGCTTCCCAAGTATATAAGAAATCTAAACTTCTTAAGTATAAGATTGTCTATAAGTCTACCTATTTGTCTTTTGTGAAACCATGGATCAAATCTATTGAACTCACTCTGAGTTATAAGCCCAAGAAAACCTTTCAAAAAAAATTATTGTCTTTATTACCTGAGCCAGAGATTAATTATATCCATTCCCATGAAGATGTTAAATGTGTACATTTTGGTATTATCCGTATACATATTACTCCATTAATCCCTGTTAATATTAAACCTATTTTATTCTTAGCTCTATGTGATAGACACCAAGTTAGCTTTAAACATGCCTATCAATTATCTAGCCTTGGTTGACTCAGTGATGAAGTCATTTGTTTTGAATTTTGTACTAACCTCTCTATTGCAGTTTGTAATAAAGGTTATAAATAAGTCAAGTTTGGATCATTAGATTATTGGGGTTTGTTTACCTCCTTATTTGGATTAGATATGTTTAGTGAGTTTAAGTATGCCTCTATCAATATCTCTGTTATGTATAGTATGACTAATACAAACCACCCCAAGATCCTAGAAAATCTTCCTTATGCTTGTAGACTTAGTGTAACTGTCCAATTATAGAAAGGTTATATTGAGTCAATTGAAATCCCTTCTGATTGGAAGCTTGATTGGCTTAAAAATGTATCACCTAAAATGAAAGTCCAAGCTACTATGCATAAGAGTGATGGAAATACCATCAATATTCTTCCAAGATCTCTCTATTAATAATTCTTTTATTCTTTCCCCTAATAAACCTTCTACTTCTTCTTCTCGAAGAACTGTAAAAACTAGTCATATCCTTATAGAAGATGAAGAGATCAATCAAGGACTTGATCCAAAGGATCAATTACTTTGTAATTTAATGAATCTTATAAGAGAAGATAATTTATAATTTTTTATAGATAATAAGGTCAATCTGTATAAAGGAGGAAGATGGCCACCTCATAAAGGAATATACAAGCAGCTAGAAGGACTTGTTCAATATTTTTCTACACCATATCAAGGAGATGTTGAACCTTCAAATGAATTAAAGAATCAAAATTATATTTCTAGGTTCAATTCACATATTTCAAAAGAAATTGATGACCTTTGTAAAGATGTTTTGTATATTAGGCATAGTTTAGATAAATTAACTATTCTTGAAGATAATACCAATAGTGTCTACCATAAGATTTCTAATTCTACTACATAAATGAATAGTCAATTGTCTTTTATTGATACTAAACTTAAAGCCTTAGAAGATAGCTTAGACTGGCTAGCAAAGAAATATTATGAACCTTCTAATGAAGCACAATCCTCCTTTATATCATATAAGGTTGAGTTTAGTTCAAACTTCAAACCTTAGAAAAGAAATCAGAATCCTAGTTCTTCCTTCATGCAAAGGACATGGATCCCATTACAACCATGGTATCTAAATATTGATGACACCCTGAATCCACTCAATGAAATATTAGCTTGGTGTAATTCAATGAGAGTTATTATAGTAGCATCCCATTTAGATCTGTTTGTTACTACAATATTTGCATCCAAATTCTTTTGGGGTATTGCCACCCTATGGTGGGATTCTATGATAGAGCAAGAATAGAACCAGAGGGTTCATAACTAGCCAAATCCTTTAGCAAATTTATTTCATTTATTGATTAATGAGTTTGCTCCTCTAGCTGGTAATCATGAATTAGAATCCAAAAAATGGTTCCTTAAAATGGAGCTATGAGATATAAAATAGTTTGATGCCTTTCCAAAATAATTTCATGAGCTAGCTTATGCTAGGAGAAATTTTAGTTCTACTAAGATCAAATTAAAATTCTTACATGCTCTCCCTTATAATCTCATTGATCAAGTGATTTCATACATTGATATCAAAGGTCTTACAATTAAAGATCTATCTCTCTTAGATACTACTGACTTTGCTAAGCAACAGGCCATGTAGTTAGTATCTGATACTAAAACTATTCAAAATCTCACAAAGTATCAAACATCCCAGATCGCTCTTATTTTTCCCAAAATATCACCATCCAGCTGTCACCCATTTGTATAGCATGTAAGTAGCAAAATCAGCATTGTAAGCATCTCTCCTTTAAGTGCCGCTCTTTTTCTCATAAGCATTCTTATGCTCCTCCTCACTGCTTTATTAAAAAGTGAAAAAATCCTCATCTACAATCGAGAATGCCTATTTTCTATATTTTTCACAAACCTAGCCATATTGCTCCCTAATGTCACTACAAAAACCTTACTGTCAAAGTTGTTTTCACCTCCAATGCAGCTGTGTGGTGGGATATCATTGACACAGATGAAGATTTTTACCTATAAGATGACATCTATTAAGCAATTCTAAATGATCTCCCTGAAGAAGACTTTGATGAAGATGTTTAATCTCTTGAATCATTAGTCGATGATTTGGAGCAACCACTCTCAAACATGCAACACCCATGGCATCATGATAATTCTAGTCTTCCTTTTTAAGCATATGGACCATGGTCCATATATTTCAAAAGGAAGACTATAATTATAATGATTCCATGGGCACTACATTTTTTAGAGTGGTTGTTCCAAATCATTAGCTAATAATTTGAGAGCTTCAACATCTTCATCGAAGTCTTCTTCGAGGAGATCATCTATGTTGGTTGCATGGTGAGATAAGGTTGTAAAAATATTTTTGATAATGTTTGATCATGTGATATGTTGCGTGAGCATGTTATTAAAGTATTGATATATTTAAAAGAGGTTTTAAGGTCAATTCAAGACCTAACGAGGTGTGAAGACTTAGGTGTAAAAATCAAGGTGGTGAGAGTGTGGCCTAATGAAGAATGAGGTCTAGTTTCTAAGGTAAGTATGCATAGGTGATATTTTTAATATGTGTGATAGGATGTCCTAAGATTATTCATGATTTTTCAAGTTAAATGTTGAATTTTAAGAAAGAAAAAGTGCTTTGAGGTCTCTTGAGTGCACTGAATGAAGGGTTCTCAACCTGAGAAGGATTTTATTATGTTTGTTAGCTCATTTAACCTTTGCATGGGAACCTAATATGTTCATGGTATATGGGGAAGAGTCCTAACTAAAAATTTTCAAGCATTAGTTTTTGGATTCAAGGGCTATGCTTTATAAACAATCATTAACATTGGAAGTGTGTTTAAACCATCTTAAAACCCTAATAGTAACATGATTTTTAATATATGATTCAAAAGTGCTTAGGATGGTTCTAAATTCTTAGATAAGTGTTCGTATCTTATATCTAATTCTCCTAGGTACCTCTAAGTGGTGGTGGTTAGAGAGAGGAAAGAGAAAATGTGAAGATATAGGATTGTTTTTGAATAAGTTACTATAGCTATAAAAAGTTGTATTGGACAAAGTTTACAAATTGGTAAAGGATGACTTTTAAGAATAATTTCTCATGTCCATAAATATTTATAGATAGGTTATATTCCTCAATTATTCTAAACTAGTCATCCAAGTTTGTCAGTCACTAATAGGCCTAATGGTGAAAATAGTGAAAAACCCAAGCAATAGTGAGAAGATGAATAAGAATTCATTTTCATGAAAGAGTGATCGATTGAAGTACATGAAATTTTGTTTGGGATATTTATGTTTTATTCATGATTGGTAGAGGGTTTGGAACTCAATTATAGATTTTAAAAATTTAAAGCTAAAATGGCTTATCTATTTCTCGTGTGACTATGAGGAGAGAGGTCAAAATATTGGTATTATTGGTAGAAGATTCTAGGTTGTAAAGATATGTAGGATATTTGTCTAATATTTATTTTTTATGTACTCATTTTGTCTTTGTATATTCTCTTTTTTCCTATATTCATGACTTATAATAGGCTATAATATGAATAGAATCCACTTTTGGCACCAAATATGATAAGAAGATGAAAAATCATACACTAGAAATGTCTATATATACCTATGTTTGTAAGAAGAAAAGGGTTCCAATTTTGAAGAGATAAATATAGATTAATATGATTATGGTTACTTATGTGATTTCTTATTATGGTCCTTGCATGCTTTCTCATGTCTAATGTTTGTTTACTTTTGTCTAATTAATACGAATGCTTTATTTATGTTTATGAAATAATGGTTGTTCTTAATTCCTAAACAATGCAAGATTATTAATGCCTATTATGTTTCTAATATCTAAACTCCTATATGAATATATTATGTTATTCTAATCACATGAAGTATGTCACAACTATCCTCATCCTTCACATGTTGTGATGCTTCAATAACCTCTACTATTAATGGTGCAGTGAGCGTAGAATTATTTTTTGAGGGAATTATGTTAAGATGGTTACCAAGGAAAATAGATATTGAGATATGACTATACCAAAGGATATGTAATTTTTTAGAAGAAGAATCAAAATAGACCGGTCTTACCATATAGGAAATCATTCAAGAGCATATTTATGAAGAGATATATGAAATTATCTAGTGAAAGTTTTCTAAATTGCTAGCTAACTAGTTAGCATGGATGGAATATTATTACTATAACTCAAGAATGTAAGCAATTATAATCTAGAATGAAGAAAATATAGACTAGTTATAGAGATTAGAAATCAACTAGATAATAGAAATAGATCATTGGGTTATTACTATAGAAGTCAAATATATAACTAAGTTGTATTGTAAGGATATATAGTTTTTGAAGCTATGAATGACTTATTCATCAAATGAATTTGAGGGAAAAAAACTTAGTGACTACCTATCCTTGTGAAGATGTTGGTTATGGACAAGGCTATGGTGCGTACTCTAGCTAATATGGAGTAGTTGCTTTAGGTGTATGGGGGTGTGTGTGACATGATAGTGAATGATGATTAGCCAATAAAGTAAGGCTTGAATCTAAATATATAATGGAGACACAAGGGAAGAAGAGTCAAAATAAAATTATGGATTCAAAATGTGAGATATGAAAATAAAGTAGATGGAGTAAATAGAAGAATACCTAAGTAGCTACGAGTAGAGTTAAGAGTAATACTAAAATATATAAATAATGAGTAGGAAGATATTTCTCAAATGAGAAGAAAGAGACAAAGAATAAAGGATGATAAAGAAGAGATGGAATAAAAAGATGAATGTCAATAAAAAGAAAGAAGTGATGAAGAATGAGAGGAAGAAGAGATGTTCAAAGAAGAAGGCAAGAATAGTGTAGATGTAGATTAGTTAGATGATAGATGTAGTGCACAGCTATAAGAATGGGTATTATCATAAGAAATACATGAATTATTAAGAAAATAATTAAAAAAAAAATTGTAGAGTAATCATAAGCTCAAGCTTAGAAGAATAATAATTTACAGGAAAGAATCATTCACCAGAAGAGAGCACATCCCCATAGCCCAATTTCATATATTCTAGTAAAAGTTCTCAACCAGATGATCAGGTAGGCAGTAATTGGGAAGGTAAATTTTAATAACTAGTTCATCATTGGGGTATTAAAATTGAAACAACATAAAATCTTAAGGATTTTAATGCCATAGGGTTTGTTGAACCCAAGTAGAGAAAATTAGGAAACACATAAAACTAGAGTGCACAAATTAACTCTCCTAGTGAGTAGCTAAATATTTGTAGTGCATAAATAAGATCACACCTAATGTATCCCTAATTGTCATAGATACATAATATATGCCCTTGATTTTATCTTATAAAATGGGTGTTGTAGGATCATTTATCAACTTGGTGACATATGATGGGTCTATGGACCCTAAGTAGTACTTACTAACATATGAGATGATATGGCAAGTTAAGAGTATTAATGATGAGGCTATAAAGAAGTGTGAGTTAATAGGGGCATTGCATTGAAGATCACTTGAGATTATGTACCATTGATAAATTACATAGGCAAGTTTACAAAAAATTAAGGAATAATTTACTATAGAATTTTAATATAAATAAATGTACAAGTCAAACTATTCAAGACCTAGAGGAAATTAGGCAGAATTTGGGAGAATCAGTCTACAATTATGATCTCAATGTATCTGACGTTATGAATAAGGTGGAATTTTCCTTAGTATATAAAGATAAATTTATGTGGTTTATCAAAGGATTGAATTCTAAAATCAGATTTGCTATAACACAGACTTAATATGCTACTAAGGTAGATGTTAGAGTTGTTTATCTACAAGTGGAGCAAATGGAAGACTATGTGAAAGCTCCCATAATGGGTTCTAAGATTGAAAATATATTTCAATATTTTATAAAAATCATGGAATAATATCATGAATTATATAAACCTAAGATAAATCTATGGTGCATGGAGTGTGGGAAATGTTGTAGAAAAGTCAAGCGCACAAGGTGTCTTAGTCAGTTCTAGACTCATTACACTCAAGCACAAACATTGAATTGTCTTATTATGCTCAATATTTTATATTCAACTATGGTGTCATCAATTCACATAAGTCATAGAACTTATGCACTCACTTTAAGTGCAACAAAGAAAGAATTGAGGATTGCATTAGGCTAGTTGTGACATGGTGTAAGTCATCAATTCTAGGACCTAGTTAATTCCAAGAATGTTTTAAATAGATCCATTGGCATAATATTTTTATGGAATATGATTAGTGGTCTATAGGTGAAAGCTTATTTTGTGTAAGTTATATATTCATAAGGGCATAAGCCTTTGTTAAGCTAAGTCTAGCATCATATCAGCACTTGAAGGGTCACAAGGTTGCTTTCTCTTGAAATGATCATGTTAAACTTGCACTTTTAGCATGGGTAGGAGAACTTAGCACATGAGATGTATATATATACTTATTCATTATTAGACATACTAAGGATGATGTCATTATCTATTATAGGGATGCCATTAATGACACAAAACATAAACTCAGATGAACATAACATACATATATTGAAATTTCAACATTATAAAAATTATTTCACATTCCAATAGCAATTCACAGACATATAACTAGAAAAAGTGTTTTAAGGCAACCATTATTTGTCATTAATCATATTTTAGATTAAACAGAGTTCATAAGACTTAAAACTGAGTGCATACTTAATTCAATCTACTTAATGGACCAGAGGCTCACAAGTAAGCTTGGGAATATACAAATAGAGCCTTCATGTCATTCATGATATTTATAGATCTAATGGTGACCATTAAACTATATAAAACTAATTCTCTAGAGCTTAGTTGCACTAATTTTTCATCCCTTACTTCACTGGTTTGAGTTCCTTCTATATCTCTATAATACATCTCTATCAGGGTGGAGTGCACATGTCAAGTTTTGATTTATTTCCTTTGTAATCATTCCCACTAGATCCATCACTTTGTGCCCTTTGCATTGTAGTCATCAAGTATTTCTAAACTTAGAGTATGCCCTAAAAACCTTAGAATTGGTTAGCTACCTACCAATTAGTGTAAGATCTACATTGATTCCTCTAGCTAGCACCAAGATGCCAAAAAGTCATCATCACTAAAAATGATGCCTCACACTAATTTTATATCATGTTGGTGTGAAACCTTACATACCAAAATAATTAACCCAACATTACCCCATATAAAAAGTTTAGTTCATCTTCAGACTAGGTTGTCAAAGTCTTTGGTGCATAGAACCTGGGCACACTCTCATTAAGCTTAGCATTAAATTCCTCAAAGCCCTTTATGTCAAGTTTGATTTCTTCAACAATTTTGTCTATTTAATTATAGGCCACACTAATCACAAGCATGTCAATCTTGTCCATATCCTTCCTAAAGGCCTCTAGATTTGCCTTCGCCTTTGTCACACTCCCATCCAGGTTGTTCCTTGCTCACAGGCCTTAGTCTATAAAGTGCATAAGAGTATTTTTAGGTTCTATTCTTGGTCCTTTATCTAGGTTCTTAGCACATTATCTCCATGATCTGTGTGTGCTCTACCTACTCATAGATTATACCAACACCATCAACTTCTCCTTCTTCTCCTTTTCTTGCTTGAGGTGTGTGTTTATGACTGATGTTTGGTTGGATAAGCTTAAGAAGATGGTATCAACTAAAACTACACCCTCCTATAGATTCATAAAGAGGTATTCTACCTCTTTAATAGTAACAACAATTTGCTTCTATAACACAATGCAGGGATATTCTTCTTCTTTCACTATCTCTCAATTCATCATTGGGAGCCATTGCTCTACTAGCACACATTTTATCAACCTTAGAGAGGTTTAATGTATCCACACCAAATAAAAAGCATGGTTCATCCATTTATATGTGCTCACATAACTTCTATATTTTGAATTTTGTGGCATGCACTTCATCTTCATCTTCTTTGTAGAGATTCTTCCATTTTCTTTCCCTAACATCATTGATGATATTTTTGAGCATAATTTTAGAGGCCATTCTAAGAATCACTTTCCCAAACTAGATTGGGTTCATGGCATAAGGGTTTATGAGGAGGGATTCATCCCCCTCTTTGAGGTATTTTGTGCCCAATATATCCTTTCAAGGTGCCTTAAATTGAGGCTCATTCATGTGATCAAACAAAAATGCAAGTTATTTTTCCATCCTAATTGTGGAAGATTTGGGGGACATGGTGTCAAACATGTGAAAAAAATCATCCTTCCACCCATTATGCACCTTATCTCTTATGCTCAATTCCATTTCATGTTTCTTGATGATGGCCATCTCCATTTTTTCTTCCTCCTCTTCACTGGCACCACTACTTTCTTCAATGCTCTCCTCAGAGGACTCATCTACTTTTTCCCTAAGGGGTTATTCCACGAACTTTTCTTCTTCATCTACTTTTTACTCTTGGGGTTTTTTAATGCTAACCTCTAGGTTTATTCCCTTAAAATTAGCATCACCTTTTTCCTATTAGGGTTCCTATACAGTCTCCTTTTATTCTTGTAAGGCACCAATATCACCTTCTTTTTCTTGAGGCATCCTTTCACTACTTAGGCATGCCTCTTGTGCAACTTTTTTCTCTTTCCTAGTGGGGGTGATGAGTGCTTTCTTAGCTACTTTAATATATGGTCTTATGATTGTAAGAACCTTATTGGCCTTCTCTACCTTGATCACTTCCTTTTACTTTACATGTTTCTGCTTATTTTCAAGTGCCAATGCCATCTCAATTTCTTCTTCATTATGACCCATTTTCTTCCACAATCTTCTCTTTTCCTGTTCTATTCATGGAGGTTGTGCAATGGATTTTTCTCTAGATGAGGAGCTCATTATCTTCTCAAATTTTTCCTAGGATAATATATGATTCTCCTCAAGTGCCAATACCTTAATGTCTACATCACTTAAATCCATTTATTCCACACGCTTCTCTTTTCCTCTTCCATTTTCAAAGGTGGTGTGGAGGGTTCTTCATTAGATAAGGATCTTGCCTATTCCTTTGATTCTTAAAGCATAGTAGTTTTTCCACTTTAAATGTCCTATTGTACATCTTGGTTCTTGAATCCTCTTCTTCTTTGACCTACATGATGTAGATCTTTGCACTTTCTTTTTATTCCATTTCTTCCTCCTATCCATGTGTGAGGGTCTTTTCCTCCTCCATTTTTGTCAAAGTTATTATAGGGAGTGAAACTAGTCCCTTAGACTTATTTTCCTACTTTTTATTATGGGAAGTAGTCTCTACTGAAAAGGTTACATGCTTATTAGGAGGTGGAGGTGTAACTTTTTTATCAAAGGCAGTCTTTAACTTGATACACTCCTTGATCTCCTCAAAGGTATCTCTCTACTTCTTATGGGGGGTCTTCTCCTACATCCTCAATACTATATTTCCTTCATATCTAATCAATAGGGGGATATCATCATATTTTTTATAATTATGCCCTTTATTCATGTCATAGTACATGTTGAAGATGTGACCGATGATTATTTCCCTTTGGAGGGAAATGGAGATCCATTCAATCAACATCCTCCTCCTTGTCCTTTATGGCCTTTGATACTATATGAACATATTGGTGCCTCAACCTAATCCTTTATTGATCCATGGTCTTCATTGGGATATCTATTTATTTCACATTAGGAATCTTACTTTGCATTGCTATGAAAAATTTAGCAAAAAACATGTAAGGCAACTTCAGCCAACCAAATATGTTTTTATCTATGAGCACCAAGTACACTACACATAGATGTTACATAATGGTAAAGGTCATTGTTCCTAGAATATGATGGGGGAGATCTTGTAGGATTCACCACTCTATCCCAAATTATTTGATGTACCAATCATACTACTTTATACTCTTGTCTTGTACTTTTGAGAGAAGCTAGGTGTATAAATGAAGTCTTGATACTTTAGCATTGAGGCATCATTATGTAGTGGGAACACCCAAAGGTTATCATCATCACCATCATGCACATTGATCTCCTCTATCACAACTAGCATCAACATTGACTTTTACCTAAATGTTTCATGTGCCTTGCAGTACTGCAGTGCATTTTTAACAATCTCCTCCATAATAAACTTGGAGATTTTGAACTTTCCCCTTATGCCATGTGGTGGATGATGCATAAGTAGGTATTAATAATGTTAAGACATCATACACTAGGGTAAATATTAGAGTTAATGAGGAATAACACTACCCTATTGATAGGGTCTTGAATGTCCTTGATTGGGGAATTAAATCCTACCTTGTAGTATCCCAAGAGTTTCATGACCCTTTCCATTTCCACATCATCCTCCAACATTTAGAATATTTTTATCGATGCACTTGGGAGCCCTATGATTCAATTGATGAGGCATGCCAAGATATGCATGCACCTCTTGTGAAATAGTGTTATGCCTATTTTCCACACCCCCTACATTTTTTCAAAAATCAATACTTTCTAACATAAAGATGACCCAATCATGAAATCTAAAATTGTGTCAAGGACTCAATCAATTAATAGTATTTTTAGATACATATTTTTTATTATGAGATGATAATAATTTGTTGATGAATTCATATTTATATTTATAAGTGGTTTAAAAAATCAAGTTGGATTAATGAATAGAATATGCATATATATATTTTTGAATGTGATTAGTTATCTTTATTTTTGACCAAATAAAATTTTGAGATAATTTTTAGTTGGGAATGTTTTCAAAAATAGTAGTGTATTATTTGGATTTTATTGAGTATGCATTATCATTATTGTTTGGGTTATTATTTTAGTTTGATTATTTGAATAATTTTGCATATTAAGGAATATGATTCTTGGTTCAAAATAGATAATGGGAATTCAAGATGATTATCAAAATTTTGATAGTAATAGGTTATAGAAATAATGTATTTTTTTATGGAAACACCTTTTGAAGATACAGATATAATTAAATGCTCAGTTTTATTTTGTCATCCAATACACTTTTTAAATTATTGGCTTATTAAGTTGGTTTATGTTTTGAAATCAGTCACTCATGAAAATATCAAAGAAATCTTATGCCCTATTTTTTCAATTTTATACCCTATTGCTAAGCTACTAATGATCAAATTTTTCCTAAGCCTAAAACCTAAGGTGATATTTCCTTCTCTAAATATCTACATTACCTTAGGATTTATATTATTAATTTTTAATGACTTGGTTTAAAACCCTTCATGTCATGATGTTAAGGCCTAGACATTTTTAAAACATAATGTTCATTGTGAAATATGTATTTACCTAAGTCTAAGGGTGATAGATTGATGGTAAAGCATAGTTCGTGTATTCGTTGATATGATGAGATGGATTGGCAACATGATCTAGCATGTAAGGTGTGTCAACATGAATATTTAATGTGAAACACATCTTCAATGCTTTGAGATCATCATGTATATTTGGTGGAAAAATAAAATTAATGCAAATGATCATTCCTCGAAAGATGGGAAGTTGGAAAAGTTTTAGTGTGAAGGGTTAGTGATGGTTAAACTTGGCTATACCGATAGAAAACTTATCAAAGATGCTAAGTAAATATTTGGTAAATGAAAATCAATGACAATCAAGCACCTCATAGAGTTGGTTTTAGTGAGGGGGTGGAGGATATAAGTGTTGATTTTATTTTTTTGTTCATTTTTGACAAGCTTCTCATGGAAGTAGAGCTATGGCTAGTTGAGTTTCAAGTTTTAGAAGAAATTTTTGGTTGAAGATATTGCATAGAGAGTTTAAGGTGCATATTCAAGTATGTTTCATATAGTTTGTTCAAATTTAGAAGATTTTAATGGAAATTCTAAATGAATTTTATAGTTTTTTGAAGAAAGTCATTCCTTAGTTGCATGAAAATAATAAGTTTAGTCTGCATGGGCATTCATGGAAATTTTAAGTTAGTTTTCAATAGCTTTATGATGAAATAAGAGTTAGATAGGATGATTGTATAAGTTTTCTGCATGTACTTTGAAGTTTAAAAAGTTTAATGGTCTATTATGTGCATGGATGTTTGAAAAAGTAAATGAATTTCAGACTTGAAATTTCTTTCATACATGAATATTGGTGGTGAATAGTTTCTAGTTTTGTTATATTTTTTCTTATGAAGGAATAGAAAGTTATTCAGTTCAAAACCTAATACACAATATTGGTGTTTTTAGATTTTTTTTTTTAAGGTATTATTCAAAATGGTTACATGAAATAAATTAGGAACCTATTTCTTTGAATACTCTATTTTTTATTTTTTATAGGCCTTCACTCTTCAAGTATATTTCAAGATTCTATCATTTTATATTTCTAAACATCTAGTTAATAGGTTTGGTCAAATCTCAAGGTTACAATTTATGTGCGTTCATGCATGTATACTTGGAATATTTGATATTGGATTTGAAAGGGATTTTGTTGGTGATTTCTATAAGTTGGATAAAAATTTAGAGGATTATAGACATATTCTCTCAAAAATTTGAAGCCTTTACTTTACTAATTTGATCATTGTAAAGACTATTAATATTTTTGAAAATAAGTATTCTAGAACATTTGTGATTGAATGTTTTTTATTTCAATAATGTGAATATATCTGTTCATATGGTGCATACATTGTGGGTTAAGTTTTAGAAGAGAATTTACATGCATAAAATAATCCATATTAGTATTTTTAACATAAATAGTGTGACAGTCTGCATGTGCATTGAAAATATAATGATATTATCTATATATTTAAATAATTACAGTGCATGTTTATTATGATGATTGAGAAGTATTAAAATTTCGAGTTTTCAATAATTAGGTTTGGCTTGGATATTTATGTATGAATTATAAATTAATATAAATGAATTTTTTTGATCTTCGACTTATCTATTTTATAGTTAATATATGTATTCTATTATAATATTAATTGATAAGGGTCGCCACCCATTAAGATTGGTACCCTTGGTCTATATTTAAATAGCTTAATCAATTAATATTTTTACATCTTAATTAAACCTATCCTTAACCAATAATTATTTAATATTAATTTACTTTTTAAAATTCAATTAGTTAGCATAAACTAATAACTAACTAAAGTTAGTTATGAATCATTTTTTAACTAATTTTGGAGGTATTAAAAGGAGATCAAAGACTTATTTGAGGATAGAAAAACAAGAGGTATTGAAGAATTATACAAATCTGTGAAGTCAATCATTCATCACTTTTATTTATATGCAACTTCTTTGAGATAGCACAACTTTTATTGATGGACCCAATGGTACTTTATTTGATGGTTGAGTAATTACTTAGGCAACATAGGTATATCTAGATTTATTATAATTTAATACTGATTATTTAAATTTTTTTAATATTAACATCTTTTGATGATTTCTATTTGCAGTTATATGTGCAGATTCTAAGTATTCAACCTGAATAATGATGAATAATTCACTATTTTGTGATGCTTCATTGATCTATTTTTATTGTAAATTTATCAATCAAGTTATTTTATAAGAAAAATGTTGGTTTTATCAATAAAAGTTACCTTTTTTTTTTGCTAAAATGACTCTCCTTTGAGACTTGTATGCTTTATTGTATTCTATATTGACTCTAATTTTAATATAATCATATCTTTCTAGTTTTATTTTTATTTCTTAATTGTTTTTAGTTCCATTTTTGTTTAGTTCTTTTATTAGTTCTTTAGATTAATTCTTGTTCTTTCTTTACAATGTACTATGGTCATGCCTAAGTATTTAAGGTCCTATAGAAAGCATAAACCCATAGGTACCTTGGGTCATTTTTGTCACAAGCAGTCCATGTTTATTCACAAAAACACATATGTGTTATGTGGTTAGAGTTGTCAGAGTAGGCTAATATGTCTAGGTCCTCATTACTTTTATTGAATCTAGTGCAAATGATTTCCTTCACATATTGACAAGTTGGCAAGTTAATCCTTTACACTACCCACCAATAAGCAGTAGTATTCTTCAATGTATACACTAGTGTGCTCATCCTATCTACTTCTTTTTGGATGCATGATTCAAGGTCTCAGACATAGTATTGTACTAGATTACCCCTTACATATCCTAGGAGCATTGTAAGTTTTCCCTTACTAAGGTAAAACACTCTCTTTCCCTTCTTGTCACACAAGACACACCTTTTATAAAGGTGATAAATTTGGACCCAACCTATCTTCACTAGTTTTAGCATATTTTCATGCACTAAATGGAATATTCAACTAATGGTCTCATATACTTGTTTGACCCATCAATTGCAAGTGACATTGGTAGTATCTGAGGTTAATTTACCATATTCATAAGAAATCACCCCTTGATCATTAGGGTTTAGTGTCTCAGTGCCTTGCACCATGATGTTATATATGTGGTTGATCTCATCTTTGAGGTCCACACTCTTGACATAGGAGGTCCTTGGTATTGTGAGAGGGGTATAACTACCCTCTCCTTTCCCTTCTTAAATGTCATGTAGTGTTTCTTAAAGTGCATATAGGTGTTGTTTGCATAACACCATGGTTTTCCTAAAAGCATCAGATAGTTTTTTTGTTTTACCAATTTGATCACCTCAAGGTCAACATGGAATTTAGTTCCAATGATGTCTACAGGTACACTCTTTATAATTCCAATAGGTTGCACTCGGGTCTTATTAGACATGAAAATTACATGAGGGGAAGGCCTTAAGGTAGGATTACCCATTTTATCTTAGGAATTCTTAGTTAAGATGTTGACCTTAGTGCCTATGTTTACAAGGACTTCATAGATAGACCATCCATGAATAGTGGTATTTACCTCGGTCATATTTCACATTCTGTGTATGCCAAACTTCTTACACCCTCTCTTTGTGTGGTATAGAAAATTCTACTAGATTTTGACCTATATGCTCCAAGATAAATTTATTTTATAGGCTAAACATTTCCTTTATTTGTGAGAGGCACAAGATCTTCATTAAATATTGTATCTCCACTTCCTAGTTATGTTGCTTCTTTTGAGAAGTAGTAACCTACGCTTTTAGATCTAATGCTAGTTGGGGCTCCCCTTATAGGTTTTTTATTACATTCATGGCCTACTACAATACATATTTTTGGCATGCTAGGTCTGGGTAAGGTACATCTTTGGGTTTAAGCCACGTTATGCACTCAGTGTGACCCTTATCCCCTTATTCTAATAGCAACTTAGGTATTTGTATAACTAGAAGCTGAGTGTTAAATACACTATGAGTAGTTACCTACACCTTGAATATATTTGTGTGGGTCAGTTGCACCTTCAAGGTCCACTTATCCATTTTTATCTTGTACATAATCATTCTAATGCCCTTATTTATACTAGGCCTACCTTGGGTTAACTTTTTATACAAGTTAGAGAATTCCTCAACTTTATGGGACCCTCAATAACACCCACACATGGGATGCATAGTGAAGTCATGATGATAGTACTTTTTTGATCCACACTTATAACATGAATGGGGTGGGAACCTTGCATCACCACATCTTACACCTCTCCTTTTCATGCCTCATTGCATCCTAAAGCTTGTATTCTACTGATTGCATCCTTCATTTCCTTAGTTATTTTTCCCTTAAAATATTTTAGTGGCCTACCTTACACCTCTCTCCTTTTCTCATGCATCTCATTAATCACCAAAAAATTATCCATCATATGGGTTTAGACATCACACAATCAGTAATAGATGGTTGTGTTGACCTAGTTGGTGCATTGTAACAAAAGGTAGTTATAAACATCATACATCTTGACATACTACATAGCTTAGAAATAATGTGTGCACATTCCTTCATGGGTATTTATTCTTGTTATGGCCTTCTGCCTCATAATCAATACACCATAATCTACTTAGAGCATCTTGTGATGAGCTAGTGGTAAAATTTTGGAGGTGGGATGCCATAAATACAATTCATACCTCCATAAATGGTCTGATCCTAATATCTACACTTTTAAATACCTTAGATCTGAGTATGACTTTAAGTGGTTCATGAGGGTCTATAAAATTCTTCATATAAATCACTCTTTGGAATGTCACTAGAAACCATTTAATGAACCACTACTCATGTTGAGAAGGGTGAATATCATAAGGGAGCTTGGAAAGGGGAGTTTTGAACCTTGTATCATATAGGCACAAGCTTTTTGAGAGTCCTTGGGAAATCATTTTGAGCATGGAAATAATCTACTATTCAAATTATAGAATGTTAAATTCCTTCAGGAATGCCTCCTTTAGAATATCATAACCAACCATGGCCTAGTTATGGTATAATTTCATATAGTAAGTATGGGCAAAATCAAGTACAGTGGTTACAAACTAGGTTACCTTAGACTCTAATTGGGATATGCCTTGAGTGTGCTATTATAATTCAAACTTCAACACATGCTCTATGGCATTTTCCATGCTATGCTACTCTAGCAAGTGAATGACCATTTTTTATTAAATTTGTTATGGGAGGTAGCTAAGATTTGAGGTGTTTGTCCCCTAGCAACTGTATTGGTGGCAGCCCTCTAATGCCTTTAGACACTAGGTTAGGCACTAGTCCTATCATTACTACTGGCATCATTGATGTCAAAGGTACTATACTACTTACTTGAGGCACTAGACCACATCCTGAGGGTTATTTCCCACTTTACATTATTTACATCAACTGAGATGGTATGTTTGCACTCAAGTTATATTATGGTGAACTAGAACCCACTAGTCTAGAGGTAGTTTTTCTCACCTATTGATAAGGAATAATTTTTTAAATCATGAAGTCATACTTCAAGTCTAGAAAAAATCTAAAATAAATGTCAAAAATAGGGTCAATGATCACTTATATACTTTCTTGAAGTGGGGGATCTAGTGCATAAGCATGCACTATAGGTTCAAAAGGGGTAGGTACATCAAGTGTATCTTCAATCACCTAGTATTTTAGGAACCCAATAGATTCCACACCTATCAAATACTAAGCTTAATCCACTATTTTTATTATTTCTCTCATCCTCGCACTATTGCATTTTAAGATATCCTTCCCCATGCCCTTCCCACTTGCTATGGGTTCTCTTAGCACTTTTGGGTTCTATATCTTCCATCAACCTATATTGTCTCTTATTATAGGTCTATCTTCTAAGCTCTTAAGTGTCAATTTTATCATCCCCTTCCATTGTACTTCACCTACACATCCCATTTTCCCCCTTTGCACTACTCATACATGAAAGGTATTTAGCCGTCCATCCCCAAAGTTTCAAACCTATAATCCACCATTAGCATTTTTGAGCTCTATGTTGAATTCCTTAACAAATGTGCCTCTAGGTTCATGTAAAAATTGATACTTTCCTTTTTAAGGCATCAGTATGTTGAAAATTAAAACTCAAGCATGTAACATTTTAGTTCCCATTTCCACCATTTATCTATTATTTTCATCCAAGTGGAATCCAAGGTCTCAAACCTCTTTAAGTGCTCCTTCATCCATTCATAACATTATCCATAACTTCTTTTGTGGTGGGTTGAATATGTAGACAAGCATTAGTACACATGCTCGGGAAAATTAAAAAAAGAGCTTGTAAGAGCATCATATAGGTTGTGTTGAACCCACTTTCTTGGATTTTTCCCTTTGCAAGTTGGATGCTTCAATGCAAAGTTATCCTCTACCAATTGGAACTAGTAATCAATGTTTTTGAGGGAGATTCAATACATAATTATTTTAGACCATTATAATAATAAAATTCAACATGAGTCCCAAAAATTAAACCAAAATATTGTAGAAAATTTAGGTGTACAAGGTGTCTCAGTCAGTTTTAGACTCACTACACTCATGCACAAACATTGAATTATCTTTCTACACTCAACATTTTAAAGTTGACTGAACTGACATAAATTCACATAAGACATTGACCTTATTCACTCACCTAAAGTGTAGTAGAAAAAGAAATGGGCCCCTTGTTGGGATAGTTGTGCCATGGCATAAGTCATCAATTCGAGGACTTAGTTAACTCTAAGAAGGTTTCAACTAGATCCATTGGCATAACCCTTTCATAGACTATGTTTAGTGGTTTGTAAGCACACACCTATTTTATGGAAGTTCTATAGTCATATGGGCATAATCATTTGTTAATATAATTTTAGCATCATGTCAGCACTTTAAGGGTCACAATGCTACTTTCTCTTTAAATGATCATGTTAAGCTTGTTTTTTTAACATGGGTAGGAGCACTTGGTGCATGGGATTTATATATATACTTAGTAATTATTACATAGGCTATGGATGATGTCATTATTTATTATAGATATGTCATTAATGATAGGAACAAAAATTTTATATGAACATAACATACATATATTAAAATTTAAACATTGTAACAATTATTTTGCATTCTAATAGTAATTCATAGATGTATAACCAAAAAAAATGTTTTAATGCAACCATTCTTTGTCATTCATCATAGTTTTGATTAAATAGAGTTTATAACACTTAAAATTTAGTACATAATTCATTCTACTTAATGGCCTAAAGGCTAACAAGTGAGCTTGGACATATACAAATGAAGCCTTCATGGCATTTGAGATATTCCTAAGTCTAATGGTGGTCATTACACTGTATATAAAACTAATTCTAAAGAGATTTGTTATACTAAGTTTGTGTGCCTTTATTCACTAGTTTGAGCTCCTTTTATAGCACTATTGACCAAATTTTGGCCTTACAGGCCAAAATTGGGCACCCCTATTTGCAAAATGTCTGAGTATATACCTTTGTCCAAGTCTAGTATACAGGTTTCATGTCCAGTATTCAAGAAGTGTTCTTATACAAAGCTAAAGTCTTTTATATGTAAAAAAACCCAAGTTTTTTCCTTTTGAAAGATTTGTTATTTAGTGTTTTGGATAAGTCCTTTGTAATGAATTCTTTTAGAGGGTTTGTTATGGTCTTTTGATAAGTGTTCATTCTTTTAGGTTTTTAATCTACAAGTTTTTGTCTAAAACCTTTACCAAATTATTTCAAATAGTTTATCTAAAGTAAATTTCTTGAAGGATTCTTTCAAGAAAATAATGACCTTTTTCATTTTTATGAAGGGTATGTTTTATCGAGAAAGGTCCATTTTAGTTCTCTAAAGGATCATTTGCAACTTTTCCAAAAGACTCTTTCAAGACAAAAGTGGACACTTAAAAATATTTTGAAAGGCATTTTAAAAATTCTAAAGGGGTGTTTTTCATAAAGACAAAGGGTCACTTGTAGAAAACCTAAAATTATTATTTCAAAAAGATTGTCCAAATAATTATTTTAGAGAAATTGTCAAACACAAAAAACTTGAATGAATTCTTTTTGGAGAATCATCTGCAGATAAAATATCAAGACAAAAGGAAGAAGAGCCCAAAAGAATTCTTTAAAATAAATTATTTTAATGAATTTTAAGGACAATAAGTCTTAATAAATACCTAAAGGTGATGCCTCATAAAACATCAAGTTCAAACTATAGAAATTAGACATTGGGATTCAAACAAAGGAGTGATGACATACAAAACATCAATCTTAAACTATAAAAAATAACCATTGAAGTTTTCAAAAAAAGCTCAATTGGAACTAAAAGGCAAAGATAAAGGTGAAAAATGGTAAGATCTTGAACATATGTGCATAAGCAAATGGAATAGGTAGGTCAATGAAGTGAGTTTTTATACCATTTCACAGCTTGACACGCTAATAAGGAACAACTAGCATCCAAAAAAAATTCAACTAATGGACCCTTTTATAGCGTAACCTAGTTTGAGACATATTAATTCTGTTGGTGTAACTATAAAGGAATTTTCTTATAAAATGTATTTTAACTATTTGTTTTCTCAGGGTGACAGATGTCCAAGTGACCTTTTAATTCGCTTGGCTTGATATCTCTCTCAAGGTTATATATATGTATTCTCTTAGCTCATTTAAAGAAGGATATATCTACTTGATATGGTGAATCCCTACCAATATTTTACCTTGAATCAATAAAAATAAGTGTTTTACCTCATTTAATTAGTGCATTAAATGTACATACTAGGTATTAGTCTTGTGCTAGTGTAATTTCCATTTACCTTCACATGTTAATTCTGTTAGTACCTCATGTATTGTGATTTACTTCTTGTAGGTCAACAAGAAGTGTCTAAAAAGAATCAAAATATAGTGAGTAACTAATTCACTAGAGTGTCTTGGAATTCTTATTACTTAATTTTTCCTGAATTTATGTTATCTCCTAGACACCATGTTGAAACACTGATATGAGAGAGTCAACATTGAGAGAAGTGTATTTGTAACTTGTCCTTATTTCAAGTGTATGTTCAAAATATGATTAGATCATCTATTTTGGTGTATCACATCCATTATTTAAGGTTTGCTTTCAGTTTTCCTCATTCCTTTTTCACCCCCAAGTTAGCAATAGTAAAATCAGTAGTCAAGTGGTACATCAAGCGGAGGTAGCCCCTAATCTAAAGATTCATCTCAATAAAATTGTCACCCACAACAAGAGAGATGACTCCATTTTTCCACTTGGATGAAGAGAACTGAGCATCTCTTCAAGAGTTTGAATCCAAATGTCAATATTTTTTGGCATGCGTAGTGGGACCAATTTGTCCAAAGAGGTGAATAATTATTGGTGTGTTCTTCAATCAATCAACCTTTTAGAGGCATTTCAATGAACACCAATGGCATCTCTGAGTTGTATCATCTAGTCAAGTAGCCCTAGTGCATTAAGAAATCATATTTGGTATGTATAATTATATTGTTGAGCAGCATGGATCTTGTGTTCCTTCATATAGTTTTGATCAATCCTAGGTTGTTCATGAAATCACCTCAAGTATGTAAAGAGAATCAAAATACAGTGAGCAACTAATTTACTAGAGTGTCTTGGAATGCCTATTACTTAATTTTTCCTAAATTTATGTTATCTCCTAGACACCATGTTGAAAAACTTATATGAGAGAGTTAACATTGAGAGAAGTGTATTTGTAACTTGTCCTTATTTCAAGTGTATGTTCAAAATATGATTAGATCATTTATTTTGGTGTATCACATCCATTATTTTAGGTTTGCTTTCAATTTTCCTCATTCATTTTTCACCCCCAATTAGCAGTAGTAAAATCAGTAGTCAAGTGGTACATCAAGCGGAGGTAGCCCCTAATCTAAAGATTCATCTCAATAAAATTGTCACCCACAACAAGAGAGATGACTCCACTTTTCCACTTGGATGAAGAGAACTGAGCATCTCTTCAAGGGTTCAAATCCAAATGTCAAATTTTTTTGGCATGCCTAGTGGGACCAATTTGTCCAAAGAGGTGAATAATTATTGGTGTGTTCTTCAATCAATCAACCTTTTAGAGGAATTTCAATGAACACCAATGGCATCTCTGAGTTGTGTCATCTAGTCAAGTAGCCCTAGTGCATCAAGAAATCATATTTGGTATGTATAATTATATTTTTGAGCAGCATGGATCTTGTGTTCCTTCATATAGTTTTGATCAAGCCTAGGTTGTTCATGCAATCACCTCAAGTATCCCTCCTAATTATCCTTCTCCTAGAAAATCTAAGAGTGCTAGGGAAATAATATTGGAGTTTGAAAAGTAGATTTTGGAAATAGAAAGGTTGAATGAGAAAAATAGATGTCAACAAGATATTATGTACAAGGAGGAATGATTGTTTAAGTATGTTCAAGTCATGCAATCCATGGAGGATAAACTAGTAAGGTGGAGAAGTCAATCCACTCAAGACATCTAGCCTTGTATCCATTCTTCCATCCCAAAAAAACCTCCTCCTATATAAAACAAACCTTCCCCCTGTACACCAAATCCTTTTTATCAAATAGCATTTGTTCAACAAAATAAAATAAGCCAACCTTATAGCTCATATAATGCATTAACTACTCTTATTGTTAATCCTTTGTACCTAGAAATCTAAAAACAAAGGATATTGGAATGAACTTATATGGAAACTAATTTTATTAATTCCTTAGATGGTGAGCCCTCCTTTGAAGAAGGTCATCTTATTTACTTTGAAAACCAACATATCCATCCTTAATAAACTATTCTTATGCATGTGCAAACTCTTCCTAGTTCCCCTCAACCTCCTCAATTCCTTTAGCATGATGTCAAGATTCCAAGTTGGGGAAATGTCTATCATGAACTATCTCAACACATTGAGAAAGATGAAGTTGTTACCTATCCTCAAGAAGAGATCTCCCATCATAAGATCATGAGTTGGAATGAAATAGTGGAATCATGGGGTAAGGAAAAAGAGAAGAGTATTGTTCAAGAATATGAAGTAGAAAATGAAACTACTCATCATCATGATGATGCAAATGATCTCTAAGAAAGACTCTTCCAAGAGAATCTAGCTAAACAAATTAAAGAACTAGAGTCAAGAATGAGTTTGCTTAGTCAAGGTGTAATTGAAGGTTTAGACCCAATATAAGATCCCATGTCTAAACACACCCCATATACACCCATTCAAGAGAATTATCAAGCTAAATCTGATGTGGATGAATTGATAATCAAGTGGAAGGAAGAGAATCAATTGATTTTAGTCCAAGGTTTACCTCCTCTTCCTCATGAGCTTCTCAAAGAAAACCCCACTTCTCATTCCAAATCTAATTTTGATCTCACTAGTGCTTACCTCTTTCCTAAGTCCTCTCTTTTATCCCATACTCTATTTTAACTCCCTTCACCCTCCATTACCTTCCATAATCCAACTTTTGCATTTTAGACTCATGAACCTATCCATTCACCCTTCATTTCATTCCATCCTAAAGAGGAACCTATTTTAAGGGAGGAAAGTGAGCAAGATAAAATGCAATTGTTGGATGATCAAGAGACTATCATGAGTGAGGATGAAGATGAGATCATCATAATTAATCCATATGAGCATCTTCATGATGGTTACCATCTTGAGCATGAAATGGAAAGCATTATCAAAGATGAAGAACATGGTCAAATCATATCTCAAGAGGTGGATGTTATAAGAGGTTTTCATGAAAATAATGTTGAAGAAGTGACTCTTGAAGGTGGCATGATTTAAGGAGAAGACATAGGTCACACATACATGAAAATGTTCAAGAAATATGAAGATGAGCTTGAAAAAATTCACTTTTCAATGTTGGAAGGAGAATGTAAGCATGGTGAGCTCTTTTTTCCTTTATTTGATGAATGTTATTGTTGCTTTAATAAAGATAATGACCAAGCCATGGGACCCGAGTTAAATGAAGTTCAAGAGCAGTTGTTAAATATCTGGAGACCCTTATTTTTGAGTAGTTAGAGACTTTTATATTTTATTAAGAAGAAAATAGGTCTGATTATTTTGATAGGGGCTTTTAAGAAGGAGTTCTTGAGCAAGAAAATGATTATTTTTGGAATGAACTAGAAAAAAATTGTCTCAGCTCAAACATCACACCAGCCACTATTCTTCAAGAGAGCCATGATGAAGAAAGAGATAAATTTTATAAGCTTATGAAAGAGATAGAAAAGAATGAGCTAGTCCATGATGCATACAAGGAGGGCCATGAGACAAATGAGCCCTATGATGATGAGATAGCAACAATTAATCCATTAATAGACTACACTAGTATAAAGGACCAGCATGAGACATGATTCAAAGAGAAAGATGAGTACATGTATGTTGGATAAATGTTTGAACTTGATCCATCTAGTTACATACCAATAAAGGTAGAAAGTAGAAAGGATGAGTCACCAAGCTCTTACTCTAACCAACCACTTGTCTAGCATCATGAAGTTTCTTTCCATGGAAGAGACCTAAGAAGTTTTCCCTTTGATCCAAGAGGGGGAATAACATATTTGATTAGATATACATAATTAGTTTTCTTTATATTGTGTCTTGATTTTCCTAAGTGATAGGTAGCACATGTGTGTTTGCTTTGGTATTTGTTGTGTGTCTCTTTCTTTTGTGTGTTTGAGGTAGTGAATGGTTGTCTATTGATCAAGTTTTGAATCATGGCCAAGGTTTCTAGTTTATTTTAGTTCTTAATTGACTCCATGACTAATGGAATATATAACCTACTAGTATGGTTAGTATAGAAAGCATACTACCCTTGCAAGTCACCAGTTTCTTGACCAAATTTTAGCCTTTCTAGCTAAACTTGGGTACCCCTATTTACAAAATGTCTGAGTGTATACCTTTGTCCAAGTCTAGTTTACAGGTTTCATGTCCAGTATGCAAAAAGTGTTATTATACAAATATGAAGTATTTTACATATAAAAAAACCCAAATGTTTTCCTTTTGAAATATTTTTTCTTTAGTATTTTGAATAAGTCCTTTGCAATGAATTCTTTTTAAGGGTTTGTTATGGTCTTTTGCTAAGTGTTCATTCTTTCTAGTTTTTTGTATGTGGGTTTTTGTCTAAAACCTTTATTGAATTATTTTAGAATTTTTGTTTAAATTAAATTCCCTAAAGGATTCTTTAATGATAAAAAGGACCTTTTGAATTTTTTTTGAAGGGTATGTTTTTTCAATAAAGGTTCATTTTAGTTTTCTGAAGGATTATTTGCAACTTTCTCAAAAGACTCTTTCAAGCCAAAAGTGGATACTTAAAAATCTTTTGAAGGGCATTTCAAAAATTCCAAAGGGATGTTTTTCAAAAAGCCAAAGGGTCACTTGCAGAAAATCCTAAATAATTCTTTCAAAAAGATTATCTGAGGAATTATTTTAGATAAATTGTCAAACACAAAAAACATGAATGAATTCTTTCAAGAGAATCATCTGTAGATAAAATGTCAAGAAGAAAGGAAGAAGAGCCTAAAATAATTATTTCAAACAAATTATCTAAAGGAATGCTGAGGATAAGAAGTTTAAAGAAATACCTGAAGGTGACAACCCATAAAATCTCAAGTTTAGATTGTAGAAATTAGCCATTGTTCAAACAAAGGAGTGATGGCCTATAAAATATCAATCTTAGACTATAGAAAATAGCCATTGAAGTTTAAAAATATGATCAATTAGAACTAGAAGGCAAAGATAAAGGTGAAAAATGGTGAGATCCTAAACATATGTACATAAACAAATAAAAATAGGTAGGTCGATGGAGTGAGTTGTTATACTATTTCACATCTCAACATGCTAATAAAGAACAACTAGAATTCAAACAAATTTCCAACCAATAGACCCATTTATAAGATAACATAGTTTGAGACATCTTGATTCTACTAGTGTAACCATAAAGGGATTTTCTTACATAATGTAGTGTAACTATTTCTTTTCTTGGGGTGACAGATGTATAAGTGACCCTTGAACTCCCTTGGCTTGATACCTCTCTCAAGGCTATATATATGTATTCTCTTAGCTCATTTAAAGAAGGATATCTCTGGTTGATATGGTGAAGCCATGCTAATATTTTACCTTAAATTAATAAAGACAAGTGTTTTACCTTATTCAATGAGTGCATTAAGTGTACATGCTTGGTATTAGTCTTATGCTAGTGTAATTTCCATTTACCTTCACATGTTAAATATATTAGTACCTGGTGTATTTTGATTTCCTTCTTATATGTCAACAAGAAGTGTTTGAAGATATTATAAATATAGTGAATAGCTAATTCAATAGAGTGTCTTGGAACACTTATTGCTTAAGTCTTCCTAAATATATGCTATCTCTTGGATCCCATGTTGAAACCCTTATATGAGAGAGTTGACATTAAGAGAAGTGTATTTGTAACTTATCCATGTTACAAGTGTATGTTTAAAGTATGAGTAGATAATCTATTTTGGTGCATCACCTCCATTAGTTTAGGTTTACTTTTATTTTTCCTCATTCCTTTTCACCCCACAAGTTAGTAGTAGTAGAAGTAGTAGTCGAGTGGTACATCAAGGGGAGATAGCCCTTAATTTAGAGATTCATCTCAATAGAATTATCACCCACATCAATAGGGATGATTCCATTTTGTCTCTTGGATGAAGAAAACTGAGCATCTCTTCAAGGTTTTAAATCCAAATGTCAATAAGCTTTATAAGACATCTTTATCATGGTGGAGTGTGCACACTAGGTGCTAAGTTAAATCCTTTGTAATCATTCCCACCAACTCCATCACCTTGTGCCCTTCTCACTACATTTTCCATGTATCACCTAACCTTGAAGATGCCCCAAAAATCTTGGAATTGGTTATCCACCTACTAGATGATGTAAGACCTACATCGATTCATATAGTTGGTACCAAAATTCCAAAAATTATCATCACTCAAAATGATGACTCACATAGATGTGTATGTCATGATGGCGTAAATAATTATATTCTAAAATAAGGGACCTAATAGGAGAGAAGGACATCACAAGAATGATTATCCTAAGATTTTTATCTCCAATAATCTGAATGGAACCACTAATGTTTGGTAGGGTGTTAAATCAAACCACTAAGAGGCTAGAAGGCTCAGCAGTTCTATAGGTTACATGAGATCTATAGTTGCTATCTAGTTTGTTAACTTGTACTAAGCTATAAATATACTTATAAGCTAGGTTGGGGATAACACAAACAAGTGCACAAAGTATGCAAGTACCTCTAGTAGATCCAACCACCATAAAACAAGAAGTTAAGACTAGACTATTGATTGCATATAAATTATTGAAACAATAATTTCAAATAAATAAAGCTAACAAATGAAATGTAAATGTAGATGCTAAGGCACTTTCATTCCAAATGAAATATGTTTTAATAAATAAAAACATTTTCAAGAATGGGTTCAAGAGTATGCCTAATCTAGATTTAAGCTATATTTTAAATTCTAAATTGAACACTTATTTTTTAACAATGCAATGTTCTAGTTTTGAGAGAGAGAGAGAGAGAGAGAGAGAGAGAGAGAGAGAGAGAGAGAGAGAGAGAGAGAGAGAGAGAGAGAGAGAGAGAGAGAGAGAGAGAGAGAGAGAGAGAGAGAGAGAGAGAGAGAGAGTTGAATAGCTTGTTTTTGATCATGCAAATTCTTATTTATGAAATAAAACTATTTCCAATGCAAGTATAACATGTAATGGTAAATATAAATAAATAAAGATATCTTTTAACCACATATGAATGCGTGAACTTCAAAACCTATTCTAAATAATACAAAAACAACTAAATCACTAAAACAAATCAAACCCTAACATATACACTATAAAAAATAATGGATTTTCACTTTTCATAAAAAATTTCCCTTAGATCAAGATTTAATAAGATGTTTAGATGTCCTACCAACTAGGAATCCAAGATAGGAATTAATGTAGGAGGAAGACCAAGCTATGTACAAGCTGAAGTGCAAACTAAAAGCCAAGGGAAAAGGAGGAGGTGAAATGAGAAATTGAAATGGTGGAATAGCTATAAAAAAATACAAAAATTAGGTGCAATTATAAATGTATAATTTAGAAGCAAGACATAATGGATTAAGAATAATTGAGAGCAACAATAGAGTCTTCAAGTAAATGTGTAGCAACATATGGGATCCTTATCACTAATCAAGCTCAAGAATGCTAAGAATGAATCAAAAGAGATTCAAGAAGGAATGAGAGTTAAGAGAGTGAATAAGAATCAAGAGAGAGTGTGGAGAGAGAAGAGAGAGGCTCAAATTAATGAGAATGAGGCATATATCTAAACCCTAATCCACCAAAAAACCTAGACCTAGTGATTTTTGACTATTTAGGCCAAATAGGTGCTTTTAGACATATTATGCCTAGGTCATGGCCTAGGCCATAGATTTGTTAAAGGAAACATTCATCTTATGCCATATATTCCCTTCATACAAGTTGTGACCTCAGTGAACCAAGGGCTTAAGCTAGTTAATAGGCTCCCAAAAGGCCTTGGGGGTCTTTATAAGGCCTATCTTGTGTGCAAAAGGGCCAATATGAATTAAGGATGTATGGAAGGTAAAAATATAATATGAGATAGGTCCAAATAGGTGGTGTATTTATCAAAGTGGGATGACCAAGGTTAGTAGTCTACATATGAATGGATGTGTAATCATAGGAAGGAATAGGGTCATGGGAAATATGATTACATATGCCCCCAAGGTATAAGTAGTTAGTGTTTGAATGAACAAGGATTATTATTTAGTACCTAGAAGCCACACCAAAGCAAAGGAAATCAATAACTAAAAATATGAAACATTACCTACACTTACTAGATAAGGATGGTAGTGGAAGAAGTCAATTGTGTGATCCATTGGTGAGAGTGTAAATACTACATAATCCAAAATCCAACTCCATCTCCAGCTCCAACTCTAACTCTAGCTCTAAATCTTGAAAATAAGGGGAATAAGTGATATAAAATAAAATCATACTATCCAAAATGGCATTCACTAGAGCATCATCCCTAGTGTTCTCCTTATAAGGGATATGGGTGAAATGGACATCCTTAAAGAAAGAGAGAAAATCACATGCTAACTCAAAGATGGGGACTAACTTAGAGCTAAGGATGGCCCAAACACTAGTGAGTTGAGACACATGTAAAATTGAGTAAAATAATAACTACACATAACATGTGCCTAACTCTTGGGCATTAGTTAAGGTGCTAATTATTTCATGATACTTGATGGCATTATTCATCTTACTGGTAAAGAAGAAACTAGCTAAAATAATCTCATATCCCCATGGATCATTGATAACCCAAGCCATATCTATTATTCCTATGTTTCCCTAACTATCACCATATATTTGAATCACCAATGAGAGGTACATCATGATGGGGGTCAAGGATGCAACTTTAAAAACTATGGAAAGGTGATCTCAAATTAAAGCAATGTAAGCAAGTTCTACAAGGGAAATAAAAAATGAAACCAATCCACAATCACAATTATGACCCAAAACCTATAAATAAGTTGGTTTAAGATAAATTTGGTGATGTTATTCCCATAAATATCACTAAGAGGCATGACCTCAAGCCACTTCATAAAATAGTTAGTGGTGGTGATAAACTAGTGATGGTCATAAAAAGAAGTGGGTTTAAACTCATTGATAAAGTTTAGATCCCATACTATGAAAGGAAAATGGGTAAAAATAGAGTGTAATATATTAGTAGAGGCATTGATGGCATCCAAAATTACTTGGCACATCTTACACTTCTTGGCATATTAGACTGCATCCTTAACAAGAGTGAGTCAGTAGTAATGCATCCTGATAATATATTGAGCAGTGGCTTTCCCTCTTAAGTGGCCATCATAAATTATCTTGTGAGACTCCTCAAGTGTGAGAGGTATATCCTTGGGGTCAAGGCACTACATCAATACACCATTGAGACCCCCCTTGAACAAGACTTAACCAATGATGACATACTGGATGACTAGCTTATAGATCTAATAGTGTTCTTATGAAGAAGTAATGGTGGGATAAGATAGGTCCTCAAGGTAATGGACAATGTCTCAATACCAATAAAACTTAGATATCTCAACATAAATTATTGAGTAGACCATCTCATAAGGAAAGACATTATCAACTAGTTCTTTATGAGGGTTGGGTAGTTGGCACATAGTTAGCTAGTTAGCCACAACCAAGCCCTTGGTGGAATTTTGGTTGATAATATAGAGGTAAAAATCTAAAAAAAATGATCCACCTCATATTCTTACCAACAATATGTGTCCTACTAAGCAATCAACAATGTGGATTGGACTAAACAATCACATTGGTAGTTTGGCCAAATATGTAATATCACAACTTATCTGTAGTGAAGATAAGGGAGAGGAACTAATGCTAAATAAGAGAATAGTTGAGTTTAAGGCCAAATATCATGCCATAATTTTGGCATAGCATGCCCCTGATGAAAATATCAATGATAAAGGTATATAATATTAATTCATGCCCCTCAATGGGTACCATTAGGATGGGAGGATTATAAATAATATACTTAAATTCTATAAAATCCACTTGGACTTTCACTAACCATAAGAACAGAGTGTCCTTGCATAAGAGATGTGTGAGGGGTATGGACTTGTGAGAATACTCCTCAAGGAAATGTTTGAGAAAGTTTAGCTTTCCTAGGAAGGACTACAACTAGACAAGGTTACATAGGGGAGACATCTCAAGGATTAACTTGATCTTGTTAGGATCCACTTCAATGCCCCTCTATGAAGTGATGAAGTTGAGAATATTTCTAGAAAAAATGTTGAAAATTCACTTCTTAGGGTTGATAATGATGTTATACTCTCAAAGATGCTCAAAGATGATCCTAAGGTCTTACACATGATATCCCACTTACAAGATTTTCTAGGGATATCATCAAAATATCACTTAACAATCTTATGGATAAGGTAAAGAAAATTGTGGTTCTTGGCATGCTAACAAATGGCCCCAACATTATTCATATAAAAAGGCATGACATTATAACAAAAGGTACCCCACAAGTTATTAAACATCATCTTGTGTTGGTATTTAGGTGTAATCTAGATTTGGTTATACCCAAAGAAACCATCCATGAGGGACATGATCTCAAAACTAATGGTGGAATCAAAAATCTAGTCTATCAAAGGAGTAGGAAATTTATCCTTTTAGTAGGCCTTATTAATATCTTAAAATTCAATGCAAATCTAAATAGCTTCATTATTTTTGAGAATGGGAATAATGTTGGAAATTCATCAAGGGTAGTTAATAGCTTGGATAAATCCAACTCAAATGATTTTTTCAATCTTTGATTTGACCAATTGGGAGACTTTAAGAGACATTGGCCATTGCTTTTAGTGAACAAGTTAGGTCCTATTATCCATAAAGTGATTATGGACAACTACCTTAAGATCCATGCCCTTCATATCAGTGTATTCCCAAGCAAATACATCCAAAAATTCATACAAGAAGGTGACTAAAATAACTCACTCCTTAAGAGCAAGTCTATCACTAATCTTGATGATCTTATGCCTTGTTAAAGTGCCAAGGTTGACATCTATGAATCCTTAAACATGCATATCATTTCCTTCCTTTAAACAATCAAGCATGGGAGGGAGTAGCTCATCTAACACTTCAAGTTCAATCACTAGGGCATTCATCATTAAAAGGCCTAGGGTTGGTCCATTTATGAGACAAATCTCCAAACCAATATGATCAAGGGGTGATGATACATATGGAAAGTTTACATGATCTTGGTGTAAGCATTTCTCTCCTTGAATAGGTTCGATGCTAGAAGATGAATGAAATAGCACTCAAGATCAAACTTGACCACTCTAGTGGTCTTAGCAAGAGATATATAGAGAGATCCTATACTCTAATGAGTAAAGTATGATGTAATGGGGAACTCAACATCTAGGGAAACATCCTAGAAGAGATCTCTAAAAAAATATGGGATAGCCTAGTGTGGTGAGGTGGAAGAGGTAGTCAACTAACACATGTTAGACTCTAAAAGAATGAATGTTGATCAATACTTAGCTAGATCAAAACATTAATTCTTAAAGAAATGAGAATAAAAAATAGGGGGTTTATGAGAATATATGGACCCATACGAGGAGATATCCAAATTATTGATTAAGGGTTTTGTCTTTACATAAATCAATGCCTAGGGATGTAGGTTAGCCTCCATGGTATGAGCCTCACCTTCATGCACAAATTGCACCATGTGAAATGTGGCTGACATGATTGTTTACATGGAAGTGGTCCAAGGATGGCCAAGAATCATGTTGTATGAAAGATCAAGGTCTATCACAAAAAACTTGATTTTGACTATCTTGAGACCAAACTTGACCTAGAGCTTCACATTCCCCATTGACATAACTATGTCATTGTTGAAACTAACATAGATATGGAAAGAATTGGAGAGATTCTTCTAAATAATCCCAAGCTCATTAAACACACATAGGGGTATGATATTCAACACAACTCCATCAATAATGCACCACTTGATGTAGTAATAATCAATGGAAGTATCAATATAAAGAGTGAATTGAGCCCTCTTTAAAATAAGTAAAGCATCTGGTAAGGAGGATAGGTCAAAAGATAATATGGGAGGATGAGGGTGATCATGTGCATAAAATTTAAATATAACTTTGACATCATCATGTAGTAGACCCTTGTAATAGATACCAAGCTCATTAAAGACAAGATCCTTTTATTTAGGGCAAAGGTGAAGAAGGTCCCAAATGGATATCCCAGTCGACAGGCCCTACAACTCATATATTATGGAGTAAATCCTAGGGACGGATGTTATGCCTAATTTTAAATCTGATGTTAGGATTTCCTACCCTATGGGCTAGTCAGGGGGCCAATCACCATTAGTTTCTATAATAAGGTCGGTGGCTTGACTATAGTGTGTGTTGATAAAGCACTCATACCTAATAGAGTTTATGTTGATAGTAACAACAAATTTTCTACTTTTGTGCTTGGCTTTCCCTCTCAAGACAACCTAGGAAGAGGATTTAGAAGAGGTGGTAGAATAAAATGAGAGCATGGGGACCTAGAATTTGATTTATTCTTTTTATTCTTCTTCTTGTCCTTGTAATGGTTAGGTATGTTAGTGTAGATATATAATTTCCCTAATTAAATAATAGGGAAAAATAAAAACCTACACTAACACCCGCCATAAGAATAACTTAGGTGGGTAGTGTGGAAATATAAAATGGGTCCCGACAACTAGGCCTGATGAGGTACCCATGTACAAAAGCAATCTCCCATAAGATAGAGAAAAGGAGAAAACCCATAGGAAAAAACTCCCCCCCCCCAAAAGAGAGACAAAAATAAATGAGAAGGCTAGAAGGCCCCACTGAAGATGATGCTACTGTAGATGTAGACCGCACCCCAAGAAGAGCTCATAGATGAATGAACTTGCTCTTGGTGAAAGGTTTGGTGAAGATGTCTACAACCTACTCTAAAGACTAGCAAAAGATTAAGTCAATGACCTAACTATGAATAAGATCCCAAATGAAATGCATGTGAATCTCTATGTGCTTGGTCTACTAGTGTTGAAAAAAATTTCTACAAATCTAAATGGTACTCTGGTTGTCACAATAAATGATGGTGGGCTACCTGATAGGAATGCCAAACTCAAAAAGAATCCCCTAAAGCTAAATAGTCTTAGTAGCTGCATTAATAACTCCCTTGTACTCTACCTCTATGGATGATATAGCAATAGAATTTTACTTCTTGCTAGACCAACTGATAGGACCAAAACCTAGAGAGAAACTATAACCAGAAGTGGACTTACGAGTCTATGAATTGCCAACCCAGTCTGAATCTATATATCCAACCAAGTCAACATCTATGCCAAATTTGTAATGAATCCTATATCTATGTGAATCTTATATGTAATGTAAGATCCTCTTAGCTACTTTCCAATGTAGCTCATGAGGTTCTTACATAAATCTAGAGACAAGTCCCACTGCATATGATATGTCAAGCCTGGTGTGAGTCAAGTAGATGAGACTACCAACAAGTTGTCGATACCCAGTGGCATCAACCAATGGTGAAGAATAGTCAGCCTCAAGCTTGACTCCTGATAGAAAGCGAGTCAGAGATGGCTTGTAATCAACCATGTGAAACTAAGCCAATAAGTCAAGAGCATACTTAGGTTGTGTAAGAGAAATCCCTGAATTTGACTATGAGATCTTGATGCCAAGGAAGTAGTGCAACAAACCCAAGTCTGTCATGTCAAATCTATCCTAGAGAGATGCCTTCACCACTACAATAGTTGATGAAGAACTCCTAGTGATCAAAAGGTCATCAACATAAAGAACCAAAATCAAGAGCGAGTCATCCTGCCATAAAAAGTAGACATTAGGATCAGAATGGCACCTAGTGAAACCCACTGTGAAAAGGAAGGAATCCATCTTGGCGTACCATGCTCGAGGGGCCTATTTGAGACCATAGCTAGATTTCCTAAGTTTGTATACTAAGGAAGAATCTTGAACAAATCCTGGTGACTGCTCCATGTAGATCTCCTCCTCTAGGTCTCCATGAAGAAAGGCACTCTTCACATCCATCTGGTGCACATCCCAACCATGTGCTATAGAAATAGCTAAGGTGAGTCAGATAGAAGTCATCTTTGAAATAGGTGCAAAGGTCTCTAAGTAGTCAATGCCTGTCACCTGTGAGAAACCCTTGGCAACCAATCACACCTTATACTTATCAACTAACCCATCTACTAAAAACTTGGTCTGATATATCCACCTACATCAAACCATCTTCTTTCCCTTAGGAAGTGAAGTCAAATCCCAAGTGTGATTTTTTATTAAGGAAGAATATTCTTCCTCCATAGCACTATCCCACTCAATTACCCTTGATGCCTCTCAAAAAGTCTATGGATCTAAAATTGAAGAAAAGAAGGCATGTGGATCTCTCTAAAAATCCCCCTAGTACATTTGTTATTTGCAAGATCTCCTGCCCAAGTGCTAACACTCTCAAGTGTCTGTCTACCTAAAGTGGCCCAAAAGTGGGTGAGTTAGGTGCTAACTCCTCATCCTCTGACTAACTAGAGGTGGATGACTCTGCATCACTATCCTCACTATATGAACTTGAAGAAGAAGATGTCTCTGACTTAACACTTGGTACTTCTTCTCTCTCATTAAATTTACTTCTTCATGATGATTCCTCAGATTCAGATAAGTCATAGCAAGTTCCTAAGCCAGAGACATCTTCTTCTTCTTCAAGTTCAGACAGCGAGGATAGTGAGTAGAGTCATCCACCTCTAGTCAATTAGAGGATGAGGAGTTAGCACCTAACTCACCCACTTTTGAGCCACTAGACAGACACTTGAGAGTGTTGGCACTTGGGTAGGAGATCCCGTAGATGACAGACGTACTAGGTGGATTTTTAGAGAGATCCACATGCCTTCTTTGCTTCAATTTTAGATCCATAGACTTTTTGAGAGGCATCGGGGGTACCTGAGTGGGATACTACTATGGAATAAAAATATTCTTCCTTAATCAAAAAACATACTTGGGATTTGACTTCACTTCCTAAGGGAAGGAAGATGGTTCAATGTAGGTGGATATATTGGATCAAGTTTGTAGTAAATGGGTTGATTAATAAGTACAAGGCACGATTGGTTGCCAAGGGTTTCTCATAAGTGGTAGGCATTGACTACTCAGAGACCTTTACACCCATTACAAAGATGAATTTTATTCGACTCACCTTTGCTATTACTGCAACACATGGTTGGGATGTGCATTAGATGGATGTGAAGAGTGCCTTTCTTCATGGAGACCTAGAGCAGGAGATCTACATGGAGTGGCTACCAAGATTTGTTTAGGATTCTTCCTTAGTATGTAGACTTAAGAAATCTATCTATGGTCTTAAATAGGCCCTTAAGGCATGGTATGCCAATATGGATTCCTTCCTTCTCATAGTGGGTTTCACTAGGTGCCATTCTGATCCTAATGTCTACTTTTTATGGCAGGATGACTCGCTCTTGATTTTGGTTCTTTATGTTGATGACCTTTTGATCACCAAGATTTCTTCATCGACTATTACAGTGGTGAAGGCATCTCTCTAGGATAGATTTGACATGACAAACTTAGGTTTGTTACCCTACTTCCCTAGCATCGAGATCTCACAGTCAGATTCAAGGATTTCTCTTGCACAGCCTAAGTATGCTCTTGACTTATAGGCTCAGTTTCACATGGCTGATTGCAAGCCATCTCTGACTCCCTTTCTATTAGGATTCAAGCTTGAGGCTGACTATTCTTCACCATTATTTGATGCCACTCAATATCAACAACTTGTTGGCAGTCTTATCTACTTGACTCACACTAGGGCTGACATATCATATGTAGTGGGACTTGTCTCCAGATTTATGTAGGAACCTCATGAGCTACATTAGAAAATAGCTAAGAGGATCTTGCATTACATATAGGATTCACATAGATACGGGATTAATTACAAATTTGGCATAGAGGTTGACTTGGTTGGATGTATAGATTCAAATTGGGTTGGTGATTCACAGACTCACAAGTCCACTTTTGGTTATAATTTCTCTCTAGGTTTTGGTCTTATCAGTTGGTCTAGCAAGAAGTAAAATGCTATTGCTATATCATCCACAGAGGTAGAGTACAGGGGAGTTATTAATGTAGCTATTGATACTATTTGGCTTCAAGGGATTATTTCTAAGTTTGGCATTCCTATCAGATAGCCCACCATCATTTATTGTGACAACTAGAGTACCATTCAAATTTATAGGAATCTAATTCAGCACCAGTGGACCAAGCACATAGAGATTCACATGCATTTTGTTTGGGAGCTTATTCATAGTCAAGTCATTAACTTAATCTTTTGATAGTCTTTAGAGTAGGTTACAGACATCTTCACCAAACCTTTCATCAAGAGCAAGTTCATTCATCTATGAGCTCTTCTTGGGGTGTGGTCTACATCTATAGGAGCATCATCTTCAGGGGGGCCTTCTAGCCTTCTCATTTATTTATGTCTCTCTTTTGGGGGGGAGTTTTTTCCTATGGGTTTTCTCCTTTCTATATCTTATGGGAGATTGCTTTTGTACATGGGTACCTCATCAGGCCTAGTTGGCGAGACCCATTTTATATTTCCACACTGCCCACCTAAGTTGTGCTTATGGGGGGTGGTAGGGTAAGTTTTCTTTCCCTATTATTTAATTAGGGAAATTATATATTTGTGCATACATGGAGTTTTCTTACATTTGTGGGATAGGCTAGCTTATGTGGAGATGTGTGTCATAGATGTGTCATAAGAATGTCATAAGTAACTCCTTTGACTAGTTATTCTAGGTATGGGAGTTACTTCTCTATTCTTAGCACCTTGTCACAACCTTTTATGGAGAACTTAAAATCTATTCTTGGGGTGCTTTGACCACCATTTGTGGAGGAGTTACTTACTAGCTATCCTATATGTATTCTTTATTATGGCTATCTCATGTTAATGGAATATTGGCTTTTCTCCAAATTATTTATGCAATTGTCTCTTGTTTGATTTCATTTACTTTAGAATTTTGTGGTATTCACTTGCTTCATCCCGTGCAACCATGACTCGTACATCCTCATTATTCAGACCTTGTCAAATCCTCCAATAAGGTAGAGGCTCCTCAAAAATATTCAACTTGTAGTTTGGTTTCACAAGAGGTGAACTCTATGATGGAGGTGATGCTTGCCTACTAGAGATTCAGGTGGCACAATTGGCATCATCATGCCACCTCATCTGATAGAATTTCTAAAACTTGGTGGGGTCATAAGGAAACATCATCTACTATTTTATTGTGATTTATTCAAAAGCTTTATTTTTAGCTAGCTTCTTACTCAAAATATTCATCTCATGGCTGTCCCTCTTATCCTTATTTTCAAGATGAGAAACAATTACACCATTATCAATCATATTATAGTTACAATCATGTGAAAAAGATGACTTTTATGAAGGAATGGGTTATATACTTGAGCACACCTCAAACACTTCAATCTTTAGGCACTCATTAATATCTTCATCATCAGAGGTAGGTTCACACTTGAGGACCTCAAGGTGAACCTCCTACCTCAATTCTCACATGAACATATCATAAATATGGTCATCTAAAAACCTAATCCTATAGTATGAATAATTAAACACCATATATGCATAAAATCAAAGTTTGACTCACCCTTGGATTATACCATGGAGGTGAGTGTCCAGATGTCAAGGTTAAAGGGTCTAGAAATATCAAAATATTAGAGGAATTCATTAAGAAGGAGCTATAAACTAGAGATAGAATCTAGAGACAAATTCTAAAACTAGATAAGATCTTTAGCTTGTAAAGAATGAGAAAATAACTTCAACACCATGCCTTCATCTTATTCTTGATCCATAAATTCCATCATTAATATCATGATATGCTCTGTAGGACTAGATTCATATGTCCCATTAAACTTAGGCATTTTAGGGATTGGAGTAGGAAGGGGATTAACACACACCTATAGGGCTAGAGGATATTGATGGAGATATTCATAATCATGGTTGATAACATGTTGGTGACAAAATCTAATAGGGGGATCATGATGGTGATGATGTTACCTATGCCCATAGGCATCACCATGATCATGGTCATGGAAAGGATGATCCTAAGGTGGTTCCTAATAGGGAGGATTCTCATGATGGAAATCATCTCTACCATGGGGTGGGGAATGGCTACAAGAAGTGTGATGGTCCCCATGGGGTTGATGGGAAGACATGGCATGCTCTTGAAAATGGTTATGATGACCAAAATCTCCATGAATCTAGTCATTTTCCATCAAAAAAGGGTTAATTGGTGGCTATTGATGCTCCTAATACACATCCCACATGTCTCCAGTCTGTAGGTGGTGATGAAAATCAATATGCTCATCAAAAAACTCTAAAAGGACTAGGAGGATGGGAGGATCCCCCATGATGAGGACACCTTGATGAGTTGGAATACATATGACCCATAACATAGATATGAGGATGTTCTTACTTTATAGTCTCTAGTCAAGAAAGAGGTAGGGAACTCATGCAAGAATTGGTCGAGGCACTCAAAACTAAGTGGGTGTGAGCTCTATTTCTAGAAGAAGCACACTACTAAATCCTAAGGGAAGAAAGATGCACTTTATTTACCTAAATATGTCTATGTAAATAATCAACTATCATACATATCTCATCAAATCTTAGTCATGCATGGGGATCCTCATCACCTTGAATGGGTGAATGAGGCATGACATAAGGTTGAAATGAAACATCTTTAAATGAATGAATCTCAAACTAGTGAAAAAGAGACTAATTCCATTGGTTATAGTCCTACCAATATTATTTCATTTCAAACATGATAGGGTGTAGAATTTAATGTTGGGTCAAGGGAAGCTCCTAGATTTTATAGTGTCTATGGTGTTCCATTGCAAACATGGCTTACTCATTAGTGAGCTTAGGGATGAGACCCTGAATCTAGTAGGATTAGAATCCCAAGGATGTAAGATAATCCATGGATGTAATGAAGCATGAGAAACATGGAAGATAATAGAAAAGGAAAACTAATGGAAAACTAATAGGGGTGGATGACATAAAACCAAAGTAGGAGGAAATAACCAATGTGAGAGCTAAAACATAACTTAAATCAAATCCTAATAGCTAATAGAGGAGAGTTGGCTAAGATATATATAAATGGGGTAGAAAAATGTGAAACTATGTGTGAGGTCCCACTAGGCATGCCAGAATGTAGCTCCAAGAATCTGAATGGAAACACTAGTGTTTGGCAGGGTGCTAAAGAAAACCACTAAGAGGATAGAAGGCTGAGGGGTTCTATGAGCTATAGGAGATCTATAGTGACTATTCAATTTTATATATTTCAAAAAAATATGTAAATAATTTTAAACTAGGTTGGGGATATCAAAAACAGCCCCACAAAGTATATAAGTACCTCTAACAGATCCAACCATAGTAAATCAAGTAGTTATGACTAGATTATTGATTGCATATAAATTATGGAAATAACAATACTGAATAAAAAGAGATAAAAAAATTAAATGTAAATATAGATGCTAATGCACTTTCAATTTAAATGAAAGACATTTTAATAAATAAATACATTTTTAAGAAAGGGTTCAAGAGCATGCCTAATCTAGATTTGAGTTATCTTTCAAATTCAACACTATTATTTTCTAACAATGCAATGTTCTAGTTTAGAAAGAGAGAGAGATAGTTTAAGTTGTATAGTTTGTTTTTGAGCATGTAGATTCCTATTTATGTGATAACACCTTTTATAATGCAGTCATAACATGTAATGGAAAATATTTAAAGTAATGAAGATATCTTGTAACCACATATGAATGCATGAACTTCAGAAACTATTCTAAACAATGCACAAAATAACTAAATCACTAAAATAAATCAAACCCTAACATATGCATTATAAAAAATAATGGAGTTTCAATTTACATATAAAATTTCCCTTATATCAATCTCAAAGAAGATGTGCATATGTTTTACCAACTAGGAACCTAAGATAGGAAGCAATCTAGGAGGAAGACTAAGCTATGTGTAAGTTGAAGTCTAAACCAAAAGACAAAAGCAAAGGAGGAGGTAAAGTGATAAATTTTAATGGTGAAGAAATATAACCAAGTGCACAAATTGGGTGAAATTCTAAATATAAAATCTATAATTAAGTCATAAGGAAATAGGAATAACTGGGAGTAGCAATGGAGTCTCCAAGAAAATGTGTAGCAGCATATGGGACTCTTTGTCACCAATCAAGCTCAAGAGTTCAAAGAATGAATCAAGAGATGTTCAAGAAGGAATGAGAGTAAAGAGAGGGAAGAAGAATCAATAAGAGTATGGAGAGAGAAGAGAGAGGCTCAAATAAATGAGAATGAGGCATATATCTAAACCGCAATCCACCAAAAGACCTAAACCTAGCCATTTTTCACCATTTGGGCCCAAATAGGCACTTTTAGACATGTTATACCTAGGCCATAGCTTTGGTCAAGGAAACATGCAACCTATGCCTCAAGTTTCCTTCATACAAGCCATGACTTAGGTTAACCAAGGGCTTAGGCTGGTTAATATGCTCCCAAAAGGCCCTGAGGGGTCTTTAGAAGGCATGTCTTGCATGTAAAAGGGCCAAGATAGACTAAGGATGTATAGAGAGTAATAATATGATTCAATAAAGGTCCAAGAAAGTGCTGGAAGTCTCAAATTTTGATGACCATGGTTGGTAGTCTTCATGTGAGCCAATGTGTAATCATAAGGAGGAGTAGGGTCACAAGAAGTATGATTACAAGATCAAGACAAAGTTATGTGAAATCTGTAGAGTAGTAGGGTATACAAAAATGTAGTTCCATCTCTTGCAATAGTATGTCAAAAGCCCATAGAGTTTATATTTTAATTTTTTTAAGCCACACAATCATGATAAAAAAAATTGTAGGGATTTTTAGGAGTTCAAATAAGACATTACAAATAATGTATTTGTCATTACTACATAACAAGTATCCTCAGTGCAACAAATGATTCTAGGCCTAGAGGTCAATAAGGGTTATGCAAACTAAGAAGGTCCACAATGGATTCTTAGTTCACCTCAGTACTGGCCTCAAGGTCTAGCTAGATGGATCCCTCCTTCATCAATTTAGACACCACCATCATCATAACACCAATATACATCACCTTAGAATTCATCATTAAAATAGTAGCAACAAACTAGTTGGACCACACTAGTTGTGTAACAACAATTTGGAATTAGAGATAATACCCATCAACAGCATCACTAAAATACAACATAGTAATAGGGAGGATATAAAGGAGGTTATCAATCAAATGGAGGAGGATCTATGTGTGGATATAGAGGGGTTTACCAAGGTGGTAGAGGAAATAATTACTAGTGCTATGCTTTACAATGTCACTTGTGTGGAAAGTATAATAATGTGCAACATAATTTCCCTTTGAATTTCCAAAGACAATCTTACTATGCATGTTGTAGAGTATATTTCTAGGGTGATTAATTCACCATTATAAAATAAATGAGAAATATTTAATTAATCATAATTTCTTGTAATATGGTTATTTATCGTAGTTAGTTGTTAGGTTATTTAGGTGGGTAAATCTTAAATATCTTTTAATTTTTGTATTTGTAACTCCTGATTAATATTTGGGAGATTTTATATTTTACTTATTTTTTATCTCTCATATTTTTAGGAGTTATTATGATCTCATATTCATATATAAATATGAATCTTAGCTATGCTTTTTTAAGTTAGAATAAATAAATTATTGTTATTCCTCCATATATGGTATTAGAGCTTCTCAAATTTTGAAAATATGCATGAGGAGAAGCCCAATCTCTCCCAAAGTATTTAAAAAGATTCATTATGTGAGGATTATCCAATTCAATCCTATATAAAATCATCTATAGAAGTTTTAGATAAAAAGAAGCAGTAGACTCCATGAGCATTAGAGTTTGGCATTAGAGGATTGGCAACTTATAAAGATAAAAATGTTGAAGCAGTATAAGATATTGACAAAATCATTAAAAACCAGGCATGAGGACCTAGGGCATGTAAGAGTGACATCCATTTTGATCTATTCTTTGGTGATAATAAAATCCAAATTTTGTAAAGCATAGCATTCAACTAGACATGTATGTGGAGGTATTCATATAACTAGAGGGGACTTTATCTAGTATCTCTGATGGCATCTACATCTATAGAGGAGTGGTGTCTACCTCTTTTGGAAAAGGCTATAAATATTTTAGTTTCATCCTTGTCATTTTAGATAGGAGCTTGGCATTGAAAAATAAGAGGTTAGCATTTATATTTTTTTGGGGTTTATAAATTATAATCTAGAGTTTATAAATTATAATCTAGAGTTTATAAATTCTTATATTCACATCTACGGTGCCAAAATATATTAAATCCTCCAAACCACCTTTAAAATACATTTATTTTCTACATATATTCCCAATACCACCTTATTAATTCCTCCAAACCTCTTAAGAAATTATTACTTTACCACAATCTTTAACAAAATCCACTTATTTGAGAAATTTGTGGTATTGGAAGGGAGTAGTTTTGCTTTTAAAGATATATTAATAGCCTTTAAATATTTACTTGTCCTTTTCAATTCATGAAATGTTGCATAAGTGAGTTGGCGGGAAATTATTTTGGTAAAGGATAGGTGGGAGGTTCAAATCCCCCAAAAGATTTTTTTGTGGAAAAAATTAGCAAGACCTCCAAATATAGCCAACCACTAAATTTAGTTATAACTAAATAAATTAACAAAAAAAATTACTATAAAAAAATTAAAAGAGAAAAGGAAAAATTTAAAAAAGTGAATTTTTTGCCAAAAGAGACCAAAGAGCCCAAAAACAAAAAAAAGGGAAAATTACATTTTTAGTTTTAGCAAGCATTATAAATTTGTTTTTTTTATTGCAAGAAATTGTAATCATATTTCACCAAATCATGAGTTTACAAACTCAACGTAGTGTTTAGTCAAAGTTATGCATGTAACTCACATTTACAAGTAATGCCATCATGCTTGAACTACTACATACAACAGCTAACATATCTACAATAATGATATCTTGGCATAGACCCTTTAAATCATTAGGGAGAAATAAGGCACATACACTCATAGCCTTCCCTTCATTTACTCATTTTTTACAATCAAAAGGCAAAATTACTGATAGGTGGAATTTCTGAGTATATAGTAAGGTTACACACGTGCATTTGGAAATCCATCTAAGTAGATTCTAGTGATTAGATGAATCCTTTTCAGTATTGTCTAGGTACCAAGTATCAGATTCTTTTCCATACTACCAGGTATATGGAAAGGGAAAGCTTCTTCTCCATACTGATGGATATAAAAGAAGGGCATATATAAAAAAAGGTCTATTATATACCTAGAGTGATAAGAAACCAAGCCATTACCCAAAGTCTTGATAATGGTTGCATAACTCTAAAATTCTTTCTACCAAATTCATAGTTACTTAAAGGTGACGACTACTCTACTTAAAAGACAAAGCTTAGAACTCAACTAGATTTTGAATAAATTTGTTTTGTAGTAGATGGCTTGTATACCTAACATACAATAGACATTGATCAAAAATTTAAGTTTGACAAAGCTATAAAAAATTATAAGTTCATAATCATGTTCAAAGTATCAGTTGAAGTTCAACCACATATATGTGCAGCCAAAATAGCTAAGGAAGCTTGGGACAAGCTCCAAATTATATATGAGGGGAAAAATGAGAGCACTATTTTATATTTGCAAATTCAAATCCATTCTATCAAATTGAGATCAAGAGAAACATGAGAGGCCTTTTTAAGACATGTTTCAATGCTAAGGGTATCACTTCAATCCTTGGGTGAGACAATTTTAGATGACTCTCTTGTACCTATTTTATTGAGATCATTGCCACCCTCATATAGGATTTTTGTGACCACTTTGACAATCATAGAATAGAAACCAATTTTTGGAAAAATGGTAAATATATTACAATAGGAAGAGTCTTTCAATACTCATGACAACCAACAATAACATATACTAGCTTCTCATTAACAAAAAGGCAAAAAACCAATCAAATATTCATCTAAACATAATTCAAGGTAGAATTTACAAGGATGAAAGTCACAAAAATGATGTCTCATTTATATTCATCAAGGACATTATCTAAAATTTTTTTGGTACAATACATTTAGAAAAGGATCTTTGAGTGGTTAGAAGTCCACTAACCAAAAATCATCCCCTAGATCATTTAATAAGCCACAAAGATAGAAATTGGGGACTTGGAAAAAGAAAACAAAGCAATAAGGAAATACTATCAAATAAGAATAACATGATGAGGAAGATGACAACCTATATTTTTTATATATCCATTAAGTATCAACATCATAAAGTGACACATCATAGGTATAAAAGATTGTTTTTTCACTTTGAAGGACACACCCAATAAAAATAATGTTTCTTTAGGTGATGATACATCATACAGTGTGTAAGGAATTGGAAACATTACCGTAACCCTAGGCATGTAAACATGTAAAATCATAGATGTTCTCTATGTACCTGGTTTAACCAAAAACTTGTTATTAGTAATTCAACTCTTAGACCATAATTTGAAGATCGAATTTGACTATAAAGTTGGACAAAAATTGTGTTTGATTAGAGAAAAATATAGAAACTCAAAAATTGTTACATGAGCATATAATGTGAACCATACGTTTTAGCTTGATTTCATTCAAAAAAATAATCAATAACTCATAAAAAATAACATAAACTCAACACAATTGTGTCACAAAAGATTAGGTCACATCAGTTTTTGATATCTCGACACACTCCATTGCAACAACATGGTAAGAGGTTTACAACCCTTTTAAAAGGGTATAGAAAAATGTCATGATTTATGATCAAGAAAGAAACATATGTTTCTATTTTTTAAAAGTTCATATACCTCCAATGGTATACTTTATCTAGTTCACACCAACCTATGTGGACCAATGACACCTAGCCATGCTAGATTTAATTAATTTATGCTCTTTTATGATGATTACTATATAAAAATGTGGGTTTATTATATAAAAATAAAGGATCAATATTTTTAAACTTTCAAGAAGTTCAAAGTGGTTGTTGAAATATAATTTGGTTTAAAACTCAAGACGCTCATGGGGGCCAATTCATTGGTAATGAGTTTAAATATTTTTTATAATAAAATGGCACCTCCACATACACCATAATAAAATGTAGTTGTTAAATAAAGGAATTATACTATTGTATAAATGGTGTGATGTATGGAACATTATTCATACTTGACAAATACATTTTGGGCAAAAGCTACCAAAACTATCATATATCTACTCAATAGGGTACCCACTGTATCTCTCAATGGAGTAACTCCATATGAATCCTGGTCAAGGAAAAAGCCATCTATATCAAATATTTGATTTTTTGGATGCCAAGAAAGTATTCAAATTTCCAAAGAAAAATGGACTAAACTTGATATGAAATCCAAAAAATATGTGTTATTAGGGTATAATGAAGAAGCACTTGCCTATAGACTCATGGATCTAAAAACTAGACAAATCTACACTAGCAAGGATGTTGAATTATTTGAAAAAAAAATAGAAGATCCTTCTAAAGTTCACCTAATAAACAAATTAGTCCCATAGAAAATATAAAATATGGTAATATCCCATATGAATATAATAATGATGATAAGAATAATGTTATAGCTCCACCACCTACAAGAACTATGCAACATATGCCTAAATGGTATAAAAATATAATCAGAGATGTAAAATTAGAAGGTGTTCCAAACACATCCACCACTGGACCAAGGAATCATAGTATGGCTCATGGTGAGGTCAATTTAACCTTAATGAGTGCATTTTTTGAATTTTTTGAGACCTTTATAGTTCAGGAAGCCTTATAGTTGATACCTTAAAAAGATGCCATGGATGCATAATATAATTCACTGATGGAAAATAAAACATGGAAGCTTTTAGATCTTTCAGTAGGGAAAAAGTAAATTAGATGCAAATGTATCTTCAAGATGAATTATAAATTATGTGGTAGTCTTGACAAGTATAAGGTAAGACTGGTTGTGAAGGGGTATGCTTAGAAAGAAGGCATTGACTATGAGGAGACATTTGTTCCCACAACAAAGATCAAAATCATCAAGATGATTTTTTATCTAACTATAAATTTTATCTATAAAGTACATCAAATGGACATGAAAAGTGCCTTCCTTAATAAGGACTTACAAAAAGAAGTTTGCATGACTTAACCAAAAGGTTTTTTCAAATCTAGAAAAGAATATAAAGTTTGTAGGCTTGTCAAATCACTATATGGTCTTAAACAAGCTCCTAGGGCATGGTATATCAAGATTGATGAGCATTTATTGAAACTTTGATTCAAAAAGAGTCCATATGATTTGAATCTCTACCTCAAATAGTAAGGGGGAGATAGTAATTGTAGTAGTATATGTCAATGATATATTCATCACTGGTAGTTCAGTGAAGATGATTGAATCAACAAAGAAAGATCTAAATTGATCATTAAAAATGATAGATATCAAGATTCTACATTATTGCCTTGGCTTAAAATTTTGGCAAAGGTAAAATCACATTTTTTTTAATCTCAACTCAAATATGCTAGGACAATGCTCGATAAATTTCAAATGATGGATATCAAATAAATTACCACATTTATAGAGACAATTAGTTATATCGATTAAATCCATCACTATACGTAAATGCAACTCTATATTGATAGCTAATGGGGAGTCTCATTTACCTTACCTACACTAGGCTAGACATCAGCTATGTTTTTAGTTATCTCTCAATTTTCATACAAGTACCTAAGATTAGTGATTGGAAATAATTAAAGATAGTATTAAGGTACGTAAAATTAATTATGGATTTTGGCCTAGAATACAAGAATGATAACTTCTTCTTCATAGGATACTCAGATTCAGATCATGTAAGGAACAATGATGACATGAATTCCACTTTAGGATTAATATTCTTTTTGGGATTTAAACTGATATCATGGGGGTGTAAGAATCCAAATTTTGTTTTAAGAACCTTCATAGAATTATAATATCACATTGCATGAGGAGCTATTTATGAAGTGATTTAGCTCAAACATATACTTGAAGGATTTGGATTACCATAAGATCAACCAAAAATTATTCATGTAGATAATGAAGGAGTAGTGAAGCTTATTCAAAATATAGTATTTCATTAATGCACTAAACACATTGAGGTGTAAGTTAATTTCATCCATGAACATAATCATAATAACAACATCCATCTCTAGTATTGCTCGATCGATCAACAATGAGCACATTTTTTTATTAAAGCACTTGTATGGGAAAATTTTGAGGCATTTAGATAATTTATCTCTTGTTCACTTGAGATAAATCTATATTAAGGGGGGATGTTAGGGTGATTAATTCACCATTTTAAAATAAATGAGCAATATTTATCACTCATAATTGTTTATAATATGGTTATTTACCATAGTTTTTAGTTTATTCAGGTGGATAAATCTTAAATATCTTTTAATCTTTGTATTTATAACTCCCAATTAATATTTGGGAGATTTTTACTATAGTTTTATCTCTCTTATGTTTTAGGACTCCTTACGAGCTCATATTCCTGTATAAATATGAAGCTTGACTATGTATTTATAAGTTGGAATAAATAAATTATTGTTATTCCTCCATATATATGAGTAGTATGAGATAGAAAATTGCCCTATCTTAAAAAAGAAAAGAAAGGAAAAGGTTGTTAGGAGTGTTAATTGGTGAATGTGTAGCCTAAAGAGGATGTATTTCTAAACACCGTTACAAGATGCTAGCATGAAAATAGAGGATTTCCTCCTCTTAAAATGACTCAAGACCAAGGAATCCATAAATCAAAATAGAACAAATACCCAGACCTAGTTATAGAAAGGTCTCATGTAAAAAATTTCATAGATGTTGAAAAATATTCAACACAAAGAAACTACTGAAGGAGATGCTACTACAATAGATGACCAAATATATGGTCAGATTGTGTGCATTATGAATCAAGATGGATTTTTTACTATGTTGATAGATTTATTGAAGTTTTTAAGTATACTATGTAATGAAGACATCTCTCAGAACATCATAAATTATCTACATAATTTATTAGAGTGTATGGAATGAGAGCAACAGAATACAAAAAAAAAATTGTTTGGTATGTCAAAACAAATAATCCATGGGATGTAGATGCATGGATTGACATTGAAGTTTTAAGATAGGAAATTCCAATTATTATCTTTGATTTTGGTAACACAGTCAACATGGTCCCCAAGTCTACATGGGAGGAGATTGAATGGACAATTCTAAGTTACAATCTAATGAATCTGAGCTTAGAAGATTATGGATGATTTGATCCCATTAGTGTATTAGAACATGTTGAGATAAAATTCATAGAACTAAGTCTATGAGGTAACTTTGAAGGTTGATATGAAGATAATAGCAACTCATTACCCTACACTATTTGGCAATAAATGGTCTTATGATGGTCAGATGACTATTAATACTATGTAAAATAAAATAAAGGTGTATCAAAGAGATAATATTATCATCATTCCTCTACATAAGGTGCACAAACCCTACATCACTCTTATTGAACCAGACTCTCCTTATATTACACAAGAAACCAATTAGATGAAGGTAAACTCTAAAGAAAACCCAAAATATCTATGTATAGTTGAGTTAAAAGTCTTGTATGAGCATACTAAACCTTAGTTACAATCCTTACTCACTCAATAGTTGAAGACATCTGAATAATGGAAGCATAAATCACTAGTTACTCATCCATTGACACCTCATATTGTCATAGAGGATTATTCGTCTATATCTACTAAATCCCCTACTCATTCAAAAGTTAATATTCTCTATTAATTAGATGATCATATTTAGGATTATATAGCGACAACCAAAGAAGGCAATTTTCCATGGGAAATATCTTTGTATGTTAGTGGAGACTTAGAGATTCACCTACTCATCTAGGTTTGTGGTGATCATGAACTCTAACATATGAGAATGGTCTTTTCCCATGAAATATAACTTCCTTCATACTATGTGAATTAGGATATCCATCAATCCATTCTACACCTACAATTTCATGTACCTACCATTAGCCAGTGGGTAAGTGACTTAAAGTATGCTTTGAAGGGAGTTATAGTGACATGGTTGGAAATTCATAAAAATAATTAGCTTGATTGTGATGATGTGTGTGAACTTATGATTAGCAAATTTTAACTACCATATGTCATCAAAATTAATTGGCCTTTATTTTAGGAAGGTGAATGTAAATACTTATCCATAAATGTGTCGAAGTCTAGACTGAAGAACATGTGGCACCAAAGTACTAGGTTCACATCTCTCATTACACACTTGACCTTTTACCATAAACATGGTATATGTATCAATAATGTAGGAGAGAGACAAAGCATTGGGTGTATGTGCAGAGAAAATTCACAAAAAATTTTGTTTTTGAAGGTAAGAATCCATTGGTTCATAATGCACTACTGAAAATCAAATATTTCATATGCCATGGGTACATAGAAACTTTAAGCACTATGACAAAATCTACTTTGAAAAAGAATACATCCTATGATCTAAATATAGCATTACAAAGATATAAAGCTACCAACATGGAAGAACAATCTATTTTTCAGTCATGTCAATGAATATAGGATGAAGAAGAGGAAATTGAATATTCATGGACTAATGGTGATATTTATCTGACTAATTTATTTGACCTGGACAACTAGTAGAACCATTAAAGGACCTAGTTATAGAACCCACTAAAGAAGATAGACCGCATAACATTCAGATCCTAGAATAGGAAGGGAAATGCATTCTATAATAATATATTACTATAAAAAATCATAATATTTATCAAATTCTTGTTAAAAAGCATGAGGAAAACATAGAAAGTGAGTAGATTCCTAAAATGGCATATAAAGGTGACTATTAGACTGAATGTAAAGTTTCATAAGCTATGCAACTTATACGGTATTATTAAGATGTGTTTACCACTATATTTTTAGAGGTTAGATGATTAGATCCATCCCTAGGTAAAATTCAAATCGAACTCAAGGAGTGTGTACGACCAATAAAGAAATGGCCATACAAGTTGAATCCAAACATGAAGTTGAAAGTGAAGGATGAACTAGATAAAATGCAAGACATTGGTATAATATATCCCATATAAAAGGTAGATTGGGTTAGTCCCATGGTAGTTCAGCCTAAGAAAATAGGGGAGATCAAAATATGTGGTGATTCTTAAACTTTGAATGATGTATGTGTGAACAATCCTTTTTAGATTCCCTTTATAGATGAAGTCTTAGAATCTGTCACAAGTCATGAAGTCTACTATTTCATGGATGGTTTTAGTGGCTATCATCAAATACCCATTGTATAAAAAAAAAATCTAAAATTATTTTTATCATAGAATGGGGATACTTTACATACAAAGTAATGCCTTTTGGCCTCAAGAATGCACCTATAGTGTTATTTAGAGTAGTGGTGACAGTGTTTGAGGATTTAATTCAAGACTTCCTAGAAGTCTATCTCAATGATTAGGTAGTATTTTATTTATTTAAATAACACTTTTCAAAGTTTCACCTCATGTTAGAACACTACCAAGATCTTTGCATTGGTCTGAATTTGAAAAAATGCTTATTTTTTACACCTTTTGGTGTCCTACTATGTCATGTAGTGTACAGTGAAGGGATTTTGGTGGACCAAGCCAAAATTTTAGTCATTCTTAGTATACATCTACCACTTAAATCCACATAAGTGAGATGTTTTATTATCCATATAAGGTACTATTAGAAGTTTATCAAGGCATATGTAACCATTTCATCTCCATTAGAGTATTTAATATGCAAAAGTGTGAAGTTTGTTTGGACTTCTAAGTGTTATGTAGCCTTCATATAACTAAAATAGAGACTAGTCACTATGCCTATTCTCATCTTTTTATATTGAAGAAATACCTTTCATGTTCATATTGATGCCTCTAGTATCACAATTATTACTATGATTATACATCCAGGCTATGGTGGATTAGATCACCTCAAACATTTTACAAGCTGAAAGTTTTCTAATATAGAAAATAATTACACAAGAATTAAAAAAGAAACATTGGCTATAGTTTTTAAACTACATAAATTTTGACACTATATTCTTATGACACAATTTTAATATTTCACATATCATCAAGCTATATACTACCTAGTTAATAATCTTGTGCTCATAGGATGCATTTCCAGATGGTTGATGTTCTTTCAAGACTTTTAATTTTGCATCAACGTCAAACTAGGTAGATAAAATGTTGGATAGGACCATCTTAATTGAATCCCAAATGATGAATAACTAGAAGAGCTATAGGAATATCCTCCTGATGCCCATCTCTTTTACATTTTTGTGATCCTAGAAAATTTTAAGGCAATTTCTAATTTTATAAAATGAGTATTCCCTGTGCACTACTAAAAAAGAGACGAGAAACATTTTATCCCTAGATATTTACCATATAGTATTATAAATAGGCTCTTATATCATTTGGGGAAGGATGAAGTACTACACAGGTTAATCTTAGAACATGAATGACCACAACTCTTATAAGAGGCACACCAAGGAATAGTAAGAGGTCATTTTGCTGGAGAAGCTATTATAAGGAAATTATTATAAAGTGGTTTATGGTGCCTAAACCTTTTTCAGGATGAACAAAAAGTAGTGCAACATTGTTATGTATGTCAATGTATGGTTAAACCACTATAGAAGGATGAAATGCCTTTGCATCCTTTATAAGATAATCAGACTTTTAAATAGTGGGGTATTAATTTTTTAGGAACTTTTAATCCTATGAGTAAATGTAGTAAAGCCAGGTATATTATCACTATGATAGATTAATTTAAAAAATGGGTCAAAGATACTATTACACCCAATTGTGTCACAAATGATGGAAAAAGTTTCCTTTACAAGAAAATCATTACAAGGTTTGGATGCCCATCAAGATCATTAGTGATTGAGGGAAATAATTCTTGAGTAATACCATCAAACCTCTTATTGAAGAATTTATGATTTATCATCATAAAAGTACTTCATACCATCCACAAGCTAATGGCCAAGATAAGGCTTCTAATAAAATGTTGGACAAGATGTTGAAAAAGATCTATGATGTCAAGAGAGATTATTGGGGAGATCACATTTATGTAATTTTGTTAGCATATCATACACAATATAAGAGGGATATATGTTTTACTCAATTATAGTTGGTTTATGGGCTTGAAGCATTCATGTTGATGGAATAATTAGTACCCAGTATGTGCATTATAATGGTCATGAGACTAGGGGATCATGAGTCTCTCACCACTAGGTTTCTTAAACTGAATAAAATGGATGAGTATCAATATAGAGTATCTTAGACATAGGAAGTTCATAAATAGAGATAGAAATCTTAGAATGATAGGAATATATACCATAAGGAATTTTATAATGATCAACCAATTTTATTATATGATAGTCACTTTAGAGTATTTCTTGGTAAATTATAGATTAAATGGAAAGGGCCTTATGTTATACATGAAATATCATAGCAAGTAACCATTGTTTTAATATATTTTTAGGGAACCATTTTTCCAAGATAGGTGAATGGATGTAGGCTTAAGCCCTGCCACTAATAGTCTTAATTGATCTCTTTCTACTAAAGGAGTGGGCATTGAGTAACCCTAAGTAGATTAAGATTCCCTATTTCTATATGTTTTCTTGTGTGTTTATTTTTTTTGTGTGTGAACAAGTATAACATGCACCAACCATGCATAAAATAATTTAGGTGCACCATTGACGATGTCATTAGGAGAAAAATAAATTAATTAAGTCCATAAAATATATGGTCAATTCACATCAGTCAAGATCTTCATCGTATAACAGTCATCCCCAAGTAGTTAATGTTAAATACAATGTTAGATTGATTTAATATTTAAAATATTGGTGGTCATTCAACATCATCCATTCGTACTCCAGTATAAAAAACAAAGAACATAATGATTTATCTTGATGCATGCACCAATGTCTAACTTCCTTAAATGTTAGATCAGATAAGATCTGCCACATTAACATTCACATTGATATCAAATGGATGACTCAACATGAAATTTACATAGAAACCAAAATTAATGTAATCTATAAATGCATAAGGTTGTAAACTAATTCTACATTTCATTCTTTCAAATATTTTCACAAGCTAAAGTTTCAAGGGTTGAACTAATTTCTATTACACACAAAGCAAAATGTTTTTCAATTTCACTACTTAGACAGAATGGATCACTCAAAAATCATTAGGAGTTTGATAGATTCCTAAAAAGATGTAATGGGCATCAACCTTGTAATTTTTAAGATAAAATTCACTAATCTAGAGACATTTGATTACCTGCGATTGGTTGAGCAAAAATGCTTCCAACTAGATCCCATAGATGCAATAAAACTACTAGATTTTACGGTCCCACATAGCTTCCATAATACAAACATTGAGTGTCTACTTTGCATTACCACTTTCAGACACTTGGGGGAGATTATAAAAATAATTCTTGACTATTATAATGATATTAACATCTATATTAGCCTTGACACCATGATAATCATCAACACAAAAGTAATAAACTGAGCTTTGGGCATGCCTATACATGGTGATTCTCTTGTACCATACAAGACAAGAATACCTCCTATCCTTTAGGAGGTCTGAGATTTATATTTTGGGGGTCCCAAATAATCCCAATTAAATAAATTCAAGATGAACTAATGTGCATGTTGGTTGAATGCATCACATGAATATTTTAGCAAACCACCAAGTTTGTAAAACAAATACCAAAAGGCATGGTGGACATTTCACATTACATGATCCATCACAATGAGTAATTCAATTGGTCTAAATACATTGTTTAGGATCTAATGACAAACATCAAAAAGTGCTACATAACTTACAAATATACCTTCTAATAGTAGTTTCTCATATTTATACTATGTTTCACTCAATAGAAGTCCCTTGAAGGATAGGTGTACCTCGATATTGACTACTAGCTAGCATAGAAATTCTACAACTTGATATGGATACTTAAGTGTGTTTCCCTATCAAATGAGGTTAAATTCAAAACATGGTGGGAATAGTGTTTGGATCTAATCACTACACATCCTCAAGTGTTGCCAAATGTCATGTAATACTTGGGACAATGTGTTTTTGTCACCTTGCTTCTAAGAGGTGTGGTCATCCACATTCATGATTTTTCAAGGTCACCATTTAGACCTCTACCATTCTCTATTACCATGGATATGACATAGGCTAAATTCGCCAAGCAAAACTGCTATGTATGTAGGTATGTAACATCGCTCTAAGCCATACCACTTGGCATAGCAGTCCCTTTAGTATGACAATAATAGGAAGCCATAACTTCATATCCATAAAAAATAAAGCATAAGCTCTCTATCGAGAAACAACCATCATCTCCTCCATTAAAGCAAAAGATAAGGATAATTTCAACTTAGTTAGATGACCCCAAAGTGACCTAGATCACAAGATATTGTGACCTACCTTAGATGGGAATGAATGAATAGGAGTTTTACCTGGTAATGGTTATAAATATGGAAAGATACTTCTATGATAAGGAGGAGGAGAAAGAGTTCATCTTCTAAAAGGTAGTTTGAATAGTCAAAGTGCATAACAAGGTTAATCCAAGTCTTTCGGTGGAGCTACCACCATGATTTGCATCCATTGTGGTCAATATTGTGTGAAGAAGCTGAGTAGATGCAATAAAGGGTTAAGTTATTCTAGTAGAAACCTTATAACACCTTCATAGTTATCAATATTTTTGTGTTACTTCTAGAGCTTCCACAAGATTTTTTAGTGTGAAAACCCAAAACTCAATGAGAAGATAGGGTTTCTCCTACCCTTGAATAATGCATGTTGGGTAGGATATACATAGAAAATGATTTGTAGCCTTATCCATATTTGACTTCATCACCACCTAAATATATGTTGGTTATTTTGGGGTGTAAGAAATCACATGTCTCTAGCTCCATAGTCTAGCCAAGTGATTCACTACCATAATAAAAATCCCTAGAGGTTGAAGAGATCACACTAGAACAACCTATAACTGAAGAAAAAAAGCATCATTGGAGGAATTAGCTCATACAATAGAATGATGAGTCAAACAAGAGGATAATAAATATCGAAAGGAACATGCCCAATAATAGAAAACTCAATAATCAAGTTAGCAAGTTGAAGAAGTTGAGGCTAGATAAAATGCCTAGGATATAGAGGTTGACTAAAAGAAGGATCTAGAGGTGGCCAAAAAGGCCCAAGAATATGTTGATGTAACAAAACAAGCACAAAAAGCACATCAAAATAAAATGGAGGAAGAGTAAAATAAAAATATGCTAAGCTCACTACCAAAGCAAAGTTCAAAGAAGATCAACAATAAAAATATGTATCAACATAGGAAAAGAAGGATCTAGAGGAGGCCACTCATGTATAGTAACAATTTAAAGAATCTATAAAGAAGAAAAAGATGAAGCCTTGCACAAACAATAAGCACACGTATAGGATTAAAAAACACATATAGCCAAGGTGTAGGCTAACCTAGTAGCATAAGCATAGGCTAAGGCTAACCAAGCCAAGGTTATTATGATTTAATAACATAAAAATGAATAAGAGCTTGTGCAAAAGTTGTAAGAAGAGGAACAAGAGAAAAATAAAGATGTAAAAGATGAGATCAAAAGGAAGGCAGCAAAAGAAGTTAAGAGAAAGCAAGATGAAGATGTTATATAGCATGTGAAACCTATATAATAGGCTATGACACAACAACAACAACAACAAGTGTTTATTTAACAACAAGATAAGTTAGAGTAGTCAAAGCAAATAGAAGACTAACTCACAGCTCTAATAGGTCTATAGTAACAAGAATTTCTTTTAGGAAGAGTATATTTATGGGATGTTCCAATTGTGTCTATTCAGTGCACCACATTCTCCCTTCCACTTATGACCATACAACGAATGTACCCTTAAGTGATTATAATAAAATTGGAAACAATCCCACTTTAGTAGGAAGGCTCATTAGATCTCTCAAGGTTACACTGAATAAATAGTTAGAGGGCACTGTAGCATTTCAAGAATATATTACATAAAAGGCTTCCTTTCTAGAATAATATATGGATCATTTCAAGGCCAAGAATGTCAAGTTAAAGGCTTGCCTACATAGAGCTTCCAAGCTTATCTAGGACACTTGTCCTGATTTGGTCACTCAAACAATTAGGGACCAAGTCATGTCTGATCAATGCAAACTCAAGACACTTGTATCTATGTCAACCAAGGACTCATGTACATCACAAAAATTCCATGTAGTCAAAACATTGGTTTAAGATATTAATATTAAGGACACCACACTCATAACACTACTCAAGGAATATCAAGTAATAATTGACACTACCACACTTCAAGCACAATAAGTTGTACATACCTTTCTAGACTGGAAGCTATAACTAGATACCTCCTTAGTTAGTTCTAGTGTAGACTTTGCAAAGGATACCACCACCAAAGTAATCATGGCTATCCACACTACCACTAGGTAGGAAAAGTATGGCACACTCTAGGATTCACTCAATTCTAAGGATAATGTTCATGATAATCTTCTTAATTGGCAGAGTTAGCTTTTGTGCAGTTCCTTCACCAACCTCCAAGCTCAATGACACATAAACAAGATGGAGAAGCTGAATGGAGAGATCTAAACAAGGGTCTAAACACCAAGTAAACATTGAGCATAACTAATGATGTATAACTCAAGTAGATCATTGGCTACCATGATCCATTATGTACCCTATTGTGGTTTATCTAAAAGTAATGTTGGATTGGCAATGTCTATAAGATGGCTCTGACCCCTTTTTCTTGTATAATTACCTAGATTGTTAATACACCTATGTATAATCCACCTTTAGATCTCTAAAATATCATTAATAGATACAAGGCCACATATTCCAAGTTTAAATACTCTTCAGGTCAATCATAGTCTATGTTTATGCCACCACCATCAAGTTAAGTATTGCACAAAGTACAAATTTTGAAAATTTTGAATTGTATTGGTGATGATTTAGTAAGACAATCAAGGTTAAGATGGTTGATCCCATAAAGGGAGGTTACCTAGTTATGCCAACCTATTGAAAACCTACAAAAGGTAGTAGGTTGGTACACTACTTTTTTGATAACTCAAGAGGGTAGCTAAGTAGTGCATAAGAGTGAAAACTAGAATTAGCACCTTGAGCGATTACTATGAATCTTACTGGTCTAAGCATTTCTTCAATCTCTAGTGATTTATGCATTCTCTAAGGATCCTAATGTAGACACCTAAAACTTACACATGATAGTTTTTTAGTGTCACACTACCTTTAGACATTTATCTAGACCCCTTTATAACTTAATGTTACCAACCCCCTTGAAATGCATCATCTAATTCACCACTTTTTCACCAATTTTCCTCTAGTCCTACAACCACCGATGGTTAGGGTAATCATCAACAATTAGCCTAACTATTGATGATTGGGTTCTCCACCTTGCTTTAATAAACTTTATATTAGGGCTAGCTCTTTGTGTGAGATTAAAAACTTCCAAAAATGATAACTTGTCTTTAAAACAAGCTTTAAAAGCTATAAAAATTGGCATCTTTATCCTCTATCAAATTGGTAACTTCCTTTATTTCATTTAATAACTTCTACCTATAAAATAAGTTGAGGAAGAGAAAAAGGAGGAGTAATCATTCATTAGGCATTTGAATTTCTTATAGGTATTTCTCATCCATACCTATGACCAAGCATCATCACTAGAGACTTAAAACTCTATCAAAATCACTTCAAAAGGCTTGAAGCACCCTCACTCTAGTTACATCAATCCAATATTCTTCTACTCAATTCCATGTATTTTTTGCTTATGTTCATTGTTTTATCTAGATTATAATCATTTTACCTTATTATATCCACCAATACCCCACTTTATACTTCTCAGCCTTGTATCCAACGTATGTTTGACCAAAATCTCATTCTATACTTCTTGAGTTACTCACCCCCAAACTTACATAGGCAATTGTTGATGATTACTTGACCACTGACAGTCATCTACAATCGCCAATGGTTGACCAAATACTAATTATTTACCTCAACCACTGATGGTTCTCCTAACTGTTGATGATTCTTTATGGCATCATTTTCCAACGAGCCTTTTTCACCCTTTTGCCTCAAATCAAGCTATACTTTCTATGTATCCCTTTGACCACCATACCTTTTTTGATTTTTTGGACCAGACCCTAACAATCCTATCATTAAAACATTATCATTTTCTTTAATAAGCAAGTTATCTTTTAATTTTAGTATGTATTGACTTTCTTATCATTGAACATAAATATCTTCTTTTATCACTTCAAACTTGATTGTCATAAAAGTGGATTGATAGCCTCCTAGTAAGCATTATGCTTCTTAGATATAGCACATTCTAGGCAATCCAATCACCAAACCACTTAACAACCCCCTTTCAAGTGTCTCTTGTGATTTACAGGTTATTCCTTCTTAGCCAAATATGAGTTCCCACTTTTATCTAGATTCACGTGCAAATTTTATTAGGTATTCTTCTACACACCCTATTACTAGATTTCTTTTATTTACTTTCAATATTAAGAAATGAGGAAAATAAACTGAAACATTTTTGCATGCTTGGTGGGACTAAGTTCCCTTTTCTTCCTTTATTATTTGCTCATTGATTGAAATCTAAAAGCTTCCTTTTCAGTATAAAATAAACATTCTACATTTATTGATTTTTTATTGACCTTAGTTCATCTAGTAACTTAGGAGGCAAAGTAATTTATCATAGCTTTCACATTTTTTATCACACACTAAACCAAACCAAAAAAAATTAACACATCAAAACATACCTAAGATAAGCCTGATTAGGATTTCATCACCTAATGGCAACCTTACCCCTTCCCATCTATCCTACATGTATTTCACCACCAAGGGGAGAACTAACTTAGCTCTTTGGTTGAGTATAAACTCTAAAATTGATATATTTTGACTAATTACCCGACACTCTTATCACTATGAGATCATGAAGTGAGGGTGTAGGACCCAATATCAAGCCATGTACTGAAGTTCAACATAAATTTTCTCTCTTTTAAATGCCTAAAAAACTTGAAACCAGCCATAGATTGCCACTTTAGTACCCAATTTACAAGCCAAACTCCCTCTTCACACTCTCTATGTCATAAGCCAAAAATTATTTAAAAGGAATCCTAGGATAAAGTAACTTTTAGTTTATGCATTAATTACTTTGAGTTATTTTGGTTTCTCTTTATTTGAGGTCTGAGTTTCATCATAATATCCCCCAATTTCTCATATGGTTTTTACTAGACAACTAATAAATAAAACCAACCAACCACCACCATCCTCTTCTTCCTCTATGGAGTACACTTCTAATGTTAAAGGTTCCCCTCATTCTTCTCCCCCACCTACTATAATCTTAGTTATACCTAAAGGTGATGTTGACTTCATTGCCTTCCTTGATAATAATCAAGTAGCTCTTCAACACTACCTTAACACCATACCCCATCATACCTCCCTTGATTTGGTTCCTCCTATATATCCTTCTTATGGAATGCCATCCCATATCATGGTGGGAGTGATGTCAACCCAACCATCACTTAACCAAGCCCAAAACCAAACCAATGTTCTAACCTATAACCAAACACCTCCTACTACACCACATATAAGTTCTAATATAGGTTTTTATTTACCTTTAGTCACCTATACTCAACCTACCCTAGGATTATCTTCTACCCTGACTTCCACTTTTCCTTCAGTTGTAGCCAATCCCTTAACCACTACCCCATTTCAGAATCTAGTGCTTTTTATACCCAAAACACTTCCACCTATTAACACTAAATTTGCCACCCAACCTCCACCTACCACCTCAACTATACCTTTAAGTCATCCCACATCCATCCCCCAACACGTACCTATGACAACCTATCAATATGGGTACATACCACCTTCCACTCAACCATTTGTGCCAATCAACTCTTATGTAGCACCATCTCAACCACTTATCACCACTTACCAATATGTGGCCTCTGCAATCCCTTATACCACTTATCCTTATATAGCTACCACTCAACCCCAACAAAATATACCCCTTAATTATGCATCTTCCCAACCTCAACTAGATTTGATCAAGATGCTAATTGAAAAAATGCCTAACTTAGAATCATCTATTTGTAGATCTCAGACACTCTTATCCTATGACCAAATTTGTAATGAACCTAATCATCCATCTATTCCCATCCACTCTTATCCTCCCCAATGGGAATTGCCTAAATTTTCCAAATTCCATGTCAAGGAGGATCCCCAACAACATTTGAGAGCATTACATCATTCTTGTTACTTGATTTCATACGATGATGCTCTCCTCCTCTAAATTTTCCCAATTTCTTTATCAGGACCTGCCCTCAATAGGTATAGTTCTCTCCCTATGCATTCCATCTTCTCCTTCTCTCAACTAGCTAAAATATTTTTAGAACATTTCTTAGTAAACATAGCTAAAAAGGTTTCCATAACTGACCTCTATTATATCAAACAATTTGATGATGAATCAATTGTTGATTTTGTGGTTAGATGGAGAGGTCTCATCAATAAACTCTTTTTCACCTTACCCCAACCTAAATTAATCAAAATTTTCTCTAGGGTTGTGCCAAGCATATCACACCTACTCTTCAAGTTCAAACATTCTAAACATTTGATGAGGCATTCACCATGACACGAAAACTTAAAACCTATGCCATTGATAAAGAGAAATTGAAATTATGGAATAAGAATTATACTTTCAAACTCAATGGCCCTCCCTCTACTAAAACCACTAGCCAATATAATACTAAGGTAAAAACATCTACAAATTTGGTGGTTCTAAAAACTACCCCACCTCCAACTATAAACCAATCACATCAAAAGAATTCTTCCAAACCTCCTTATCAATAAAATTTAACCTAAAATCAAACACCTCCAAGATCATATACTCCCATTGGGGATTCATATGCATATGTTTTTTTAAACTGCTCAAGTCCAACCTTATCCAACTTCCACCAATTAAACCACCTCAATAATTTGATTTTTCTCACCCTATACCCAGGTGGTAGAATGAAAATGACCATTATGCCTTTCAATGAACTATTGGACATGATATTGATAGATGTAATACCTTTAAAAGTCTTGTCCAAAATATAATCGATAATGGGGAGCTCACATTTGATAACCCCAATAAACCCCCTAATCAATCTCTAGACATTTTTTGTAAGCCTTTCCCAAATCACACTCTTTCCTCCCAACATCATGACAGTAAACCCAAATCATCTAATTCACATGAGCTACATACTATCAATGTCATTAGTAATGTGCCCATTATTGAAGAGATCGTTACCATTATTACTAAAATAGAGAAAGCCAACCTACCATTTATTCCTTTAGAGATCCAAATGGAGGAATCATCTACCTCTCCTTCTGTACTTGATGTGACCATGGCTTCAACCACTTATTACACCCCTCTAGGCAAAAAATCACCTACTTATTTAAACATCTAAGCCAGGGAAGAAACCATACCCATTCCTTCCCTTGAGAATACCACACCCACCTCTCCTAGTATAGAACCGTCTATACCATCTTTGAAAACCATTCCCTAAAAGGAGGTCACCTCATCTACCCAATCATTACCTTTGAACCTTCCACTAAAGATACCAATACTGAAACCCCTCTTTCTTCACCCAAGGGTTTAATCTTTAAGACTAGTGATCAAAGAACTACCCCCAATTATAATCCCTTCTCTAGGTTGGTCCAAATTTTAGATTTCACATCCTAGCCTAACTTTGATAGATCCAACTTTTGGCATTGACTTGGCATTCCTTACCAAAATAAATCTGACTCCTCAACTCTACTTGAGTCCACACTTAAACCTATTATTACCACCCTACCAACTACCTCCTCTAAAGTCATAAATGAACCATCTCAAACACATCCACATAAACTTACCAAGTTACCTCATGCTTTTTCCACCAAACCAATAAATAATCTAGGGATCCTTCCCACACCTAGTCACACTCACCCTCCTTTGATATTGGACTTAACTCCATCAAACCCACAAAAGACTAATTTCATTAAGTCCCTTAATAAAGAACGCCAAGACAAACCTCCACCATAAAATAGACATATAACACCTCCTTCTAACCTAATTTCCATTTTAGGACCCCATCATTCTACCATCCCCATTACCTATTCTTCTTTTAAAAAAACATCTCCATTTTCTCTACCTATAACCACCAAACCCTCTAGTGCTTCATCATTCCTAACCAACTTATCCCCATCTACCTTCCCACCTATAACCAAACCTTCTACATCTAAGTCTTCAACCACCAAGCCAATAATATCCAAGGAAACCCAATCAAAACCCCTAATTAAGATCATTCCCCCAAATGCAACTTTCATGAAGAAGCTTATGTCCAATAAATCTCCCACTCCAAAAAACTAAAACTGACAACCTTTAACACGTTTGCCAGAGTCCTAAAAAAATATTTTAAAAAATTTATTTCATACCTCCTCCATTATTTTGCCTCCAATTAAACCTTTTGACCCCACCCATCCTAAACCATCCTAGTTCAATCATAATTTGATTTGTCTTTACCATAGGACTCCTGGACATGATACAAAGAATTGCAAAGCTCTCCAAACACTTGTCCATAATTTAATGGAAGAATATGATCTATTGGACGAGCCATTTTTACCTCCACTATGAATCTTGTCATTGACCCAACCTACCCAGCCTTTACTCACTATACCACTCCTACTTGAGAGTAAAAATGAGGAACCGAAGAAAATATCAATTCCCCTTATCCACACAATTCATATGGTTACCCATTCTCAGGTCTAATAGAAGGATAAAGTGAAAGACAATGTACACATCCCATAGACTTACCTTTTGGCCTCTCAACCTACCAACCAAACCCAAGTATCTCCATCTCCACCCTCATAAACATCAAAACCAAAAATCTCCATTTTGGGAGCTCAACCTCCCAAGCCCACTACCTTCATCCAATGACTCTTGTTGAAACAAATTCAACAAACACTAGTGAAAATGATCCTTAATAATTTAATCAACACCTCACCTCAATATTTCCAAGCATTAATTAAGTCTTTACATTTTATAGAAGTTAAACTAGATTATCTGCAACCTCTTGTATCCTTTGTTGGAACCCTCCACCAAGCTAGCCTTATCACTTTTTAGGATTTGTAAGTCCCACCTTTTCATATTGAAGAACTTGATCCTCCTCTCTTCATCATAGCATACATCAATCAAACCCACATCAAACAAGTAATGATTAATGGAGGAGCTAGTATTAACACCATCTCCTCCCATGCATATGATCAATTGTAATTTCCCACAAACATCATTTTTGAGAGTATAGTAGTCCTTCACTCTTTTAATAATACTATGGCTACTACCTTAGGGATTATGGTCCTCCACTTCCAGTTGGGCTCATGAACCATTCTTGAGATATTTTACCTTATCAAAGGTGACTTCCAATATAATGTGTTACTTAGATGCCCTTAGATCTATGTAATGGGTTGTGTCCCTTCCACTTTACATCAATGCATCAAATTTGAGAATGAGGGATAAGTTATTACAATTAAAGTTGATCTTAGTCCTTTTGCTTCATACAATATGACATATCAGCCTAATGACATTATTATTCCTCCATCTACCTCACAACCTAATTTTGATCAAACCACCACATCACCCACCATCAATAAAATTTCCCCTCATCATAATGATGAAACATCCACTATCTCATCTATTCCTTCATCTCAAATTCCAATATAATACCCCCTATAATCAACATTTCAATAACTCTCGCTAGGGGAATTTCACCCTCTCACATTAGATGCCTTCCCTACTCCACATAAATATGATAATCTTCAAAATGACCCTTCTTATAACCTCAATATTGGCACTATTGTACCCTTTGGGGTCCCCAAAAACCAAAAAAAAATTGTCTATGGGGGATTGATCGACCACTTCTTGCTCCCACCACCCCTCCATATATCCAACCATTCACCTTTGAATTTTCTTACCTAAGCAACCTAACCTTTGCCAGAACCTACCTTTATTGATGCACTTGGAAGGGGTTTGGTCTTGGCCTCTATGAATATATACCTCATGATTTTCCCATTGTCAAAACCTAAAACCTCTTGAGTTATTTGGACTAGGGTTTGAACCACCAGAAGAACCCATGTCATCAAAACTTATCACTACCATTACCAAAGAAATTCCATCCTCACTAACCCCATCTTCCCAATCTAAAGAGTCTAAAATTATCCCCTCTAACTTTTTTCATAAATACTATTAGCATGGGCCCCCTAACATATCAAAAAGAGGGCCAAACCAATATAATTCTTGTCATCCACCTATAAATGATTGAACATGACTCACCCACTATTAACATCATTTACCATCAAGATAGTAATTCCATTCTCACCTATCTCAGTGTGGGGGGTTATTATGTCTATAAATCTCTTCCTTTTAAGAACCAAACCATGATAAATGAATAAACCATTGATATTAATTTGGGTACTCATGAGGACCCTCACATCATCAAAATAGGCCATTCTTTAACCCCTAAAGACCAGTATGACTACCCTTCTTTCCTTCATGACCCTAACATAGCATTTGTTTGGTGCTTTCAAGTTATAAATAAAATTGATCTTTCTATTACTCTCCATAACATTGTCACTCATCCTAAAGTTTATCTAGTTCAGTAAAAACTTCATCATATGCATGCCCACATAGCTCTTCTCATCAAATAAGAACTTTAATGCCTCTTATCTATTAAATTTATCTAGCCCATTGATTATCCATAATTGGTTTCTAACATCATACCCATTACCAGACCTATAAGGGGCCTTCAACTCTGTATTGACTTTCATGACCTTAATATTGCTTACCCTAAAGACAACTTTCCACTACCTAACATCGACCAACTTGTTGACCTCAAAGTTGGCCATGAAATGCTATCTCTCATGGATGGTTTCTTGGGATGCAATCAAATATTGATTTCACCTAAAGAATAGTATAAAACTTCTTTTATCACCCCATGGGGACATTTCTACTATCAGGTAATGCCCTTTAGACTAAATAACATAGGGGTAACCTATCAGTGAGCCATGACCTATATATTTCATAGCCTCATTCATAAAATTATTGAATATTATGTGTATGATCTTTTAGGGAAATACAAACATCACCAAGACCATCTGGCTATTCTCACCATCATATTTGAATGATTTATCCATTATAATGTCTAACTCAATCTCAAAAAGTGTATCTTTGGATTCCTATTAGGTAAACTCCTTAGCTTTATCATCTCTCTTCATAAAATTGAAATATATCTTGCTAAGGTCAAAGCTATTTTAGAGATGCCACCTCCTACCAACCTTACCCAAATTCATGGCCTGTAAGGAAAATTTCAGTCAATCCAATGCTTTATCTCCCAATTATTCAATAAATTCCAACCCATCCACCACCTTCTAAGGAAATACATCTTCTTCAATTGGACCAATGAATGCTAATAAAACTTTGATGTAATCAAGGAATATCTTCTTTCTCCACTTGTCTTCATTCATCCTAAAGAGGAAAAACCATTTTATCTAAATATATCCACCACCAATCATTTTTTGGGGCCCATATTCACTCATCATGACAAATAAAATAAAGAGCAAGCCATCTACTACATCAGTCACACCCTAATCAAATATGAAACCTGGTATATACATCTTAAAAAACATTGCCTTATCTTAGTTTTCATACCCTATAAAATCCATCATTATCTTATTAATAATAAAATGTATGTCATCACTAATACTGACCCCCTCAATTATATGCACTCTAAGCCACATCAAAACCAATGTATGGCTAAGTGGATCATACTTATAGCTGAGTTTGATCTTGAGTTTCTCCCATAAAAATCCATTAAAGGATAGGTCATAGATAACCAATTAGCTAAAGCCCCTTTACCTGATAAACAACCTCTTCCTCTTAACTTTCTACATGAGTCTATTGAAATCCTTTCTAAAGGAACCTGCCTATTCTCCCATAAAAATCCATTAAAGGACAGGTCATAGATAACTAATTAGCTAAAGCCCCTCTACCTGATAAACAACCTCTTCCTCTTACCTTTCTAGATGAGTCTATTGAAATCCTTTCTAAAGGAACCTGCCTACCAAATGACCATGTTTTTCAATGAATTTAAATGCCAAAATGTCGGGGGTGTTAAAATTTCTAAAGGAACCTGCCTACCAAATGACCATGTTTTTCAATGAATTTAAATGCCAAAATGTTGGGGGTGTTAAAGTAATCTTCATTACCCTTACTGGAAAACCTCTTCCCATTTCCTTTAAACTTGACTTTAAATGCACCAATAACGTAGCCAAATATGAATCCTTAGTCATAGGTCTTGAAATTGCCTTGGCTTTAGGGATCAAAATAATCAGTGTCTTTGGAGACTCCCAAGTCATCATAAACCAAGTCATAGGATCTTATAAATGCAAAAATTATGTCCTTTCAAAATATAAATAACTTATAGATGTAATCTTGGCATCATTTGATTAGTACACCATCCAATCAGTTCTTTAATCCACCAATACATATATAGACACCAAGGCATCTCTTGCTTCCCAAATTCCATCCTAATTATCTAGATCTAAACTATTTGTTACCATTCATAATTTTATCACACCATATATCAGTACAAACCTTCCCATTTTTTGTAATGTGGAAACATCACCTCTTGATGTTTGGTATGATCAAACTTTCAATTATCTTAACTTTGGCATTCTTCCCTTGATCTTTCAAATAATAACCATAGATCCTTTTTCTAAGGTACTTCTTGTTACACTATTCTAGAAGGAATCCTTTATAAATAGGGTTTTGATGAAATCCTTCTCCATTATCTCCATTATCATGAAGCTTCTCATGCCATCAAGGAAGTTCATGATTGCATCTATGAGGGACACTTTAGTGGCCTAGCTATTACCATATGTATGTTTCACCCAAGATACTATTGGTCCACACTTAATCAAGATTGTTGTGACTATGTCAAGAAATGCATCAAGTTTCAATAAAATGCTAACCTTCATCATGCACCTCCCCATAGTCTTCATGTATTAAAATATTATTGGCCCTTCTCATAATGGAGTCTTGACCTTATTGGGGAAATCAATCCCCATTCTTCATAAAGACATCAATATATCATCATTCCTACTCAATATTTCACTAAATGGGTGGAAGCCATCTTGTTTATATCAATCAAAGATGAAAAGATCATTAACTTCATCAACCAACACATCATCTATCACTTTAGTGTCCCTCATAAAATTAGTACTGATAATGGTAAGTCCTTCAAAAATAAAAAATTCTAAGATCTTTGTGACACCTTTAACATTAATTTAAGATTTTCCTCACCTTATCATGTACAAGCTAATGGACAAGTAGAAGCTTCCAAAAAAATCCTCATCAAAATTATCATAAAGGTGGTCAGTGCTTCAGGTTAGGATTGGCACCTCTATATCCCATTTTTTAATGGGCTTATCACACTAGTATCCAAACTACTATGGGTAGAACACCTTTTTCCCTCATCTTTGGAGTTAAGATAGTCTTGCCTCTTGAAGTCCAAATTACATCACTTCATATATACTTGCATGAAATCCTCTCTAAAAGTGACTATCATCAAGAATACCTCATACACTTAGAGCTTCTTTATGAGTGTCGCCTTATCATGGTCAATCATCTTCGTGTCTATCAAGAGCGAATCAAGCACACATATAATAAAAATTTGAAAAAATGTAAATTCAACATCAAAGACCTCATCCTTAAATAAAATCAACAAGTAACTAATATGGAGAAGGCCAAGAAATGTAATTTTTATTTTAACTAGCTAGGATCCTACATTAAAACCCATAAGTATGGATCTGGTGTTTACCATTTATCCTCTCTTGAAGGAAAACTAAAACCTAAGCCAATCAATGATTCACATTTGCATCCTTTCTATTATTAAAAAGGATCAAACTCACCTTTGTATCTAACTTAATCTCATCCCTTGGTTCACAAGACCTTTTACCCCCTCTCACTTACATCTCTCTTTTGGGAACAATTGATTACAACTTGGAACTGTGTGATTCATCCATCACATATAAAACTTGATCCTAAGTATGGGTACCCTAGATCTACCTGTAACATGGTTCTCATCAATACTTTTCATCTTTCTATAGATGGAATCCCATGATTAGTTATTTCTCAACCCATCCCTTTCATTTACCAAATAACCTTTTATGCTTAAATCTTGCCTCCACATGGTTTGATCTTTACACCTAAGTGGACTTGTCCATGTCTAAATTCACATTCAAAGTCATAGTGTCATAGCCTACTCCCTTGAAATATAGCTACCCCATAATTCAAAGGTACTTAAAATAGACTACTCCCTTGAAGGATAGTTATAAAATTCAAAATTTTAGACCACTCCCTTGAAGGATGGATAGGAAAAAATCATTTTAAGCTTCCCACATCGATCAACTTCAATAACTTACTCCAATAACAAAATAAATTTACAAAATTCTATCAAAATAAAAAATAGGTAAGACATAATCATCTCTTAGAAATGCCATTGGTAGACTCTCTACATTGATCAATCTACCTAATATGCCATCAAACCACAATCGGCTCTTATACATGGCACCAAAAGACTTCCCACATTGATTACTCTACATGTTATACTATAAGTCATGGACTCAGCTACTATGGCATTTCGGTCACCTATAGAAGGGGTAAGCTAACCCACATTAGGTTACTACTTCTCATTCATTCTACTACTTATCATCCTTGTTACCTTCATTCTTCTCTAAACTTGAGGGACTATGAGTTTACTTGATACAAAATGATCATTACTTCTTAATCTAGGCATGCTCCTATGAAGCACTTAATAGGCTCGAATTCACTAAGTCGATCTAACTATGGTTTCCTATTATTGGGTTCTTACTAATATGAGTAACATGCCTCTTCCTTATCCATTTCTTGGAACATGTGGACATATGTGTTTTCCTTCCACATGATCAAACATTCTCACGACCAAAATAATATTGCACCCTCTTAACTCAATAACATTATACTAATATCAATCCCAATCACATCAACATAATAATATCATACTAATACAATCCCAAGACTATTATCACATCTAACCTGTCCACTATGCTATCACATCATACTAATAAAACATTTTTATCTAACTCAATGCATCACCCCAAATATCATCACATCTATTTTTTAAACTAACTTAAATTAAAATAATCTAGTCACTACATTATGATCATCATGCCTCAACTAGCCAATCCACATAAACATAATCATAACCAAAAATACTCATGACATAATCATAATTATAAATCAATATCTTAATCCACATAATTATAAGCATAATGACATCATCGTCATACCTAAACTAAAATATCATAAACAATAATCATGATTCTAATCATTAAAATCAACATCATAATCCTCATTAGCATAATCACAAGAATAATCATAAACATCATCATAATCATAACATGAATAATCATAAAGAACATAAACATCTTAATCCACATGATCAACATGAGAATGAATATCATCATAAATATAATCATCAACATCATCATAATATAAAATAATACATATGTGTTTCTCTCATAAATACATCTCACCTCATTGGCACATTGGCTAGTATCAAAATATACATATCAAAAAAATATCCATCATCAAGCTATCATGTATTAAGGACCTATGACACTATATCTAGAACCACCTATACCTACTCCACCATCTATTGGTGGACCCCCTAATGTGCCTACCTATGTTGCAATTAATGCCCACTAACTTGGTGTAGCTAGGTTGGCCCTATAATCCTTGTATCTCATCAAATCTATAAATTGGGATAACACTATAGCCTCATAGTATCAAATCTCTTAAATAGTGGCTAATTACCATATCCTCATATTTGAGTCAGTTACACCTCTTCCTCCTATCATAGTCACCCTTACTCTCTATCTCAAGGTATCTCAGTTCTATATGAATAACTCAAGGTTAGCCCTCATCATATCTCACTCTCCTATCAAAGTGGCTACCTAACCCTCTAAGGTGAATATTTACACCTTCAACGTAGCTACATGTCCCTATAAATTTATCACCTAGGCCTATGTTATTACAAGGGCTATTGCTATTTGGCCATTTGGTCCTCCACCCTGTACCTGTGCAAGATCAACATCCATAGGCTATTTTCCCCCATCCCCCCATCCAAAATCTATGATTACATACCTATCATGATACCATATCATATATCCATCAATCACTATTGCATCATCTATAAGAGATCTTATTGGAAGCTCCTCATAATCTAACATAATAGCATCTAGTTATGACTTTGGAAGTAGGTACTATGCATCCTCTCTCTTATAATGATAAACATTTGGTGGTATATACTACATTATCTTGAATTTCCATTGAAATCAATTCATTGGGATGCACTTAGTCTCACCATCTCATTAGCCATAAACCCACTACCAGCTTTATAATGATAGCATGTAGTACCTATAATGTGTCCATAGGGGCTAACTCACATAAGGCCTCCATATAATATCTCCTACCACTAAGCCCTCTAGGGAATTTTGAAACCAATATATATATCTCACTCTACCACTAGCCCCTGATAGTGCATAATCACCTCACCACCTCATGAAGCTAACCCTATAATCAGTTAGTGCATATCCATTTCATGGGAGCCCAAGTGGTCTCAGTACCCATATGTGTTCATATGCCTAATAATGGAGCATGAAGTTGACACTAATCTTATATCATCTCCATGTTCTAAAGGCCCAAATATCTATATATATATATATATATATACATAAGCAATACTAGGGCCCATCTAAAAATCATACCCCTTAGAAGCATCTCTATTAGTACTCCCCACAACAAACATAGAAACTAGGCACTACTCAAATTTGGTACCATAAAGTAGGATATACCCATCATCATCATAGTCAAAAGGCATCTCTCTTATGGGGCCCTATAGTATAGTGGTCCATAGCATACTTCACCAGTATGGTACCTCACCTAGACCCAATCTACACCATATATCAGGTCCATGAAGTAATCCTACTCATTACCCTCGATGTGGTATATTAGCTTACCTCAGATCAGAAGTTGCATGATCCTATGAACATCCTCCAATAGAATAAAAATCTCTCTATTTAGTAATAAGAAGGTATTTTTGGTAGGATCCCATCTCTTGATGAGAGCCACAATCATCACCACATCACATGGAAGGTGTTGGTAGTGTCTTATGGCCCCTATGCCCACATCTTCTATCTACCTCTACTCAACATCAGTTATCCTATCATGCACCTCTATGAATATCTTAGGGAATAAGTCCCTCATATGAATCCAATCATGAGCCTACATGATAATCACAAAAAATTTAATATTTCTAATATTCCCTCTCCTACTTGACACACACCCTTCACCTTTATTGTACCCATCCTTGTTAACCTATAATTTCTATATAAGATCCACTTTTTCCTCTTCTAACCCATTTTACACCCTAAAATTTAATTCTCTTCATAAAACCATCATATTATTTTTTAAAACATCATTTCCCTTGCCTTGTTTCCTTATGGGCTGACCCTCTTTTGGATAACCATTGATGGTTTAAGGAACTATCAACAGTCCCTAGGGGTATTTAGACCTCTAGTATTGACTATCAATGGTTGGGTCAACTGTCGATAGTCACTATGTGTGACCACTAGTGGTAAAACCCTACCACCTAACCTTGTCAACAAAATCCCTAATAAATCTAAACATGAAACAAATACACAAACTCCTAACTATTTACTTCTTATTTTCACTTACTCACCCTCCTCCAGCATTTGTTTACCCATTTTGCTCATTTTCACTTATAACTAAACCCAGGGCATCTAGGCTTAGGCTTGGTGTTTTCCCCAGCCTATTTTTACTTTCCCTAATCTTCTCTACCCTTTTCCTATACCTAAATTATTACCCTTATATAAAATTTAAAACAAACCCTACCTTATTCAATGATTGATGGCATGGTCTAATCCCTCTCATCATTACTCAGCCATGTCCTTGTCTTCCCTCCATCTCACTTGAACACACATACTCGATCAATTGAGACCTTCCACCTTAGCACACATGATTCTTCACATACCTAACCAAATCACTTAGGACACTAGGTACTATTCACCAGAATTCAATGAGTGAAAATAACTTCTTATTTTTACTTTTGATATTTAGCTTTTTAGGGTTTCACCTTAACCATCGATGGTTAGGGTAACCATCAATGGTTTCCCATTAAGAAACCCTAACCATAGATGGCTATGATCTCTCACCTTGTTCCAACACTCTTCCAAGTTAACCTTTCATCATCAACCTACCTCCTACCTAGAACTACATTTTGCCTGAAATTCTTCTAGATGTTCATATCCATGGAACTATGTAGGCAGTGCCTAATCACCTTATGCAATCAAACTTAGCTTGGACATTTGTTTGCTCCAACCCCACCTAACCTATATCACATCATTTCCACCTTGATGTTAGTTATTTTTGATTTGATCCTTTTGCATCTTTTGTGCTGAATTTATCTTATCCTTTGACAACACTGACCAAATTTTCCAAGTTGACTATTAGCATTTTACACCACGTCATACTCAACTTGATCATTTGGGTTATTTTTTAGGAACACTTCCTAACCTAGATACCTATAACCTACCTCAACCTTGCCTAGATGGCCTAATAGGCATAAATTGATCATCTATGACTAATATTATGGATTAGTTACCCTCTCTAGTATTTTTATAACCTGACCTTATTTTACAACATTGGTAATTTTTGTCATTGCATGATTTGGATATTGATCTTCGTCACTTTTTATGCATGATATCATTTCTCTACTACCTATCTTCTTTCATGTAACCCACCTTATACCAGCTATCAAACCTTGACCTAATTTTCTACACACCTCAATCATCTTCCAATTTGAGGAGGAATACCTTCTCTCCTACTCAAGGCAACTAGACCTAGACTTTGATTATCTTCTTATTTTTATTTTGTAGCTTGCCTAAAGCTACACAACAAAGAGGGAAAAATATAGACACTAAAACCTTCACATGATAATTTTTTAGTGTCACACTACCTTTATACCTTTATCTATACCCCTTTATAACTTAATGTTACCAAAATAGGCAACTTTATCCTCTATCAAATTGGTAACTTCCTTTATTTCATTTAGTAACTTTTGCCTATAAAAAAAGATGAGGAGGAAGAGAAAAAGGAGTAATCAGTCATTAGGCATTCAAGCTTTCTTGAGGGTATTCTACATGCATACTAGTGAGCAAGCATCATCACTAGAGACCCAAAACTTTATCAAAATCACTCTAAAAGGCCGAAAGTACCTTCACTCTAGTCACATCACTCCAGGATTCCTCCACTCAATTTCAAGTATTTTTTTACTTGTATTCATTGGTTTATCTAGTTTCTAATCCCTTTACCTTATTAGATACACCAATACCCCACTTTACACTTCCTAGCCTTGTATCCAACCTTTATTTGACCAAAGTCCCATTTTGTACTTCCTGAGTTATTCACCCATAACTTTGCATAGGTAACTACTGACAGTTACCTAACCACTGATGGTCATCTTTAACCACTAATAGTTAACCAACCATTGAAATTTTACCTTAACCACCGATGGTTCTCCTAACCACTAATGGTTTTTTGTGGCACCATTTTGTAGAAAGACTTTTTAACCCTTTTGCCTCAAATCAAGCTCTACTTCTATGTTCCCTCTGACCACAATATATTTTTATAGTTTTTTGGACTAGACCCTAACAATCCTCTCATCAAAACCTTATAATTTTATTTAATAAGAAATTTATCATTTTATTTTTATTATGCATTTAATTTTTTATCATTGAATGAAAATATCTTCTTTTATCATTTCAAACATGATTGTCATAAAATTGGAGTGACGTCCTCCTATCAAGCATTGTGCTTCTTAGATCTAGCACACGTCTAGGTAATCTACTAAACAAACCACCTAAAACCCCATTTCAAGTGTCTCTTATGAGTTGTAGGTTATTTATTCCTAGCCAAAGAGGATTTCCCACTTTTGTCTGGATTCACAAGCACATTTTATTAGGTATTCTTCTACACACCCTATTCCTAGCCAAAGCTGCATATGATATTTTTTGATATTCATGCATTATGTACTCATTTTATCATTGTATAGTCTCTTTTTTCCTATCTTCATGACTTATAATATGATATAATATTAATATACTCTAATTTTGGCACTAAGTAAGAAAAGAAGATGAATAGTCATAAATTAGAAATGTCCATATATACCTATGTTTGTAAGAAGAAAAGGGTTCCAATTTTGAAGATATCAATAGAGATTCATTTTTTTATGGTTACCAATATGATTTATTATTTTTTTTCCTTTCATGGATTCTCGTGTATAATGTTTGGTTACTTTCTATCAAATTAATACAAATTTTTTATTTATATTTATGAAATAATGGTTGTTCTTAGTTAATAAATAATGAAAGGTTATTATTTTAAATTACTTTTCTATTATATAAAATCTTTTATGAATATATTATTTTAATCTACACACATTAAGTATATCACAACTTTCCTTGTCCTTAGCATGTTCTAATGCTTTAGGAAACTTTGCTAATAGGTCTACAAGACCAATATTTGACATTATACCATACTAATTTTTTATTTTAAGATGGTTTTTAAATTTTATATAATAATTTTCATGCATTTTAAGTCTTTTAAATTCCCTATATAGTTTTTATAAGGTCAATTTCTAATGATAGTGTTTTTGATAGGCTTGACAATTCTAAGTTGTAGTGATGAAAAGTTGGATTCAAGTGTAATTTCATGAGATATTGATGCAATATAGTGCATGTAGTTGTTATTAATGAATATTAATTAATTATCATACTTTTTATAATATTTTTAGGTCAATTTAAGTGAAAAAAAATTGTTCTCGAAATGGCTTATTTATTTAGGATTGGACTGTGAGACTGCAAGTCAAGAAATTATTCTATAAGACCAATATTTTCCATTATACTTTGTGAGTTTTTTTAATTTTATTATGATATAAATATGTCATATGATAATTTTCATTTATAAATAGTCAATACAACTATATAAATATGTGTTTGAAGTCAAATTCCTTATGATTGGGTTTTTGAGTATTCTGGTAGTTCTGAGTGACCAAATTGCAAAGTTGTTCTTGAGCCATTATTGTCTAAGTGAATTTGTTCAAGTAGTCAAGTATTTTCATGAATTCATATATTATATTTATATATGTTTCATTTTTCATGGGATATATACTAAAGGATTTATTTAATTTCATTATTTCAAGATAGTTTTTGAGGTATACAGCCTAATAGGGTAGTCTATCATAAAGAGGGATTCAGGGTATGAACATAAAATGCATATCTACCCAAGATTGTAATAGATTATAATAAATCATTATAATTTTTTTTGAGTGGTTTTGTATGGTTGTATAAGGATATATATATCCAAGAACATCAAGTCTCAAAATCAAGAGAGTAAACCTAATGAAGTAGGTTTTCATTAGACCTAAAGGGTGAGTAAGACCAATGTTGGTCATTGATTCATAATTTACCAAGTGAATTAAAATGAAATTAAGGTAATATATATTATTCAAACATTTTTTTTATTTTTTATTTACATGAAATATAGTTTATCAAGCAATAGATAAATCAGATAGTGTTTGAGTACACACAGGTTAGTGTGAATAGTGTTAATGGAGTGTTTCAAGTGGTGGTTGGACCTAAAGGTGTTATGGACCTAATATGAGATTATTGGGGTATATTTGAGTAACATATGAATTTTTTATTCCATGTTTATATTTTTAAAGTGTTTTAAGGAAGATAAAGTGTAATAACATGTGACTAAGAAGGCCTAATAGATCTCCATAAAACTGAGAGAAGGAATGCAACCTATTGAGTTATGACCGACCTAAGATTGTAATTTATTATTATTTTAACATTTAATAAGGCCTATTATGTGTAAAATATAAGTTTTCAAGTGTGTGTTTTCAACAAAGAGGGATATGAGCAAGAATTTTATATAAATATAAGGTAGTTTTAAGCATATGAGTGTATGCTTAGAGGAAGCAAATGAGAAAGTAGATTCAGGAGTATAAGTAGGGAATTTAGAAAATTATAGGGGTGAATATGTATTTTCATGAATATATAATATGATGTTTTATTATGAATATCAAATTCATATGACTTAATCATTCTTGAAGAGACCTAGTTGAGTAAAGAGGCATAGAATATAGTTTGAGAGCGATAAGAGTATGAAGAGTTGAAGAGGTGGTCATCATCTATTGGTTGAGAAACATAGTATTATTAATTAAATCAAATAAATTAGGTGGTTGAATTAGTTCTAAGTCATATAGGGGGTTGGTTTCTCCTTACAAGTAGGTGCTTGTTAAAGCCTAGTCAATTGGGTCCTTGAATAGTTTGGGTTGGAGTTCCATGTGTAATTGGTGCTTTATTAAATATTGGTTTTTGTCTTATAAGATTATCATATATATAAAAATATCATTTGTTTTTATTCCAATTGAGGCTTTACCACATATATGTTGTGTTATCTTTTGTCATTCTCTTGTATAGTTGTTTATTCCTACTAGATTTATGTACTTGTATGAGTGACTCAAGAATGTTAAGTTGAATTGAATGAATGTTTTGAAGACTGATTCACCCCCATAATCATTGTGATTATAAAAATTGGTACCATATCTTTCTCCTTTAAATTATTCCTAATATCTTTAAGGTTATCCTAAGAAATAAAAGATGTCTAATGATCAAGAAGACAACATATATGATGAAGAAGTCTACTATGATGGTTAAGAAGAAGAAGCTAAAGTGGATCTTGAATCTAAGCTCATAAGTTACCTAGATTATTTGAAGATTCAAAAGAAGAGTAATCATGAGTCAATATCTATGATCAAGGATATTAAGGAACAAATATGTACCTTGAAGAGTGACTAGGTCAAAGAAACCAAAAGGGATGAAAAGATCATCAAGGATCTCAAGAATTGGTTAGAAGGTATTATTACAAAGTTTAGATCAAAATAAGTTGAGTATTATTATTTTTAGATAGAGATATATTATTTGAAGTTTTAGCATGATAATATCATAGACAAGATGAAGAACTATGATAAGTTTGAAAAGAGCACTAAGGCTCTATATGATATTTTGAGTAGTCAGAAGTCTATTAATGATAAGGTAGATCTTGATTTCAAATTAAATCAAAATGAGAAAAAAGAGAATATTAATTTGAAAATGAAGGTCAACATTAAGAATAATATGAATAAAAATTATGTTATATAGCCAAATGCCATAAGGTATGAAAATTCATTCAATGGTTAATGTTTCTCATGTAGTTAGTTTAGTTATAGAGTAAGAGAGTGTAGAAGATCCTCCAAGAATGAGTTGTCATAGGACCATGGGAGAAGGAATGATTATTCAAGAGATAATAAAAATAATGTTTTTTTCTAAAGTTGTCATAACGTGGTTCACATTATAGGTTTTTGTCCTAATAGAGTTAAATGTCCCTTAGGATATAACAAGGTATATGGAGCTCCTAAAGTGCATGATAAGGGTCAAAATTTTGTATAGAAATAAAAGACAATCAAGGTGATTCATGATTAGACTACTAGTCAAAATTGACTATTTACTAAGGTATAGCAAGGATCAGATATGAAAGAATATCAAAAACATGTGTTATTTGCATATATTGACAAGATGATCAAAGATAAGAATAAAAATGACAAGGTAATGAGTCAAATGCTTCATTTAAGCCTAAGTTGATTTTAAAAAGAGACTATCAACCTCATGATTATAAGATGGATAAGAAGAGTGAATTATATATCTAGGAATATCTTGATTTCATGGTGTTTTAGTGCCCTATGAAAAGGGGTGGCTCTATTAGGCTTCATGGATACATTATTCTATCAGTAGAAGCATGAGGTTGTAGTAAAATAAGGTTTCATCTCGAGAAGATTTTAGGTTTTCTATGTTTCAATAAAGGAGATAAAGATGGATATTATCCATTCCTAGGTTGATATTTTTTAGGTCAAAGTTCAGTCAATTGGTATATGAGAGGTAAGTTTTTGGTATATGTTTGTGTGAGTAGTTAAGCTAAATCTATGTTAAGAAAGGGTATTGGTGTCAATATGATAGAAGGAAGATGAGGATTTTTTGATAGTCCTATTGAATAATGTGTTGAGTTGTGAAGATAAAGGAGGAGTCCCTAATTCTATAGTTGGTGTCAAGAGTGTGGTAGCATATTGTGTTATCAATAATTTGATCTTCTTCAATAATGTTAAGAAAGGTAAGTGATCTTGAGTTTCTAGTTCATTTAAAAGATATATGCTTGGTCTAAGTGGGAGCTTGGTAACTTTGATTTATTTTTCAAGAGATTGGTTTATTTTGATATCAAAATAGAGGTATGAATGGAGTGTATGCACCTAAATCTACTCGCTTTATTTAACATCACTAATACAACTATTAGTTGACATTAATTCTACTTATCTGATTTATCCCCTTTAATCTTGTTAATTTATCCCCTTCCTAATATTTTGTCTAATGTCCTCCTTTATTATTCTTCATTTATTAACTATAGTGTTATCCCACTTCTTCATCAATTCCTCTAATCATCTCTTAATCTTATGCTAATCTATCTTATCTATTATTTTGGAATTTTAAATTCCATGGCCAACTTACCCACCTACACTAGCCTACTCCTAGGCTCTCCTATACCCCTAGTCCCTAATCACTTACCTAATCCCTATCTAATCCCCTACCTAATCCTTATTAACCACTCCTAATGAATTTTAGAATTACCTAATTCTAGAATCCTCTATATTCTCACCCCTCCTATCTAGAATCTTCTAAATCTAGAGGATTCTAAGTAATTTTAAATTCCTTTTAGTTCTCCACCCTAGATCACCATGATCTAACTTTGAATTGCAACCATTGATTTCTCCCTCCTTATTCTATTTAAACAAATCCCTTCTTCCATGGAAGATGTTTATCATCAATCTACTCACTCCATGCCAATTTGATCCATAATCCATGATCAAGCAATCATGATGTCAAAAATTTGAGTCCATGGCAATCTCCAATCAATCATCCATTTGAGATCATTGAAGAAGGCTAGCTAAAACAAGGGATTGGTAAGTTTTATCATATGGTTCCAATTTGTTTCCATAATCCTTCCTATTAGTTAGTTTGTTATTTTCAATTTTTAAACTATATGTTTTATGGTAATTTAATCTATTGAGCTCGAAACTCCTACTACATTTTGGAAACCATAGTGGGATCGGGTTATCATTTTTAACTAATATTTGATTGAGAATTATGATAATTATGATTTCAAGAAAGAGTTAAGACAAGTTTGGTAGCTCTAAGTTTTAAAATGTTTCATTTATAATTATTCCCTAAGTGAGTGGCAGTATCTTGCCCTACTAGTGATCAACGTAAGCATTTTGATATGGTTCATGTCATTATATTATATTGACTTCCTCTACTCTGTGTAATTTTTTTACATATTTTTTTTTATGTTAGGTTGTGTTGCTTTAATTACATCAAATAAATAGAAGTCTTGAAAAACATAATATTAATACCAAAATAGTTTAGTGTTTTCTATCCAATGGTCCACTTGCCTTATAGAACATTATTCATGGTAGATGCCTCTATGTTACATTAAGTAAAATAATATAAAATATATGTTTTTGGGTATCTATCCTTAGATTTATTATGTTCTTAGCATCTTTTGTATGTCTACCAGGATGATAGCAACCACAATTTTTGACAAAATCTAATTTTAGCATGCTTTAACAAAATATTTTTTTAAACGGATTAAGTGTTCTATGATCAATTATCCCCCTTCATCATAAAGAAATCTCTTATTTTCATTAGATAAGATTTAACCTTCACATATATCAGGGATACACATATACACCTCATGAAAAACCTAGATTAGGACAATGTATTCATAATAGGCTTTTCATTATAGGAGGTAGGATAAACCCCTAAGAAGCCATTAAGTACAAAGGGGGTTGAGATGGTTTAATTTATTTCATAATGGTCTTAGACCTACATCCTCACCTAAAAATCTATTAGATGGTATGAGTGTTAAGTGACACACCCTTGAATTTACTAATCATAAGTTTGGGGTATGCTTGCTTGGGTGGGTGTTGTGCTAAACTAGTGTTATTTGTGAGCCAAGTTAATGTTTACCCAAACCTATACATGTATATATAGGTATTTTCAAAATATAATATTATATATCCTTGTCTCATCATTTGTATCATATTGTACATCCCCATCTCATCATCCTCTTGTCTATATTGTCTTTGTCCTATCCCATCTTCCACCTTAGATTCATCCCCTCCTAGTCTAACTATATCCAGTCATAATTAATCATATCCCACAACTTACATATATTAATAACCACTTGTCATTAAAATTGCATGCTTATTATACTCTATTCATAATCCATCATTTGTTTTGACCTGGCCTTCACCTAGTCACCTCATCCCCCATCTAATCTAAATTCATCCTATCTTATCCTAGTTGGCTTTTTAGGTCACACCCATGTCCCAACCATCCAAATCTCATTTAAATTACCCTTAGTATTTTTATAACCACATATCTATACTTGTCCTTGTCCCATCAATCACCTTCATTACATAATCCTATCCCATCCAATCTTGAGAAAAAAAATCCAAGGCTTGAGCTAGTCCTCTTATTACCCATCAATATCATCCTGTTTATCTCAATTTTAGTTTATTTTCTAAGAATAGAATTAGTAAGAAACTAATTATGTGTATGGTAGAATAACCTATTTATTTTTGCATGAATGGTCTATATTATTGTGAAGAGATCCTCTTTATATTGGGAAGAATGACCTGTAGATAAGAAAACACTAAAGCAAAGGGGTTGTTAGATGGATAGTAAGTTGGATTGCCTAATAGGAGCTAGATCCAAGAAGTGTGATCTTACTAAGAGGTTATCAATCCAATATTTTAGAATAGTTAAGTTGAAATAAATAAATAAATAAATATGAAATAATTTCATCAAATGATAGAAAATATTGAAAGGGAATGCCATAAGAAATAAATGTTTGATAAAGGAAATAGACTAATTATAGCAATAGGTGGGTCAATACTAATGCTAAATAGGTTAGGTTGGATGCTAAATAGGTTAGGTTGGGTTCAAAAAATAGGTTTGGACATTGGAATTTGGTTGAGGGTAAGTAGGTAGAAATAGATTGTTCTTATTTCTTACCATAGTGATTATTAATGATCAGGATGACCATCAGTGGTTAAGGGTGACTATCGATGATTGTTGTGGGTTCTAAGGATATTAAAAAAAAGGATATATAATGGGTATAATAGGATGATGAAGGTATATTCAAGGTTAGGAGGTTAGAGGGTAATAAGGAGAAGGGTATGGTTCAGGTAAAGATGTTAGAAAATAAATAATTAAAACTTGAAATAATAAATGTACTTCACTCATTGTATGATGGTTGAAGATGGGCTGAGAAGCAATTTTGATAGAGTAATAAGTCTCTATTATAATAGTTGGTTGGCTGGAAGGAAGACTTAAAAATAAGTTCTTGATGAATAATCTCTTGATAACTACCAGTTGACAGCTTAATTGCCTAATTGTTAAAATGCTTATATGCTTGGATGAATGGATAAATCGATCCTTTTTCACCTCCTCCTATATTTTATAGGAAAAGAGAGATGGAGGTAGAAGGTTCCATAAGAGGTTTGGTTGATGGTTTCAATGTTTTATGATGTGTTAGTTTGTCGTCTATATTAAATTTTGAGGTTCTAGCTTACACACAACTCAAGTTATCTTTTTTTAGATGGGGAAGACCTATCTATCGATGATCAAGGTGACCATTGGTGGTCAAGGTGACCATCAGTGGTCAAGGGTTGGAGAAAGTGGGTTTAAAAGGGTAGGTTATTGATTTGGTTTAGCTAGTTAGCTAAACTAACTTAGGGTCATGGTCGAAGGTTGGTTAATGGTCTAATCTTTAGGTGTTTCAACATCTAGAACCATCATGTGTGGTTTTATAGTGTCTATATTTTACTCTTTTTTATTATCTAGTTTGTGTTAACAAGCTGTAAAAAAAAATATTATAGATCAAAGGTTTGGTTACCCTGAGTATTGGAAGAGGTGTTCTCCCTCAAACCAAGAATTGATGAGGTGAAATTGAATCAGGTACAAGTTTGGAAAGAAGTTTATGGTGAGTCACAAGGTTTATGACAATGGTGGTTAGGAATTTAAAGTGTAAACATTCACACAAAATATGAATAAGTGTGATAGTTGAGATCATGCATAGATGAAATTGTCATAATTGGTAAAAATTAGGTTGGTGATGAGGGGACTAGGTTATAATGTTAGGAATAGCTTATTAGGTTATCTTATCAAGTCTTCTAGATAAGGTTGGTGTTTTCATAGGTATCCAAGGTAGGAAGTGATCTTAGGAAAAACATAAATGATTGGGTGTGCACCAGGTAGTATAAATTCAAATGTTCAACATGGAATTTTTGGTCAGTGTAATTAAAAATACCAAGGTAAGGTTCTCACAAATGTGTGATAGTTTGGGCCCAAATGGCCAATGTCAAAGTGGATAGGGTGATTAGTATGGTAGGTAGAGAAGGTAATCTCCAAAGGTTGTCAATGAGGTATTGGTTCCAAAATTTGAGAAGGTTAACATCCTAACCATTAACAGTCAAGGGTCTTGAATATGACTAACAATGGTCACCTTGACTATTGATGATCAAGGATAAAACCCTAAAAGTATATAGGTTAAAAGTGAAAAAGGTGAGTCATTTTTACTCATTTACTTTTGACTCTTGACTCTATGTACTTGGCATTTTGGGTTTTTGGCATTTTGCATAAGAGTGCATATGAGGTAGTTTCTAATTGATTGATTGGGTAGAGATGATTACTGAGATGGACCAAGATTTGAGCTAAGGATGTAGGGAGGATAGGGGTGTAATCAAGTAGTGGGGCATAGGATTCTTCCTTGATGATGGTCATGGAATGAGGTAGGGGTTGCATTAATTTTGTATATTAGATTTATTTTGGTCATTTTTGATTGAATTTTGTTGATTTTTGGTTGGTTTAGGGAGGGGTTTGAGTTTTCCCTAGGTATTTAGGTTGTAGGTTATTTTTTGTTGAATGCATGGGTGAAAATTAATTTTTAATAGTGGGTTAAGTGGAGGGATGGTGAGGTAGATATTAGGAGGTTTGTGTAGGTTGGAATGGTGTTTAGGGTAGTTTTTAGGTAGGTTAGGGCTGGGGTTTTCCACTGGTGGTCACACATAATGATCTTCAATGGTCATACCCAACCATCAATGGTTGATGACCATCGACCAAATGGGATCTTGACTATTGGCAGTTAGAGTGATCATCTATGGTTAACCAAATGGCTAAGTATTTTTGATGAAATAAATTGGTGAGTTTAAAAAAAATTACAACTACAATGTTAAGGGTAGCTTGGGTTTAGGGTAGGTTAAAAATTGGATGTAAATGTTTGTATAGAGAAAATAGGTGAAACTAGGTAGGTGAAATGGGGTGAAAGGACATTGTACATGGGCAAAGTAGCTTATATAAAATTAAGTGTGTTTGATATATTGAAATTTTCAAGCATGAGATTAGATCTAGATGTGAGATTGGGTTCCTTAGATATTTGTAGAGATCCATTGTGAGATGATAGATGAGGATTGGGCTCACATGGAGAGGTTAAGATCAGAGTAATGATGTACTACTAGCACATGCTATAAGATGTAGTGATGATTGTGGCCCTCATCAAGAGATGGGATTTGACTATGAACACCTTTCTCCTACCAACTAGTGAGATGACTATCTTGCTAGAGGATATATATATATATATATAGGATCACACAACTGCCCATTAGGGGGGAGCTGATATATCACATTGAGAGAGATGAGAGGGATGAACTATTAAAGTAGCTATATGTTGATGATTATACATTTTCTAAGTTCCATGAAGGAGAGTTTAATTATATACCTTTATATCAGAGGGCTAGGGATGATAGCAAGTTTATGACCATGATAATGATGCTAGTCTCATGTTTTATAGTGTTAGACTCAAGTAGTGGGATGTTTTTGTATTTATTGTTAGGTGTTTTGGTAGAGATTTTGATGGGTCTCATAGTGTTTGGGTGGGAACCTATTCTATTAGTATAAATATAGGGAGTTGTGGGGATTTATATCTCACAAGAGGAAAAACATTAGTGTGGGGTTCATACTACATTATTGGGCCTATGAGCACATCTGGGTTCTGAGGTCAATGGGGATACCATGGGAGGGATATGCCTAGATGGACTTTAGGGTGGGTTTTATGTGGTGGAGGAGTGATTACGTGCTCATAAGACCTATGCTCATAAGACCTAGAGGATCTATACAAGAAATTGACTAGTTTAGAGGGGCACTAGATGCCTTGGTGGTTGGAGATGTGGTTTGGAGGCCATATGTTAGATTTTTGAGGTGGGCCCACAATACTCAGCATATTTATCAATGTAGAGATATAGGTGTATTTTTTAAAGGAGAGAGCGTGAGACTAATATTATCCATTTTGATAGGGTTCGCAGGTAGTTTAGCTTGATGTAAGGGATCCTAGGTCTATTATTGAGGTATAGGTGGGAGAATGTCAAGTTTTTGCTTTTAGAGCCATAGTCAATGGAGATGATTCTTAATCATGAGGAACTACCTTCTAGAGGAGAGATTAATGATTTAGGTTATGTTGATAGCTATGTGGCATGGTATTAGGCCCTCTATATAGTGGTATATTTTACATGGGATGACAGGGGTAGGAAGCCTATAGATTTGGACCTAATTGGTGGGGTCCATAGGTACAGGTATGGGGAGGTGGCCCTAATGGATAGGTAGGAGTGGTGCTAGCCACTATATAGGTGCAAGTCATAAATTTATAAGGTTAGGTGGATATATTATAAGGATAGGTTACTACATTATAGGGCTAGACAACCACTATGATGGGTGAGAGGGACTAGGTTAGGGCTACACTAGTCTAGGTTACCCAAGAGTGAGATGCTCTAAGACAAACTAGAGGAGCAGTAGTAAAACCAACAGGTCTAATAAGGAGCATTGATAAATAGAGGTATATATCTATTGTATAGTAGTTATGATATTATGAGGTGATAGTCTTCATGCACTACCCAGTAAAATCCTAATGGGGTGAGTATATATCTAGCTTAGTGTGTGGTACCAATGTGGCTACACTAGATTAGTAGGTCACATTTATAGCTAGACAAGTAGGCACCTTAATGGGGTAGGCACTAGGTAGAATTGGTGCCCTGAGGGCATAGGTTATGATATGATATGCATAGATGTATATGATTTTGATATTAGCTTGTGAGCTGATGTAGTGAGATGTGCGTGTTTTGAGAGAGAGATGCACATTATTACATGTAATATTTTATTTTGATGAAATATGATGTATATGATGTGATGATGATATATAGATGCGATTTTATGTTTTATGATTCATGGTTTTGATGTTTATAGTTTATTATGATTATGCTTATGAGATGTAGACCCACTATCTTAGAAATGTGATGATTATGGATGATGTTTATAACAAATGGTTATATATGATTATGATGATGTGATGCTTTATTTTATATATGGATATGATGTTTTGATTATGGTTATGATCATGGATATGTGATGTGGGTTATTATTATTGATGTGATGTTATGATTTATAGTTATTTTGTGAATGATATCACATAAAGTAAGTTAGATAACAAAACTAGATGTGGGAAAAGAGATGAAAAATAGGAGACATGCATCTAAGTGAATATGTGAACCAATTATGAGAGGATAAGGAAAAGGCATGATGTTTACTCATTAAAAAAAGACAAAACAATACCTGAAGTTAGATTGGTGTAAGGAACATAAGCCATTCAAATGCTTCACATTAGCATGTGTTGGCTGGTAAAAAGGTGTCTTGATCACATCATGTCAAATAAACTCATGAATCCCTTGATTTTTAGATGGGTACAAAAGGGGATATGGATGATATATGGTGTGAGGGGTAGTATAACCTCTTATGGGTTGGTTTGCCCTTTTATAGGTGACCTAGGAACCATAATAAATAGTTCCATGTTTTAATGCAGGGTGTAGACTGATTGATGCATGAAGTCTACCAATGGTATATATGAAAGCTAATTATAGTTTTCTTGGGATAACTTGTTCTAATTTTTATATTATGTCTTTTTATTTCTTTGTTTTAATAGGTTTGTGATAATAATCAATGTGAGAATCCTTAAATGGTTGATTTTGAAAAAAATAACTTATCCATCCTTTCAAGGAATGGTCAAGGTTTGGATTCATTCATCTTGGTAGCTGTATTTCAAGGGAGTGGTATATCTTTTATATAATTTTGGTTTTGGATAGCTATCCTTCAAGGGAGCAGTCTACATGCTAGAGATATTTTACCCAAGTGATACTTAGGTATCCTAAATTAGTTTGAGGCTAGTTTAGACACGGATAATTCTATATAGACTTGGAGGTTTACCTTTATGAGGGAAAAACCTAGAGCATAAGAATGTTAATGATAGGTTCAAGGAGTTGTTTTGAGAGATAATGACCATGAGATTTCATTTGATTAGGGACAACAATTATCCATGAGAACCATGCCATGGATAAAGCTGTGGTACCCATATTTAAGATTAGGCTATGACTATGATGGTAAATCATATGATTTTATGTTGTAATTTTTTGTCCTTAATTGGATAGGATGAAGGTGTGAAGAAGGTGAAAATATCATAAATCAAGAGATGATCTTAAGTTAGACAAAAGGTGAGTTTGATCCTTGTTTAACAAAAGAAGGACTAGGTATGAACCATTGAGAGGCTCAAGTTATAATTTACTTTCAAGAGAGGAAAAATTATAAGCTTCTAATCCATACTTGTGGTTTATGATGTAGGGTCCAATCTAATTAAAAGAAAACTTACCTCACTTTCTTTTCTCCATATTGGTCACCTATTGGTTTTCTTTCAGTATGAGGTCTTTAATGTTTAATTCTGATTATTTCAAGTGCTTGTTATAAGCATGCTTGACTCACTCTTGATAGACATGAATATGGTTAAGCATAGCTAGGGGTACTCATCAAGTATCTCAAGTCATGCTAGATTCTCTTGATAGTCTCTCATAGAAATGATGTCTTGCAAGGATATGCAAAGAAAGGGAATCTAGACTTCAAGAGTTAAGACCATCTCTAATCTAAAGACCATAGAGAAAGGGAAGGCACCCATATAAGCAAGACCATCTCTAATCTAAAGACCATAGAGAAAGGGGTGGCACCATAGAGGCTTGAATACGAGTGCAATATGACTACAAAGTAAATGGGATGTGTAAGGGCCAATCCTGACCAGAAGTATTGACCATTTTGGTTAAAATCTTGTTGAGGGTTTTGTTAGAGGCTTCCACATATCCATTTTATTGTGGATGATAAGGCAAGGAAAATCTCAACTTGATACCAAATGCATAATAAAGACCTTGGACTTGTTTTTTTTTGAAATATTTGCCATTATTGGTGATGATCTTATGGGAAACACTAAAATGATAGATGATATGATGATTGATGAAGTCAACTATCTTGTCATCTTTGGTTGAGATGAGAGGAATAGCCTCCACCCACTTGGTGAAATACTTAGTGGTAATGATGATGGAGTGGTGCAACTATGAATAATGAGGATTGATTTCCCCAATGAGGTCTAGTCTCCATTATGAGAAGGGCCAAAAGTCATTGGATACTTGAAAGCTATGGGCTGGTGCATGATGTAAATTGGCATTATATTAACATTTAACACACTTCTTCACATAATCACAATAGTCTTGGTTGAGGTTGGGCCAATATTATCCAAGTTAAAGGATCTATTTAGAAATAGCTAGACCACCAAAGTGTCCCTCGTAGATCCCATCATGAATTTCCTTGATAGCATGGGAAGCTTCATGGTTACATAGGCAACATTTAAGGAATCTATCAAAACCATATTTATAAAGGATTCCCCCTAATATGGTATATTGAGAGGTACTCTAAACAAAGTCTCTTCAGGTATCCCTAGAGAGGTTGGGAGGAATTATGTTGAGGTTGAGGTATTCAAAGGTTTACTCATACCAAATGTCCAATGGGGATTCTTCCATACTACAAATGGTAGGGAGGTTAGATTGGATATAAGAGGGTGTGATAAAATGATGAATAGTGATAAAGAGATTATAATCAAAAGGCATCTATGGGATCTAAGAAGCAAGGGAAGCCATTGGATCCATGAACTTGTTCGTAGATCATGGAATAAATTGGATAAGGTAATGATCAAATGATGCTAAGAGTACATCTACTTGTCATTTGTACTATTTCAAGACATCATTTTTACATTGGTAGGATCTATTGACCCAGCTAACCATAAGTTGAGAATTGCTAAAGACATTAATTATCTTAACTCCCAAGGCTAGAGTGGTCTAGAGACCTATTACTAGGGCTTCATGCTCAAACATATTATTGGTACCCTCAAAATCAAGTTTAAAAGAAAGAGGAATAGGTTCACTATCAAGGGGAATGAGAATAACTCTAGCCCCCCCCCACCATGCTAGAATTTAGAGCCATTGAAGAACATGATCATTTGGTAGGTGACATCCTCTTGAGAAAGAGTCATGATGGACTCATCTAGAAAGATAAGAGGAAGTGGTTAGATGTCAGTCAAAGGAGCTTCATCCAATTCATCGATAATGACTTTTTTTAATTATCTTCTATTGGATAAACTCAAGGTTAAACTTAGCTAAGATCATGAGCCACTTAACCATACATTGGTTTTGGTATGGTTTAGAGTGTATGTAGGATCATGAGCCACTTAACCATATGTTGGTTTTGGTATGGTTTAGAGTGTATGTACTTGAGTGGGTCAGTGTTAGTGATGACAAAAGTTTTATGATTGAGGAGGTAATGATGAATTTTGGAAGACACAAAGGCTAAGGTGAGGTAAATATTCTTAGTATGGGTGCACCAAGTCTCATACTCTATAAGTGTTTGACTTATATAGTAGACAACTTGTTATTTATTTTGTTCATCATGGTGAGAAAACATTGCCCCTAAGGAATGGTCAGTGGTAAAGATATAAAGGAAGAAGGGTTGGTCTTATTTAGGAGGGATATGAATGGGTGGAGAAAGAAGGTATTATTTGAGTAAATAAAAGTCTTGTTGATAGTCTTTATTCCACTTCAAAGATGTATCTTTCTTGAGAAGATGGTGAAAGACTTGACATTTATCTGATAATTGAGAGATGAAGTGATGGATGGATCGGAGCTTCCTCCATAGACTATAGAGTTTATTAAGGTGGGTTCAATGTGGCATGTTGAGGATAACTTTGAATTTGGTAGGGTATACTTTGATTTTTGTAAGAGAGATAATAAATCCAAGAAGCTTTCCAAATATGACCCTAAAAATACATTTTTTGGGGTTGAACCAAACATAGAAATGGATTAGATTCTCAAAGATAATTTTGAGAAATTCTATATGATACTTTCAATATTTTGATTTCCCAAAGAGATCAGTGATATATTCCTCTATGATTTTGTGGATGAGATCAAGGAAGATGTAGGTCATCTCACATTGGTAGGTTGTTCTAGTATTCTTCAGACCAAATGGCATGACCCTATAGTAAAAGTTTCCCCATAGGGTGATGAAGGAATGATTATGTTAATCCTTAGGGGAAATCAAGATTTGATTATATCCTAAGAAACCATCCATGAGAGATAACATCTAATGATCATCTATAAGATCAACAAGTTGGTTGATGCTAGGCAAAGGGAAGTCATCCTTTGGATAAGCAAAGTTGAGGTCATGAAAGATAATATAGAGGCAAATTCCCCTTATGGATTTGGTGATGGGAATGATATTGGAAACCCATTAGGGATATTACTGTTTTGGATGAAGTCGACAAATAAGAGGCATTGAAGCTCTTCTTTGACTAAAAGGGTGATGCAAAGGTGTATCTTATGAAGTTTTTGCCTAATAGGGTTTACATTAGGATGGATGATGATGTTGTGGAGAGATATGAAAGGGTCAATTTTTGGAATATCTAGATATACAAATCAAATGCTATTTTTTGGTCATGAACAAAAGAAGGGTAATCCTATTACTCCAAAGAATCTAAGGATTGATTGATCTTTACAATGCAAGGGTTATCTTGAGTACCCAAGTTGACATAGATAGTGGATTTTTCATCATGGTTTAGTTCTTAAGAGGAAGGAATGTGTGGTTTGAATAATCCCCTACAATAAGATAGCTAAGAATAGAATCATCATCTTCACATTGGATGGTGTAGATGGTAGGATAATTGTTTTCTACCATTTCAGGATGAATCAAAGGAAAGGTTTTAGTTGGGATACCCTTTTGATAGGTTAGAGGGACCAAACTAATGGTATTGACTCAAAAAAAGTTAAAAGGGATGGTTTTAAAATCCTTAAATTTTGAAAGAGATGGGGTTGGTGAATATGGAATGTCCTCATTAATTGTGGTAATGAGTATGGGTGAATTTTTGGGTTCTTTTGGTGGGACAAACCCAAGGCCAACTAGCTCACAAGGTTTTTGGGTTTCGATCAAAGGTAACTTGTTGGTTCCATGTTCATAATGGATAAGTCTAAATACATTCTAGGTACACCTATGAAGGTACAATTTTTCAAATTATGATTTGTCAAAATAGGAGAAATTAGAGGTAAATGGTCGAGTAGAAGAGGTGATAGAGAAAGCAAGAAGCAGATGATCAAGCCCCCCATAGATGAAGTTCATTTGGTGGTTAAGAAGTTTGAAATGAATGATGGTTTTGATATTAAGATCATAAAAAAGATTATGGTAAATATTCCCATACTTTTGAGAAGTAGGGAAAGTATCCAAAGCCAAAAGATGATATTTTCTTAATGAGATATGTTAGAACATAGGTTCTAAGGGTTCCTTTATAGGGATCTAAAAATAAGGGATAAATGAGCTTAGTGAAGCTTCATAAATGGAAGGGGTAGAGTTATTGTTGGTTTGTCATAATGTGGATGAGGGAGGAATAAGAAAATCATTGGGTTGATATGTTATGTTACAAGATGTGAAAGGACTAGGGTTAGCTTGTATGGTGATGACCTAACCCTCATGTTCAAACTTGATACATCAATGCAACGTGGATGGGACACAACTCATAGAGATGATCCAAGGGAAAAAAGTAATACATTATATTAGAACATGCCTTATATGACATAGAAGAAATTTATAAGTTTGTGAGGTCCTAAGAAGATGTGGAGGATAATTTTTCCCAAGGTTGTGGCCATAGTATCATTAAAGGAATAAAGGACTATTGCAGTTTCTAAAATGATATTCTTTGGAGTTAGTCATAAGCATGAGAGGAGATAATATTAATATTATATCCCCCATCAATAATCACCATTTTTATGTAGGTTTGATTTAAGTACACAGTGATGAAGAGAGGTAGATCTAGATCCTTAAGATGAATAGAGGGTATCTCTGAATCCTTGAAGGTGACAAGGGTGGAGAGTTGAAGAGATATGACAAAGGTTATAAGAGGTTGAGGGTATTTGGTTTAGACCTATATAAATTATAGGGCCTCTATCAGTGCTTAGGATTGATGGGGAAAGGTGTTGACTAGTTCATATAGGCTCATCTTCAATAGTGTTTAGTGAAGTTATTTCAAAACTACTTGTTGGATAGATTCAGAAGGATTGGAGGGAGAGGCACCCAAAATGGATATGTTGGGTTCTACTGAAGGTGAACGTGCTTGAGTCTAGTTGGAAGGTTGAGGAGTGGAAGGATATGTCTATGGAATGGACACTTTGGCCTTTTTCTTATCATTATCCTTTTGTTGGGCCTGCGATCGGGTAACCATATGGATAGTGTAAATGTTGGGATAGAAGGTTGCTTCAGTTCCTCCTCATTCTTGGATGAAAGTATGGGAGTGGGTAAGTTTTGGATATATTTTTTAGTGGTATGGATGATAATGGTATTGAGAGAGATTCATTCGATAGTAGATCATCCTCATCCTATAAGTTATGGATAAGTACTTGGAAAGCTTTGTAGTCCTCTATATCATATCCAGGTGTCCTATGGTATGAGTAAATTAAACTATCATTAAACCAAGATGGTTTATGAATTGAAAGTTCAAAGGTTTTGATAGGTGGTAGGTTTAATAAAGAATTTTGTAACAACATTTGTACAATGGTTGAATAAGATTTGAGCAAAGGTGTTAAGGGTGATGGGCTTTGGGTTTTTAGTGTGGGAGCTTTCTTAGAAGTAGGCTTCATCACAAGAGTTGTGCATGTTAAAATATTTTTGGTTGGTGGGTTTGATTTGGTTTGTTTGGTGTTAGATGGTTTTGAGGTGGAATGTTTTAAGTTGAAAGATTTGGAGATGGGTGATTGAGATGATGAAGTTTTGGAGATAGGGGGTAGGTAGAGGTAGATCGTTTGGTTAAGAATGTTGGGGAGCTTGATGTTTTGGAGGGGGTAGGTAAAGGTAGAATAAAAGAATGAAGTTTAGATTGGGTATTTTTGGGAAGGTTGGCCTTCTTGATAGAAGTATGAGCTCCTAGGATGAAAGAAGGATGCAATCCAAAGATACAAGGTAAGAGGGATGTGGATGGCATAGTTCTTGTTTTAGGTAGGAGTTTGGGTGGCTCCACCTACTTGGTTGGTTTTTTTAAGGTTTTATTTGGTGGAATAGATTGGGTTAATTTCAACTTCAAATATGGATGGATAAGGCTAGAAGTAGGAAGCATTCCTAGGTTCTTCATAGGTTTGATTAGAGGGGTGTAAGGTGATTTGATAATTTTGGATGGTTCTTCCACAGTTTTGGGGAAAAAGGTTTTTGATCAAGGGGTTGAGGTGATTATAGGTTTAAGGGTAGATGTGATTGGATATGGGGTGGATGAAGGTGACGTCAAAGGTTTATGATTTTTTTGATAGGGGAACCCAAGATGGTGCTAAAAGGTGGCTCAATCTATATTTGGTTGAGAAGAGCATTCTAGGCATTGGACCAGTCTAGAGAAGGGTTTGTAAATTGGTTTAGTTCCTTGGGCATTAGATTCAAAGATTAGGTCCATAGTTTTAGGTAAGGGAATGACTTATTGACCCTTATCTGATGAAAAGTTCCAAGATTTAGGAGGATGTTTCCTCCATGGAAGGAGTATATAGGGTGATCTCTCTTTATGGAATGGTTTCCAAAGAGTGAGTGGGTGGTTCCATGATGGGGTAGGAAGGTGTGATGGTAATGGTTACCTCTTCTGTTATTTATATCAAAGGAGAGGTGGGTAAGTTTGTTATCTTACCAAGTGAAGGAAAGTAAGTGGTTTCTTCCTTTGTTTGGGTATCCAATGGGTGATTCCACCACTTCAATAATTAGAATGGAGAAAAAAGTAGATAATGTAGTGGTTTCCTCAATTATAGGTTCACTAATAATTACATTGACTGTATAGACCTCATGAGCATGAGATGATTTTGGTTTTTTTTCATCGTGGTTGGTAGAACGGGCATGATTGGGAAAGGGTTTTCAAATGATGTCTATTGACTAATTCAATGGTACGTTGGTATTTTCCAATGAAAGTTCTCCTTTATCAATCAAGTTTTGGACAATGGTTTTGAACGTGTTACACCTACTAACATCATGTCCAATGACCTAGTGAAAAGCACATAGATCATTCTCATTATACCAACTAGGCATAGGGCAAGAAGTATCAAATTATTGAGGATGTTTGATAGGGGGAGGCCATATGATTTTGGATTTGAGAAACTTGTTCAAAACTAAGGCATAAGACTCCCCTAATGGAGTGTATTATTTTAGGGTGTCCCAATTTTTATTTTGGGTTTGTTGATTGGAGGAGTTAGAAGATTTAGTTTGGTTGGGTTGGTTGAAAACTAGAGGTGGAGTAGTTTTAAGGACAACCATGTTTCTAGTTACCTTTGGTTTAGTGGTATGGTGGTTAGATTAGTTGGTGGTTTTAGATGGGGAAGGGTCAATGGGTTTGAATTTATAGTTTTTATTTCTTAGTTTCAACTTCCAATCATTGATGGCTCTAATTTATAGTTTGTGTGCCATGGTGAAAGCCTCATCAAAATTCATAAAGGTTTAAACCTATAGAGTCAAAATGATATGGTTGGAATAAGCTCAAGATAAAACTTTATTCAACTCAAGTTGGGGAAAAGAGAAAGAGATTTGGTTGATAATACCTCTCCATTGAGCTATGAAATTAGCAATTGATTTGTCATCAAATTACCTAATGGAGTAGATGTTAGTGATGGAGACCTTCTTAGATATATCTATCAAAAAATGGTCTAAAAATGTTTGGATGGGTTGGGAAAAGGAAAATATGGAGTGCTTAGTGATAAAAATATACCAATCTAATGTTGGTCTAGATAAAGACATAAGAAAGGTACAAAGGAGAAGAGCATCATCATAGGAAATCAAGTAGAAAGAATGCTGAAACACTCTTAGGCATTATTGGGGGTCTTTCTTGCTTTAAAATTTATAAAATCTAAGTAGTTCCCATTAAGGAGGGTAAGGTTGCATGGGGATAGATGGGTGAATAGGTTCATTATAAATTTTATTGTAAGATAAGAGGTTGTGATTCCAAGAGATAGATGACTCTAGGTTGGTCGTTTTATCCATCAACATTTTGACTAAATTTTTTTGGGGTTTGGGAGGTCCATAATTATATGGTAAGTTTTGCTTGGGTTGGGTGGATGCAATATATGGATAATTGGTATAAGTTTGACAAGATTCCAAATGTTAGTATGTAGTCATGGAGGGTTGTGATGCTACCACATAAGGGTTAATGGGCACAAGAGGTTGGGTAGAAGGTGCCACATATGTGTTATAGGCATAAGATGTTGGGTGGAAGATGGAGCTATGTATCCTTATGGATTAATAATATAACATGGGTAGGGTGTCATAAGTATTTGTTAAGGAGTTGATGTGGGTTAGTTTAAAGGTATGATATTGATAGATTGGGAAATTGATATGGATTGGGTTGGAGGTACGGATGGGTTAATTGGTTGAGGGTGAGTGATAACTATGGTATTGATAGGTGGAAGGGTTGAAGATATAGAAAGAACCACATTTTGAAGTGGTGTGGAGATTGGTGGGTTGCTAGTGATAAGGGGATTAGTGTCAATATGTGTGGAAGATATCCCCATGGTAGGTGGAGCATAGGTAAAAAAGGGTGAGTTTGCCCCTATGTTGGAGAAGTTATTGGTTGGTGTAGGGGGTGTTTGGCTATTGGTTGGGTTGTTTGATTGAGTTTGGATGGAGGTAATGGATTAGTTATTTATGGAGGAAGATGTTGTATTGATCATAAATTGGGTAGAGGTAGTGGCAAAAAATGTGTATCCCATAATATAGGGAGGCATCCCATAAGGTGGATCACTAGGAGGAACTAAATTAGGGGTGTGATGAGATAGGGTGTTGAGGTAATGTTGGAGGGATATGAGGTTGTTATCAAGGAAAGTGGAAAAAGTTTCATCACCTTGGATAACTATCCAAGGTATGGTAGGGTTGGTAGAATTATGGGGAGAACCCTCAACATCTAAGGTATACTCCATGGAGGAAGAAGAATTGGAAGGTGGCTCTTAGTTGGTTTGGTTCCTTAAATATTGTCTAGTAAAAACCATATGAGAAGTAAAAAGGAGTAAAATAAATCTCACCACTCAAACATAAATAAAACAACAAAAAAAGATCTCAAGGCAATCAAAAACATACATTAGATTGTGTTTAAAATATTAGGGTACCTTTTATCTCGCTTTTGGCTTATACCTTAGTTGGAAAGTGTGAAGAACAACTCAGTTTGTAGAAAAAGTACTAGAAAATAAGTTTATGGTTAGTTTCAAGTGTTTAAGGCTCTCAACAGTATCTATGTTGTAAATCAATATGTGGCTTGGTATTGGGGCCTAACATTTCCCTTCACACACTTTAGAAATAATGGTGTTACGTGTTTATCTAGTATATGCCAATTTCCATAGTTCATACTCAACTAGATAGCTGAGTTTTAGATAGCTGAGTTTTAGTTTTTCTTCTTGGTAATGACCTCTAAGTAAGATATCCAAAGGGTGAAGGTGATCTACTAGGAGATGAAACCCTAGTTGGGACTTATGTCAATTGTTGTGATGTGTTGATTGATTTAAGTGGTTTGGTATGGTGTGTGATAAAGAAGTGAATCTATGATTGAATTATTTATCCTTTAATTTTAACTACATGAGATAAACATGCAAGCAATCAATGTATGCAAGGTTTATTTTATACCCAAAATAAATTTTAATTTCTTTATATGAGCATGGAATAAGGAAAAAATAACACCTTGATGCTACAAGGTCCCAATAGGTGTGCCAAAATGTTTCTCTCAATTTCAATTTATTTTTTAAGAATAGAATAAGAAATTAATTACAGGTATGGTAGAATAACCTATTTATTTGTGCACATGTGATCTAGATGATTGTGAAGAGATCCTCTTTTTCTTAGGAAAAATGATCTATAGATAAGAAAACACTAAAACAAAGGGGTTTTTAGATGGATAGTAAGGTAGATTGCCTAGTGGAAGATAGATCCAAGAAGCATGATCTTACTAGGAGGATATCAATCCATTCTTTTAAAATAGTTAAGTTGAAATAAATAAAGATGAAATACTTGCATCAAATGATAGACAAAATTGAAAGGGAATGACAGAAGAAATAAATGCTTGATAAAGGAAATAAACTAATTATATCAATAAGCAAGTCAATACTAATGCTAAATAGGGTAGGTTAGGTTCAAAAAATAGGTGGGGACTCTATGAACAAACAAAGAGATAGAAAGTGGAATTTGGTGACTGTCAACGGTTAAGGGTGACCATTGGTAGTCAAGGTGACCATTGGTAGTTTTTGTGGGTTATGAGGGTGTTTAGAAAAGGGTTGCATAATTGGTATAGTAAGATGTTGAAGGTTTGTTCAGGGTCAAGGGGTTAGAGGTTAATAAGGAGAAGGTTATGGTTTAGGTAAAGATGTCAAAAACTAAATAATCAAAACTTGAAATAAAAAATGTATTTAGCTCATTATATGATGGTTAAATATGGGTTGAGAAGCGATTTTTTAGAGTAATAGTACTTATGGTTATAATGAAATTTTGTTAGGGTAATAGGTCTCTATTATGTTAACTAGTTGGCTAAAAGGAAGACTTGTAAAGAAGTTCTTGATGAAGAAGCTCCTAATAACTATTAGTTGATAGCTTAATTTCCTGATTGCTAAAATTCTTGGATGCTTGGATGAATGGGTGAATCAATCCTTCTTTCACCTCTTAATTATCTCTTTTATAGGTAAAGAGAGATTGAGGTATAAGGTTCCATAAGAGGTTTGGTTGATGGTTTCAATGCTTTTTGATGCACTAGTTTGTCATCCATATTAAATTTTTACATGCTAGCTTGGGCATAGATTGAGTTATCTTTATTCATATGGGGAAGACATGATTTTCAATAGTTGGGCTTAATCATTGATGGTCATGATGATCATCGGTGGTTGGGTAACCATCAGTGGTCAAGGTGACTATCAACAGTTGAGGGTTGGATAAAGTGGGGTTAAAAGGGTAGGTTAGTGAGTTAGTTTAGCTAGTTATCTAACTTGACTCAGGTTCATGGTCAGAGGTTGGGTAATGGTATGATCTAGGGGTGTTTTGACATATAGAACCATCATGTGTATTTTTATAGTGTTTACACATCCTATCACTCTTATCTACTATCACTCATCATTTGGTCAAATCTCATACCTAGATGGTATATTGCTAGCACCTTATCACTTTGTTGGTTTCAATGTAGCATGAAATATATCATCAATATAGTTTCCTATAATACAATCATCTTGCCTATTTAAAACTAACACTCATCTAACCATAATCTTACTAGTTAAACCTAGGCACCCATTAGATCCCTAATCCTTTTTCTATCTTGAAAACTAGGCATTATTGATATATTATTAGCCCTCATTAAGTAATTAGTTTAAAATCTGATCTTAGTCCTACATCATCTCCATCACATCCCATCCATCTCATCCTCATCATCACCTATCATACTAGCTTCGTCATTTGGACTTACTCTGTTCAAGAAACTATATCTAATCCTTAGTCTTCATCATCCTCCATCGCCATGAAGTTAGAACCCATTCTCATATATCAATACATATTTTCCAAAAAGGATGAGATCCTCTTGTGGTTACTTAAGATAGGTGTCCCACTTCCTAAATGAATTTATCCCCTCTAAATCATTTCACCTCAAATCCAAATCCATTTGTGTGAGTCCCATTCTAAGTCTCCATCCACTAGTCATTCCTACACTAGCAAAGGGAATCCAATCTTGGCCATCTCATCTACTACCAAGCCATCCACCCAATCACATTAACAACCATATGAACTAATTTCTAATATTTCCACATCTAGGTCACAAAGTAAAGAGGGCCATTATATTCCCATTCCTATGTCCTTGGAATCCCTTTTCCAATAACTAGTCATCACTAGCATGGTGATCTATCCACCCATATGACATCTTGATCCCACTAAGCCTAAGACATCTGGGTATAAAGTTAATCAATACTATCTATATCATTGAACCTTAGGGCATACTATTTATTAATGTCATAATTTCCATGACTATGTCTAAAACCTCACTGAATGTGGTGACATAGTAATCAAGAATGAATCTATATCCCTGGGTGAACAAGAAGAGGAATGCCAAGACTCCATTTCCAATCCCAATCAAGCCCTTCCTCTTCCAAGATGAGGTCAAGACACCACATCCCTCTTCCATTATCCCCCCATATTTGATAAATATTCCACTAAACATGAGTCTATTCCCCATAAACCTAGTCCTCCCTTCTTTCATAATTCCTTTCATGGGCCATGTTGGCCACTTTTAGCCTACATATGGAAATTTTCCTAGATAGATCAGTTTTTATAGATCTTTGTATGGAGTGATCAATTTAGAATAATTATGGATGTAATGAGTGGACATTAATTTGATAAGAAGATAAAATGTTGCTTACAAATTTTTTGAAACACTTTAAGTAAGCTTAAAGTGTATTTTGTTGATCTTTCAAAAGCAAGTCTTGAAACATGTCTAAGGTTAAAAAGTGAAAAATACTAGTAAGGTCTCATGATATTTCAAGGATTTAGGGGCATGAAATATATTTCACAAAGTCTTAGAATTTCATTGGACCCTTCTAAAGGAATAATAGTTTCTTACACAAGTCCAAAAGAACAAGACCATCACAAGTATGTCATGCAAAAATGGATAGATCAAATTGATTTACATTTAATAAATACACATTGGAAAGCCTTTCAAGCCAAAAGACCACATGGACATGACCTTTTTCATTATAATATCATCCTTTTCAAATTTCATGTCTTGATGAGTAGTCTATCTCAAGATATAAAATATTTAAAGTTAGACTTGCAAAGTGAAACGTGTGTGGGGAGGTTAAATTCAAGCTACAACAAATAGCCATTTTAATTCAAATGTTCCAAGATCAATGATTGGCATTCAATCAAATCAAATCCAATAGTGAAAAATACCTAATAGTTTTAGTATGTCCCAAAGATATAATGACACACATTTGATCATGCACCTAAGATCAATAGTGAGAGAGAAGTCAAAAGTTCAAAGATCTCTAGGGTGAACATGCAAGTGACAAGTGGCATAATATTAGGAGAATAATCTATATCTAATGACACAAATCAATTTATAAGTCATGTAGGCCTAAATAGATCAATGGTATGTTATCCATCATATAAATTAGATCTAACAGTGAGTGATGGGTCAAAAGATCAATGAATGTTAAATATAAATGCATGGGTGACAAGTGTCTCAACCACATTAATTTGGTACAAGATATACAGATCACATTTAATCATACAAAATAGATCAATAGTGTGTAAGAGATCAAAGAGATAACAAGATCTTGAGGAATGAATGTTGAGATGATAGTTTGTATAATATGAGAATCCTAGATCAAGATTGATGGCTAATAATGAAGTTTGAATGTATCATAATTTCAAATACCAGATCGAGACCAATGGTCAATATCAAAGGTCAAAGTTATGATACTTTGACTAGAGGTCAAAACATAATCCAATATAAACTAGAGTAGATTTTTTAGGATCAAACATCACAATTAAAGCTCATTAAAGATATAATATGTCTTTTAGGACCTAATATAGATATCTAAGATGGAATATTAATTGTTGAAGCAAGACTAAACATATGTGGATATTGTCGATATATTGACTATTCAAAAACCAATAATTTGGGTTGGTTTTCAAACCTATAGTAAATATCTATATTCAAGTTGGAGTAGGGGTAGATGTGTAGTCATGGAGAATTTTCTCATCTATAAACATGGCTATATCCTTGATAACATGTACTTAAAATTGATAAAATTAGACTTATGCATGGCTCTATTAAGTCTATGGATATAAACACTTTGCCCTCATAATTAAGTAAGTGGAGATGATGTAGAGTCCCAAGATGGAGATATGGTGGTTGGATAAAGTAGCTATAAAATTTAATAGATTTTTAGGGTCTCTAATGGTTTTTCTTCATAAATATATTCATGGATCACCATCATTTGACAAGCTCTTATCCTCTAGTGTGTTGCTCAACTAATGAGAATATTTGGAGGCTATGAGGACAAAAAAAGCTAACTTGTCAATAGAGAATTGGTGTTGATTTAATCAAAAGGGTGGTGGAGCATTCATAAAAAAGGTGGTAGCTCAATTAATTATTTTTGTACTCATGCTCCATCTTATCTCTCCCTTTCTCATATATTACCCATTCTTTCTATTGAGAAGCACTCTCTCAAGTTTTTAGGACTCTCACTTTTGAAAAAAAATCTCTCTCAATTTTGTAAGAGTATAGAATCTCATTTGATAAGGATATACCCTATCAAAACTTGTATGAAATACCTCTTGAAGATAATAAATACTTTATTTACCTATCTCTTGCTTTTGAATTGTGTTTAGTAAGCTTGTGTATGTTGGTATTGTGAAGGAGAATATTCCATGACCATTGTCTCTTTCCTGATTGTTTTAGGGTGTTTTCTAGTTGATTTTAGGTTTATATTTATGTTATTTATACCATTAATTCAATCTTGGTGTGAGTATTATAATTCCTTCTAGATTCATTCATTGATTCCTAAACCTAGTGTATGAAATACTTATGCAATTATCTAGATTTTGAGATTGTGTGAGCTAGTACTATCTTATGCTTCTTCATTGTATATTTCATGCTTGTGTGAGTTTTTAATTGATTTGGTGGATTAACTTGTAGATTTATTATAAGACCTATACCACTTTATAACCCTTTTATTAGTACAAAAATTAGTATAGGTGATCCATCAAGAGGAAATCAACCTTTTTTGGAGGTCCAACACCACCAAAGGTGACCCATAGCCTGGGGTTGTTCCCATATTGTGGCTCAATAGGAGAGAGCATAAATAACCCTCTCCAAGGGTGAAAATTGATACCACAACATGACCATATTTTCTTAATCCATTATTCCTTTATCATCTCCCTATCACCCCTCATATCCCAAACCCCACATTGAGAGGTCACTTATGAACAATCATTCTTATATTATTAGCATAATGTCATGTACATAACAATCAATATCAGAGTCAATTTACATCTTATCTACATTAGGATTATGTTTAAAACCAATATCTACATAAAATTCTTCATTAGAAACATCATCCCTCATAGATATTGTAGAAGATGATGATAATGCCTACCCTTTCAAAGATACCCACAATTTGGATGATAATCAATCCCCAGGCATAACTTTTAATCCCAATAAAGATGAAGTTATAATAGAATTATTAAAATATTTATCTATCGAAGATTGATAGAGAGAAACTGATCCTACTTTAGATGCATATAATATAGAAAGTCTTAGTGATCCTTTATAAATTCTTAAGGACACTTTCTTTAAATCTAAGGCTAGCGATCCTAGTGACCTTTATAAGGATTATACTTCCCATTGTCCCCTTAATCCATCACACAAAATTAATCATCCACCTTATCTCCATAATCCATATGCCCCAATTCATGAAGGGAATAAATAGAAATATTCATTGTTGGACCCCGCTCTACATTCAATATCATGTGCCACAAATACCAAGATCTAAGACCATATTCCAAAATTCATGAATCATGATCAAAACATCTTTGATTCCATAAGTCAAAGTCAAGAAAATTCAAATCGTCAACCTAATCAAAAAATGTTTTCTCTTAGTGAAGCCCAAAATTAGGCATAAGGGGAATGTCAAAGTCAAAATAATCATCATTTATTAAGTTAAAAATCAATTTACTTTAGTGAAGCCTAAAATATAACTCCAAGGGATAGTCAAAGTCAAACCCAATAAAAAATAAAAATATAGTCAAAAGTAATAATCATATGGCTGACCATCCTCTTAATATTTGGATAAAAGAATCACTAAATCATAAGGTCTTGGATTCCTAATATTAGGGCACCAATCCAAAGAATAACCTCCACCATATGCAATAGTGTATGTAATTTTTAAACCCCATTTCCACTCTCTATCCCATCATATCCATCATGATCATATCCCTCATTCACATCCTATATCCCATCATTACAATCATGACATACTCCCATACACATCATATCTCACATCCCTAGGTACCATCGTCCCTCGTAGGGGTTAAAAATACACCTAGTTGAGATGTCTAGAGGATGCTAAATCAAGAATCAATAAAGGCCACCTAGACTTTAATATATCTAGTAGCAGTGACATGGTCCTAAGATCATATATCTCTAGAATAAGTGTTAGTTGAAAATCTAGATAGTATTGGCAATCTTGGATCTTTCCCTTTTATAATAAATAAAGATGCCATCACAAAAGTAAAATAAAAATAAAAAAATGAAAAAAGTAAAAGAAGTAAAATGAAATAAAAATCATTCATCTAATGGTGAAAACTAGTATTTTAGCACCTTGGGTAAGTACCATGATGAAAACTAGTTTTCAGCATCATGGTAGATTAATCAATTGTCCACATGGTACCTCAATACTTGGCCTAAAAATCCATCCATCTATTATCAATCACCCATCTATGTCATTCTTTGGTCCATTATTCCCACCCATCATCTACACTCATATCATGCATCCTATTTCTTATTCCTTCTTGTCTTGACCTTCATAAGGATGAATCAAGTGTCTTGAGAAATATTTTTGGATTCTCTTGGCATATTATCCAATGGAGAATTAGGCAACTAAATATTTTCTTCCTTCATGATATGGTCACTAACAATCCCTAGTCCCTTCTTCCTATATCCTCATCCCATTTTTTGCATTACCCTCATCTTTATATCATCCAATCCATCCTTATTTTGGTTTCTAGGGTGGGAATTATCTTTTCTAGTAATCCCTTTATATAGTGTTTATACATATCCTAAAAATACTTACAAATTGAAATATGTCAAAAAATCTAAAAGTCATAAAACTTGAAAACACCAAAAATAATCCATGGTATCTTGTCTTATGCCTAAATCACTAGTTGCATCTATATCCATCACATCATAACATTCATCCTACCATACTAAATGACAACTAATACCCATCCCATATATCTTTTTGTCCATCTCATCATCCCAAAAACATGTCTAATATCCATCTCATATTTTCCTATTCATCCTCCTTGGATACTATATTTCATCTTGGAACCAAACCCTAGTGGTCACCCATCTCTCCATATCTTTATCATCATCCCTTTTGAGTACATATTATCAACATACACAACCTTGTCAAAGAATTTATTCTATCACCCATCACTTCTATATCATTACCTCTTCATACCTAGCACCCATACAATCACTATTTTGCTAGTATGGAAGGTATTTGATCCCATCATATCATAATATTCTCGCTAGATTGGACTCTTATAATGTTTTTTATTTTGGTAACCCTTAGTCATCATAATCATCCTCCTTTAACCACACTTAGATTTGACTTCTATACCAACCTAGTATCCAAAACCTTATCACACGCCCTCACATTATCCACCCTCCTATTCTAAACTAGGGGAAAATCTAGTCTATATCTATCTTAATCCTTATCCAAGCCCCCATATCCAAATCCTCATCCAAATCCTTATCATAATCCTAATCCATATCCTTATTTACTTTCTTATCCTTATCAAAATCATTAGCCTATTCCAGGACCATATTCAAATCATGATCATCTTAGTCCATTCCATCACCTACTCACCCATCCCATCTTTAAACAAGACATTGTGACTTATGTGTGTTACTTGTTAGAGGTGCAAACCATTGAGAGGGGTGGGGGGGGTGAATCAGTGGTGGTAAACAATCCAATTCAATTGAAAAACCCTTCAAACATTTAAGCATTCAATATAACCAGTCATGAATAATTCAAGATGTTTATATCAATGAATAAATAGATAATGCAAGATTACATACACACCATAAGATCTATATGGGAAACCCTCTTTGGGAATAAAACCCACTCTCAATATTGAAAACACATGGACTAATTGTCCTATAATAAGTATACAAACATGATACTTTAGTGAAACACCTATTCCATAAGGATCACCTACCCCTAGGATGATCAAGTCCTTTTGTTATGTACCTAGGGATACGATATATGGGTTGATGGAGATGCCGACATGTGGCACACATCCCCTTAGTTATTTATATGGGTACAATATATTAGGATAATAGAGTACTTTTGGAAGTAGTACATTGAGTAATGGTTGGCCTACATTGGATTAAGAGGTTACCCATCCATGGGTTAGATAGATGTATATATATAGGAGATGAATATCATGGTAAAGATATCAAGTAAGCATTAAATCTTCTATTGTAAGAGGATATTGGAAGTTGTCCCCTTGAAGAGACATTGTGGAGTTATTCCTTCCTAAAGGAGTATTATATGGTGTTTCCCTACCTTAAGGGTATTCTTCATATATTGAATATCAAGATCATTACAAGTGGTATCAGAGCTTCGATTTGGGCAATTTGTGGAGTGAAACCCTATTTTTTTGTTTTTGAATCATCAATAACTTTTTATTGATTACAAATTTTTCCACAAATTTTTTATTGGATATGGATAATATTTTAAATAAGTCAAAATAAAAAAATTGATATTTTTTTATTCATTTTGAGGGAGTTATTGCTATTTTAGGGTTTATAATAATTTCACTATATCTTCCAAAATATAGGGAATTTTTATTCAAATTTTTACTAGAGATGTAAGACGATATAAGAGAAGTACAGTAAAAAATTCAAAATTTTTTGAGTTGTTTGGAGTGATTTTTTGTGATTTTATGGATCAGTTTTGACATTTTAGGGTTTCATGAACTTTAATTTTTTTTTGTGGATCATGGAGTTGCAAAAAAATTTAGGGGAAGATGATATTAATGCTAGAGAATGGTGGCTCCTTTTGGAGAATCATTTTAGAAAAACTTTTGGGCAAAGATGATTAATTCCTTTTTTGTCTGGGCATGCACTACATTGGTTTGATCAATTGAGCTATAAAGAAAGGTTTTCTTCATGGAAAGAAATGGAACATATATTTTTAGATCGATGGGATATAAAACAAGAAGAAAAAAAAGTAGTAGTAGAAGAAGAAGTAGAAAAAGAAGAAGAAGAAATAGAAGAATCAGTAGAAGAACAAGAAGAAGCAATGAAGAAGAAGAAGAAGAATAAGAATAATTGGATGATAAAGGTTCAAATTATTTGGCTCCAAATAAATATGAGTCAATTTTTCAATTTCATGGATGCATTCAAAAGAAAAGGGTTATTGTGTCCATAAACCCTACTAGTAAGTATAACTTCATCAGCATGAATGTGTCCAAGCATCTACATGTTCAAGAAAATAATATCAAAGACATTTAATTAGATGGTAATAATATTTAAATGTTTGAAGATCTAAAGCTCATTATGGAAAAATATGTTTTGCATTCAGAATTTTATGCTTTGGATATGGATGATGTGGATATAGTTCTTGGATATCCATGGTTAGAGACTTTGGGAACAATGAATATTAATGTTCAGAAAAAGTTCATGAAGTTTTGGTATAAGAAAAAGAAGATCACTTTACAAGATATCATAGTGAAATAGGCACCAATAACAATCCAATTAGATCATGAGGATGAGATAGAAATAGGTGATGAAGAACATGATGAAGATTCAGATGATATAGATAAAGACACACTATAAATGAGCACTTCATCTACTTAAGAGACAAAGAAGGAAAAGGTGGAAGAGGTAGAAGCAAAGGTGGATAAGGTCAAAGTATTGGAAAAGGTTGAGGTATATATACACCCAAATCATCATGAGAGGAAACAATCATGGAACCAGGTGAGCAAGTGTCATAATAACAATCATTTTGTCTATACAAGAAATAAAATTTCTAATCATTATGGATATGCATGGATTCCAAATAAAAAATACTATGACATATGGAATGAATGGGGAAATCATTATGACTATACATGAAAGAATACCTATTATGGACATGGTTGGAATCAGAGAAGCGCAGTGGAATATAGTACATGGAATAAAAAGAGGAGTAATTATGTTGGGACACCAAAGCAGTATAATTATGATCATGTATGAAATTAGAGGAACACAATGGATTTTAGACACAATCTTGGAGAGATATCACCTACCAAGATCACATATGGATGGTTAGAAGATCAAGATTGGAGACAAGTGTGCAATGATTTGAAGCACACTAATTATTTGGTTTCTTCTTATGTTTCAGGGATGACACATGTCAAGGAGGGAAGTAATGTTATGTACCTAGGGATATGATATATGGGTTTATGGAGATGCCGACATGTGGCACACATCCCCTTATTTATATGGGTACAATATATTAGGCTAATAGAGTAACTTGTGGAAGTAGTACATTGGGTAATGGTCAGCCTACATTGGATTAGGAGGCTACTCATCCATGGATTAGATAGATGTATATATATAGGAGATGAATATCATGTTAAAGATATCAAGTAAGAATTGAGTCTTCTATTATAAGAGGATATTAGAGGTTGTCCCCTCGAAGAGACATTGTGGAGTTATTCCTTCCTAAAGGAGTATTATATGGTGTTTCCCTACCTTAAGGGTATTCTGCATATATTGAATATCAAGATCATTACACCTTCTAACCAAACTTTAGTGAAACACCTATTCTATAAGGAGAACTTTCCCCTAGGATGGTCAAGTCCTTCTGACCTAGATGGTGAACACCCTCCCACACCTATGACATGAGCATCTCCACCTTTGAATAAATGTCTTCAACACTTGATGACAAAAATATAATTTTATAAACCCTAAAAAAACACCTTCTCTATCTCATAAAATCCTCTCACATAAGCATGCCACAATATCTCTTCTTATTCACTCAAACTACCCTCATAAACACACTTAGACCCACAAATCCTTCTGTCATTCACTTCTCTCTCCAATATTCAAGACTATAAGAACATTGTATTTGACATAAAAAATATAAAATATAGGTCATACACATATTCCTGAACCTACTCTACTCTACAACCCATCCACTCGGCACACACCCTTTCTTCTTTCCTTTTGTATTCAAATCTTACACATACCTTTTCTTGAAAGTCTAGAAATCACCACATTTGATTTCACATTTTATATAGCTTTCATGATTATTATATTTTTGGTCAACCATAATACTTTATTTAACCCTTAAGACATCTAACATTATCTCAATACCACTCTCATAGGTCATCCATAATAACTTTGGGTCACACTTAAGTAGCTACACCTTTCAATTAGGCCTTAGTAGCCCTTATAGGTCTCATGGAGACCTATTTACCCATTTATCACTTAATCAAGAAATTTATAAAATTAGGACCACTTCCAAATGCATAGGTACAGTCTACATGACTTTTTAGACACCCTAAAATGATTACAATCATCATTACACACCTTTTGTATATGCTCAATCTACTCAAACATTAGCCTTGCATACAAGAACACCATGAATGAACAAACAATCAACTTTTAATAATTTTTTCATACTAAATCTGGATTGGAAAAACCTCCAAAATATATATAGATTATCCTCATGGAGTCTACAATAGTTTTCAATAGATAAGTCACCTTGAAACATCCAAATACCATCAAGAATAGATTAATTATTCTTCTTGAGTCACTTACATAACATGGTCAAGCACATTAAAATTTGGAGCTCAATATATACAATTGTATAGATAGTAAAACCTTATAACAAATTTTTTTGGATACACCTTGGAGTCCTTTACAACTTTTCCTTTTACATCACCTTTGAATTTGTCTTAGATCAAAATTTATAGCTCAAGAAACTAAGCATTAGTTTTCCTTCATTAATTTGAATATTCAAATTCCAAATATCACTATTAAAAATCAAACACTTTACCAACATCTCATTCCCTATCATATATTGAATAAATATGCATCATCAATCTCCCTTAAAAGTAACCTAATATTTAACTATGTTAAACATCTATCAATTTGACCTCATCTCATGCTCCCTGGTAATTTTGACCAAATACGCACTATCGATCTCCTCAGAGTTACCTCGATATTTACCTTTGCTTATTATTAAACATTAATAAATTATCATCATCTCACTACTTCTTGATATTTTTTAACAAATTCACTCCATTTATCTCTTCAAGAGTAGGTTTTACTTTAACTAGTTTAAACATCAGACATTTTGACCTCTTTAACTCAATACACATCGTAGATCTACATTTGTATAAACACTTGCTCATCATTAGATCCTTATCTAGTCCTGATCTTTACCTTTTGAAAATTTGGCTAAGTATGGGAACCTCTACAATCTACCTATAATGCCAAATTTTAACCTTAATAACTTTTGATGTACTCAATCACATGTCCTAAAATTTAAACCATATGATCTTCTTTCATATGGGAATCCATCCATATATCAAGTTGCTCCTAGAACCTTCATTCATGTGAAATATAATGCCATAAAACTAAATACTTGGATCTAATTGAACTTAGACATTAATCTCAAATTAATTTCTCATTATAGATATGTGATGTGATTAAAGGCACACCGTTAGATCTCTTTTGCAAATTTGGCTAAGTATGGGAAAACATTACAAACCACTTCAAAAGCCAAATTTTTATAGTTATATATTTTGCTCCACTCAATTTCATGACTTGAAAATTGTACCATAGTAACTTGGAACTAATTTTATCACACCCATATGACCAAATCCCCATGACTCATCCATATGTGGCAATGGTGATTTCAATAAAATACCTACTCAAATTTTTTTGTCATAGAACCAACTATGCATAGATGAACATAATGAAGAACTGAATAAATACCATCCACTTCCAAAATCTCTCCAATCATCCCTAACCTCTAATAGGACCCCTCACATATTCTCATTACTTTATACCCATCCCTAATCATGCCAAAATTAAATATCAACCAAGACTACTTCAATTATACTAGGACATGCACACTACACACTTTTTCATTGACACTTAGACTATCAAGACACTTCATCCACTCACCTAGACACCTCCATGACATCATTGATGACTCTCCAATATTACTTATATGTTGTATATTATTTGACTTGTTTGCATTATGTATATATTTTGTTTATATTATGTTTTATTTTTTTGTCTCTTTTTATCCATTAAAAATGAACAAGGATGATATGAGGTCACCAAAGCTATAATAATGCTTATAATTTCCCTTGATGATGTAGATTTCACTATTTACCCATGCATATTGGCAAAACATCCTCTTTGTCATACTTATATCATGGGGAATCTTGCCAAGTGCTATATCTATTAGATTGCTTAGACTATTATGATCTCTATGACAACTATGATGGATTGATCCCCTACATCTTCATCATTTCTCTAATCACCTAATCATCCTTATTCTTATCACTAATATAATATTCATGATCCATTAAATTAACACCCAATATTCTATCCTCATCTCATCCTTTGAGTCATATCCTCTAATCACTAACATCATTTTCTACTCACTAATCATCATATTCATCATCATCTTCTACTCCATCAATTGTCATTTATCCCTACGTTAGAACTACATCAACCTAAGGTCTTTTCAAACTATATAGGTAGTACTTGGCCACTTTTCAATGCCTAAGGATAGCTCAGCCACTATATTCTCTTTCTTCATCATCCACCATCACATCCTCTCATCTTGATTCATTCAAATATTTGAGCCCTAATCTCCATCATTAATCAATCCATCTATTGATCAATCACCATCCTCAGAACAATCTCCTTAATATTTTCATCAATCACCTACACCTATCGATTAGGCCTAAAAATTCACCACATTTATATTTTATCCATCCATCATCCATCATTACTGATTGATCAACTTATCATCTATCGCTCCTTTGCATATGTCTTTGTTAGGAGCATCATCACTATTAATCAAAATATGTCTCATTGATGTGATGACATTAAATTTAATTCTTATCCCATGTCTTTTATTCACTCAATCATTTCATCACATAGATTATATTTATTGATTTATATTTGAGCTACACCCATAATTAATCTCATCAAATTAGTCTTATCCTAGCTAATAGTTCTCCATTACATGCATCCTTTTCTTGGGATACATCTAAATATTTTGGTATTTTCACCTTATCATCATCATGTTATGGTTGATTCCCCCTTGGGATGTGTTGAAAATCATAACATAGTAAATTCTAACTCCATATGCATGTGTCTTTTCTAGGGGCATCATTAATTTGTGGCTCATTGCTCAAATTCAAACTCATCTTTTTCCTCTTCTATCTCACATATCGCATCCCATACCCTCATCTATCTATCTCATCCCACCCATCATTTCTTATTTCAAGTGGACACCATCTAATTATTCCCCACATGTCTCCTTGAGGGGGCATCATAGTCACTAATATTGATTATACTACCATCATCTACTAATATTAATTTATGAAATGGTTTTTCTTTGAAAGACCATTACCCTTTCCACTTTTCTTTACTCATAATTTCATTTCAAAGAGGGGGAAAATGTATGCACCTAAATCCATTTTCTTCATTTAATGTCACTAATATTACTATTAGTCAACACTAATTCTAATTATCTAATGTATCCCTTTCTTAATCATTTGTCTAATGTCCCCTTTATTATTATTCATCTACTAACTATAGTCTTATCCCACTTCTTCATTAATTCCTCTACTCATATCTTAATCTTATACAAATCTATCTTATCTATTATTTGGGAATTTTAAATTCCCATGGCCCACCTACCCATCCTACACTAGCCTACTTCTAAGCTCTCTTACACCCCTAGTCCCTAATCACTTACTTAATCTCTATCTAATCCCCTACCTAATCCTCATTAACCCCTATTTATGGATTCTATAATTCTAGAATCCACTCTATTCTCACCCCTCCTTTCTAGAAGCCTCTAAATCTAGAAGCTTCTAAGAAGTTTTAAATTTCATTTAATTCTCCACCATAGATCTCCATGATCTAACTTTGAATTTCAACCATTGATTTTTCCCTCCTATTTAAACAACTCCCTTCCTCCATGGAATAAATTTATCAGTAATCTACTAACTCCATGTCCATCTAATCCATAATCCATGATCAAGCAATCATAATGTCAAAATTTTGAGTCCATGGCAATCTCCAATCCATCATCCATTTAAACATCATAGAAGGTGGCTAGATGAAGAAAGGAATTGGTAAATTTTATCTTATGGTTCTAATATATTTCCATAATCCTTCCTATTTGTTAGTTTGTTATTTTGGGTTTTTAAATTACATGTTTTATGGTAATTTAATATAATTTCCCAAAATTCATACTACATGGAGTTAAGGGGAGCATATGTCTAAGATGCTTCATAGATTATGTTTGTTGAGTTTTGAATGGAACAACTGGTAGAGTGATCTAAAAAGGGAAGATAGCTTAGAATGAGGGAGAAATAACCTAATAGAGATAATTTTTTGAGAGTGGTTACCATGGGTGGTTACCATAGTTTTTGAAGATTATGTGTCATCTAGTGTCTTTAAGAGGTAGTATCAACTCAAGGGGAGAAAGTGTGATTCTAATAGTTTTAGGTGACCCTTTGTCATTAATGTCAAAGGGGGAGAAAGATTAGAAAGGGTTCATAAATTCAAGATCTAGATCTAAAAGATGGTTACCATCAAAAGTGGTTTCCATAGTTTTTTGAGTGTGTTTACCATTAATGATAAAGGGGGATATTGTTGATAATTGTTCCTATTTTTGAGGTTTGGAATTGATGTTATCATTTATGTTAAAGGTTTTTAAGAAGTTTCATATCATTATTGTTTACATAGATTATTTTTCTAGAGATGCTCTTGTGAAGATTGATGTCAAAGGTGATTATGAAGGTTGATGTCATGTGACTATCATTGGTATTGTTAGTGATGTCTTAATAGTGATTTAGTGAGTGTTATGTTGTAACAAGATAAAATGTTGAAATTTAGTTGGCATGGTCATGAGGCTATATTTATTCATGAGGTAATTGAAGAGTGTCACTATGAGAGAGAATATTGATTAGTGTTACAGTGATTTTGAGAGTGTAAGATATGATTGATATATGTTCTTATGTCTACATGAGTGATGTGAATGTCAGTATGGAAGGTCCTTATTATCAAATTTTTCAAGTGCTTGATCTTAGTAGTGTCTTGAAAATGTATGTGCATAGGATTCCTAGTCTTATGCATGAAGATTCATGGTGGCATGGTGAGATGGATGTTTTTAGGCTTGTAAAGGTTATATAAGACTGATTTCATGTGTATTTGAGAACAAAGTGTTTTGTGAATCTTATTTATGGCATGAAGAGACCTTATGTGAAGGCATAAGCTTGGTTGCATGGTGAGATAAGGTTGTATAATGATTTTTGACATTGTTTTATTATGTGAGATGTTGTGTTAACATGTGAGTAAAGTATTGAGAGATTGAAAAGAGGTTTGAAGTTTAGTTTAAGGCCTAATGAGGTTTGAATACTTAAGTGTTAAAATTAAGGTGGTGAGAACATAGCCTAATGAGGCATGAGGTTTAGTTTCCAAGGAAATTATGCATAGGTGAGATTTTTTATATGTGTGATACATTTTCCTAGGATTATTCATGATCTTTGAAGTCAAATTTTGAAGGTTAAGGCAAGAAAAAGTGCTTTGAGGTCTTTCAAGTGTTTAGAATGAAGGGTTTTCAACTTGAAAAGGAATTTATTGTGTTTTTTAGCTAATCAAACCTCCACATTGGAACCTAAGATATTCATGGTAGCTTTGGAAGGGTCTTAGATAAAAAATTTAGTCATTAGTTTTTTGATCAAGGGGTTATGATTTATGAACAATCATTAATAGTGGAAGTGTGTTTAAACCCTCATAGAACCCTAATAGTGACTTGATGTTGAAGATATGATTCAAAAGTGCACAATATGATTTGTAATGATTATTTAAGTTTTGTATCTTGTATTGAACTCTCTGAAGTACCTCTAGGTGATGGTGGTTAGAGAGAGAAGAGATAAAATATGAAGATACCTGCTTATTTATGTAAGTTATTGTAGTTGTAAGAAGTTATATTGGACAAAGTTTTAAAATTGATGAAGGATAAATATTGAGTCTCATTTTTCATGTCCATTAAGTTTTATAGATAGTTTCTAGTCCTCACTTGTGTTAAATTGGTCATCCAAGTTGTCTAGACGCTAATAGGCATAATGGTGCAAATAGTCAGAAACCCAGGTAATAGTGAGAATATGAATAGGAATGTAATTTCATGAAAGAGTGATGGATCTATGTACATGAAAATATGTTTTTGGAATTTTATGTTATATTAAATCTTTGTATATGGTTTTGAAGTCAAGTATAGAGGTTAAAAAATTGAATCCAAAATGGCATATCTAGTTCTTATGTGACTATGAGGAGAGAGGTCAAAAAAATGATATGCAAGACCAATATTTTACATTATAAAATATTGATTTGTATTTTAATATGGTATGTAAATGTTATGTAATAATTATCATTCATCTAAAGTCTTTGAAATTACCTATACATGTGTTATAAGGTCAATTTTGAAAGTCTCTATATTGTGTTTTTGATAGTCTTGACAATTTTGAGTTACAGTGATGAAAAATTGGATTTGAGTGTAATTTCATGAAAAAGTGATGAAATATAGTGCATTGATTTATTATTAATGAATTTTAATTCATGATAATTATTTTTTTATTCTTTTTATTTTATCTTAAGTGAATAAAATGTGTTCACAAAATGGCTTGTCTATTCAGGATTGGATTATGAGACTATAAGTCAAGGAATTGGTCTGTAAGACCAATATCTATCATTAAACCTTGGGAGTTTTTTCATTTGAGGATTTTATTTATATGTCATAGGATAATTTTAATTCATAAAGAGTCAATAAAAGTGTCTACACAAGTGGTTGAATTTTAATTCCTTATGATTGTGTTTTTAAGTATTCTAGTAGTTTTGAGTGAGCAAGTTGCAGAGTTATTCTTAAGCCATTATTGTCTAAGTGAAGTTATTCCAAGTAGTTTGGGATGTTAAAAATTTAATATATTATATGTATATATTTTTAATTTTTCATGGTATATCTTTTAAATTACTTATTGAAATTCATTTTTTCAAAACAAATCATGAGGTGTACAAGCCTAATAGGGCAGTCTGTCCTAAAGAGGGATTCACAGTATAAACACAGGATGCATATCTAACCAATCTTGGAATAGGTCAAAATAAATCATTTTAAAAAATTTTGAGTGTTTTTTTATGTTTGGACAAGGCTATATATATCTAATAAGATCAAGTCTTAGTTTTAAGAGAGCAAACCTAAAGAAGTAGGTCTCCATGAGACCTAAAGGGTGAGTAAGACCAATATTGGTCATTGAGTCAGAATGTACCAAGTGAATTAAGATGAAATTAAGGTCATAGATATTTTTAAAACATGTTTTTTAGTTTCTAGTTACATGACATTTTAGTGATCATGCATGAGATATATTAGATAGTGTTTGAGTACACATAGGCCTAATGTGAACAATGATAATGGAGTATTTCAAGTGGTGGTTAGACCTAAAAGGTGTCATGGACCTAAGATAATCTTATTGGGGGTATATTTTAACTATATATTAAGTGTTCCTACCATATTTTTATTTTTAAACTATTCCAAGGAAGGTGAAGTGTAACGTGTGATTTAGAAGGCCTAATAAGTCTCAATGAGGCCTAAAGAAGGAATGCAACCTATTGAATTATGACTGACCTGATATTATGATTGATTATTATTGAAATTTATTCTAAGGAATATTATGTGTTAAATATAAGTGTTTAATTATATGCATCGAAATAAGAGGGATATTATCAAGAGGCTTATATAAATACAAGGCAGTTTTAGGCCTATGAGTGTATGCTTAGAAGAAGTCAATGAGAAAGTAGATTGAGGATTAGGAGGCCATTTAGAAAATTATATAGGTTTATAGGGATTTTAATGAATATATAATAGGATTTATAAGTATTAATATCAAGGTAATATGACCTAATTAGTCTTGAAGAGACCTAGTTGAGCAAAGTGTCCTAAAAGGTAGTTTGAGAGGGATAAGAGTATGAAGAATTAAAGAGGTGGTAATCATTTATTGGTTGAGAAGCCTAGTGTTATGAATTTTATCAAATAAATTAGGTGGTTTAGTTGTTACTAAGTCACCTAGGGGTTTGGTGCCTCCTTACAAGTAGGTGCTTGCTAAAGCCTAGTCAGGTGGGTGTTTGGCTAGTTAGGGTTGGTGTTGCATGTGGAATTGGTGCTTCACTAAATCTTGGTTTTGTCTTATAGGACTGTATTCCATTTTCAAATATTAGTGGGTTTTATTCCTCTTGATATTTTCCCACATATATGATGTGTTATCTTATGTCACGTTCTTGTATGGTTGCTTATTCTTTCTAGATCTTTGTACTTATATGAATGACTCAAGAATGTTAAATTGAATTGAATGAATGTTTTGAAGACTAATTCACCCCCCTATTAGTCATTATGCTTACAAAACTTCATGTAATTTTTATAATAAAATTTGTTTAAATATGTCCTGAAGCTCCCTATTTGATATGGGGCTAGTTAATTTCGCTAATATTATCTTGTATTGTAAGACATAATCTACGATAGGCTCATTAAACTTTTGTTTTAAGTGTGCCACTTTTGTATATGATATCTTATCATTTATATTTATGGAGAATGTTATATAAACATGTTGGATAAAGGATTGAATATTGTGATGGGTTGATTTGGTAAATCATAAAACCATTATAGGGCATAATCCTTTTGACTACATGAAAATAACTTCATAAAAATCCAATTATTAGATGCATAGTCTAAGCATGCTATGCAAAGAGATTTGAGATGATGCTCTAAGTCACCCTTTCCATAATATAATGTAAGCTTAGGTGCCATAAAACTAGATGGAAAGGGATTTATCATTGTTTGATTTCTCAAAGGTGTATGTAATATAATGTTACAATCTAAGGCATGTGATGGCCTAGTGGCTCCCTTATTAAGATGTAACACCTTAGATTATAGAGTATGAATCTCAAGCATAAGGGATTGTACATTTGGAGTGAAATAACTATCCATAAGTAGTGTAGCTATCACTGATGGTTTTTTAATTATAATTTTAGGTTGTGTTAGTTTAGTTGGTTGAGTGGGCTTCACTAGAGGTGTAATAACGTTATTAACTAGGGGAGTTGAATATTGACCATTGTTTGTTTTGAAGAGTTCTTCCTAAAGAGCATTGATGAAGTCATCTTGTATATCCATATGTTTGGACACAAAATTTTGTAATTGCTTCTTATTAATTTCATAAAATCTATTGGTAAATTATGCTATCATAGTTGGAAAGGTAAGAAAACAAGTTTTTCATATTTTGAACCTTTAAAGAGTGTTAATCTAAGAGAGATTGAAAAAAATAGATATGAAAGAAAATCTAATATTTTGGAACTAAAATATGAGTATGAATATAAAAAGGATACTAACACTAAGTGTGTCTAAGGTTAAGTTTTTTTGAATCTAGGGTTTCTTTTCAAAGAGTTAAATTATATTTAAATAAAAGAAGCATTATTGTGATATTGATTTAATAAGCTAGGTTATGCCAAAAAATCATAAAAATAAAATTATGTAGCCTTAATTTATTACACAAAAATTTGGATAATGAAAACTAGGGTTTTAGGTAATATTTAAAGTAAGTCAAGTTTGTATACACATAATATTTTCAAACTTTTTTTGATTACTAACACTTTTTATCTTGTAGGAACCTATCAAGTCTTAATCTCTCTAAGTGAATGCCTTAATGGGTACATGGGGAAAGGGGTAGATAGACCATCAGTTCTTTTTAATATTTTTGTTCCTTTTGCCACTTGCGATCCACATTATTACCTCCTAAAACCTTGAAACCAAAGCTTATTCTTCTCTTTTCTATCCATTCCAGTCATTGTCATGATTTATTCCTTCATTTTTTACCTTGTTACCCTTTTGAACTATTTAGTAAACTAGGTCAACTTGGTCAACCTAGCATGTTTTGGAGACATTTTAGCTCTTTTGGATTCTTATCATATTTTCTAACCTAGCACAAAGTTTAGGCATTAGCCCAAAAATGTGTTAGGTCGACCCAATTGACCTAGTACAGTTGACATGTCTAAAATTTCTTAGGTAAGTCACCAATATATATAAAAGGTAATTTACCACCATTTAATAAGAGTAAGAGAGAATAAATAATCAATCAAATAATTAGTAATGAACATCTACTTACTGACCATTCTACTTGAGGAATAAAGCTTTAGGGTTCAATACTTTATTTGGATATCTAATCTTGTCTTATTGAGAAATATTTTGGATGCTTAGGTAGGTCATGTAGCCTAGAGTTTATTTATCTTGGTTATCTTTACAACCATAACAATCTCTTGTGAAGCACCTTGGCCAAGGAAGAGATTGAGGTTTAGTAGGTTTATCTTTAAAGGTAAGTATTCCTAGCTTTATTTCTCCTTTATAAGAGTAGATAGATAATGTAGTATGTATTCTTATCTTCTTATGTATACATTGATGTGATTATATATCTCCTATACATGTTTAGTTTAGTTATTTGTTTATTTTGTTCTAACCCCCACTTTGTGCAACAAGCTTTGGTGTGCACTAGATTAGTTTACTTATATTGTTATTATAATAGTTTAATTTTTTTTAATTATCATAAGTGAAATATCAAATCTTAGGACTCTTTTAAGGTTGTTGTATGATTATTTTATATTTTAGGCTTTAGAACCCTTCCTAGTATGATATGTTGTGACAAGTGATACAAGTGATCCTTAGATCCCCATATTGGTCATTCTCCCACTTAACAAGTATATACCCAATCAAAAGTGTACGTGTGTTCTATATTATCTGATCTAGGATTAATTCATGTGCATCATGCAATTTCAATTGCATACATTCTAGTGAATCCAATGTGAAACTAACCTTTGCAAGATTTATTTCATGTATTTTATTCTTTTTGTCATCATTTCTATCATATATTTTGACCCACTAGTTTGATTCTATTGACCTAGTTATTTTTATTAGTGCTTAAGAATAGGCAATTAAATCAATGAACTCAACCCAGTATAGGTTTTCAACACTTTTTAGACTTTTACTTCAACCTACTAGGTCAACCAAGCTAACCTAATACATTTTTAGCCACTTGTAGTAGGCTCATGTATAACCTAATCGATCATCTTGACCCAGTACAAGTTTCAATTTTCTAGACTTCTAGATTAGCCTACTAGGTCAACCAACTCAACCAAGTATATGTTCATAATTCTAATTCAGTCAACTAGGTCAACTAGGTTGACCTAGTTTATTTCTAGCACTTTTTCAATAGGTCTTTGTATTGATTGGTCAACTAAGTTGAACTAGTTTGTATATTTTTACAAGTTTTCTCCAAGATTCTAGATTAGCAATCTCCTTTATTTTCATCTTTAAAACATCAAGGTCAGTTTATATTTCTCTATATCTTTCCTTTTCTATAATTTCCTTTCATGTTTTTAGTCTTCAAAACTACCTCTACATAGCCAACTAGATCAACTTGGTCAACCTAGTTCTGTGTGTATGTGAAACAACTATGTTGACCTAGTTGATCTAGTAAGTTTTCTAGACCCTATATTCAACAGTACTAGCTCAAACCTATCAACCTAGTTCTATATAGCATGCATATAGTGTCTTCATTATACCTTATTTTAAGTTAGAATTCACCTTATATGTTAATCACATCTTTCTTTTTATTTGTTTGCATGCTTATAATAATTCACATAGTCTAATTAGAAGGCTTTTAACTAACCACTTAGTTTCATTATTTCTATTCTATGCACACATGACCAAATCAAATAACATCAACACACATTTTAATATTTGACTACCCAAGCCAACCTAATTAGATTTCATCACTAATGGAGAAGCCAACTTGATGGTTCTAGTCAAGTATAAAGTGTGGTTAATGTTATATTCTATCTAAGCATCTGACACACTTATCATTTTAGTATGTTAAGTGAGGGGGTAGGCCCCAATACCAAGCATGTATGATTGTCACATCAGTCCTTTTCATCCTAACCTCACCTAAAACCATCCATAGATTATTATATAGTACCTTGCTTATAGCCAAATCCCTATCATTTAAAATTATTCTTAAATACTCTAATTAACATTCTAAGTTGACCAATTAGCTAACTTTACTTTTCAAGTTATCTACTTGCTCTTTGCTCAATTGTGTATGCAATAACTTGCATTAACCAACATTGTTTTAAGGTTTTTCTTTATGTGAATCAACTAGATTGGCTAGTGTCAATTTAAGTGACTATCCATTTACTTTTCTTAGATCAACTTTAAATTGTCTTATTTCATTTCACAAACTATCAATTCTTCCTTTTACTTCTTATTCACTATACTAAGTCAACCCTATCAACCTAACATATTCTTCCCACTTTACTAGGTTGACTTGGTCAATCTATCACTATTTATAGGCTTCTTCCCACTTTCTATTAGTCTCTATTTTATATATTGGGTTGATCCTATAGACCCTGTATAATTTCAAACTCCATATTTTTGTACTAGGTCAACTAGGTTGATCTAGTTCTATTTTAGTCACTTTCTGATTCTTTGCTTTCTCATCTTTCCTTCTTTCCCTTTCATCATGAACTTTATATTTGGTGAAGACACTAAATCTAAGAAATAGATATGATGGAATTTACCAATCCTAATAGGGTCTCCTATAGACAAAGTAGGGTTCCTTTCAAGAATGCTAGTAATGTTCAGGTTGTAACCCATACAATGAATTATAGGAATCCTCATACTTATTTGTATAAAAACCCACCTCTTGTCTTAGTATATCATCTTGAGTTAGAGTACACTCTTTAAATGCATTTATTTATAATGGAATTTCCTCAACATAGAGGGAAGGATCCATCTACCATTTATAACCTCATGACTAGCCATCAAGTTGAATAACCCCATTCTCCTACTCCCACTATCTCAACTAGATTTGGGGGTACTAATTTATTTTCTTCTCAACCTCTTCCATAAATCTTGACTCCTTATTATGCCATGATATCTTCTTATTTAACTTTTTATACCTTCATGCCTAGTATCTCAACTACCATGGTGGGTTATACATCTAGTGGGCCTCTCATAAGACCCACTATCCTTAATACATCCACTAGTTCATTTTTTTCTACCCAAGGCACTCATGCTTCTAATTCTTCTTTCTCTCAACCATTTACTAGTCCATCTTTTGCTTCACAAGAAAAAATTTCCACTAGTGCCTAAAATTCTCATAGCTCTTCTCAAGATCATATCAACACTAATAGTGGTACCCAAGCCACTAATACCAACACAAACACTAATACTACTTCTTTTAATAACAATAATCAAACCCATCAACTATTATTACAAACTCTCAATTAAATGAACACATTCCAAGTTCATAATAAAAATCAAATGATGCAAATGTAGAACTACCTTCTTAATCTTCAATCCAATCCTCAACCAATGACTTGGGGCATACATAACCAAAGTTTTCCTCCTCCCCCTCTTTGAGATTCTCAAGGTAATCTTATTCCTCAACCTCTATTAGTCAACAAAGTCATCAATCATTTACAAAATGAACCTCTCACTACCCAAATTGCTAACATTGGCATTGGAGGTATAACACCTACAATCTCTTATAATGGATTAACTTATCCTACCCTTAATCTTAAAACATTTATAAATCATTATAAGGACTGGGTTAAATTAAAAACCTTTATTATTACCAAATTCCTTTCCAAAACCCTCACATGTGATGCTTTGGATTGGTGTAATCAACTTAGATCTCATTCCATTACTAGTTTGAAAGATTTAGTACAAGAATTCTAAACTAGTGGTCTTCCTAAAAACACTTTGGCCCATTTCATCAATTACAAACAAAATTAAAATGAAACTTCTCAAGCCTTTGTTAAATGATGAAAGACTTTGTCAAATAAGTGTGAACATAACATAGCTGATGGTAATATATTTCATCTCTTTACCAATTCTCTTTATCCAAAATTACAATATTGAGTCCACACCCTCTCTCCACATACCTTGGAGGAGGCCATTGACCAAACCAAATGACAATATTTCCTTATGCATCAATTTGAGCCACCCCAACCTTCCTCGGGTCCTAGTCTATTACTTAAAAATAAAAACCACAATATTACCAATGATGTTGTTACCAATTAATATGATACCATTCATAATGTCCAAGTTGTCATTCCTACCTCTTCTTCTCATTTCTCTTCAACAAATAGCATTAATGTTTATAAAACTCTTTCCTTAACTGAATTGCTTAAACATATACCTAGGCCTCTTCCTTGAGATATTAACACTACTCATCTTATGAAAACTTGGTATGATCCTAGCAAGTTTTGTTGGTTTCATGGTAGTTGTGGTCACTTTCATGAGACTTGTAGATAACTTCATAATTTAGCTATGGATTTTCTTCTTAGACCTAATTTTGATCATCATTATATTACTCAAAAGCATCAATAAGATTATGAGATTGATTTCAAGGATTAAAAAACTCATCATAAAGCTCAATATTTGAATCAAGCAAACACTCATTTAGCAATATATAAAGATGCTTTACCTAATCATCAACATATTGAAGAAAACTAAGACAAGCCCACTTCTTCCACCAATAATGTAGAAAGTCTTGTTGAACCAAATTATGAAGAGAATTTGGTTAACATGACTAATATGTAAAGGCTGGTGGTTTTCATTAATTTTCAACCTATCTATACCATGCCTCCTTTTAAGACATTCTATGTTATCCAAAATTCTTCTCCAACTCATTTAAATGAGTTGGGGTAAGAATATCTTATAGCCTTTGATGATGGTCTAATTTGTGATTCTCCCTTAGATAACACATCTCATTATATTTATACCATTCTTTCATCATATTTTAATACCAATGATAATCAATATTCCAATGATAATCAACCTTCTATGAACACTTCTACTTCTCAAGATCAATATAAACTAATTACTTCTTCATTACCAAATGATTTACAACCTTATTTTAAAACTTCTCATTCTTATCACCACAAATTTAAATTCTCTTTGACTCTTCCTTTTAGAGACCTCCTTAACCATTATGCACATGTATCTAAAAATATCCTCATGATTTATGATGAGTGGGATCCCATTGTATAACTCACTAATCTCCCATCTCAAATTCCATTTCTTGAGCTTAAGAGGACCTCTCCCCATCATCACAACCATCTTATGCAACTATTATTTGATATGAATGTCCCTCGACCTCCCTTAGCAAAATGGGAGGTATCCTTATCTAGTTTTGAGGATAGTATCTTGAAATAATGTGAAGAGATGTCCATCAATGTTGATGAAACTATCAACACTTCTCTTTCTTTGAAATTTCCCATCACATCTATGATTATTGAGGAGATTATGCTTTGTGCAGATGATCCTCCCTTATCTATTAGCATCTAAATAGGTGATATCCAAGTTAAATGAGCATTTATTGATGAGGGTTCTAATACTTATGTTATTTTTCTTGGGTTCATTAAGACCTTTGGATATTTAAAATATAATATTATGTCTACACATTGCACCTATAGAGGATATGATAGAAGAAAAATGCCTCTTCCTAGGTGTGTGTGGATTCCCATTACTATCCCACTTGTTACCATTCATGTAAAGTTGATGATCTTTAAATTTCCCCTTTCTTATAACATCTTGCTTGGTAGCCCATGGACTCATTGTATGTGAGCTATCACTTCTTCTACTTGCCAATGCATTAAATTCCCTCATAATGGATCCATTTATAGGATTCAATGAGATACTAACCCTTACAATTTTGAACAATTCCAAGATCATGGTGTTTTCAAGATTCATACTCTTGATCCTTTGCCAACTATTCCATTTTTTGAGTCACAACATTTATATTTTCTTATTAACTCAACCCGAGGTTATAATGGGAATCTTGAGCTCATTGGTAACATTCCTCCCAACCTTTTAGACTCTAATGATGATGATCCTAATGAGATTAAATTAAAGATCATAAATTTTGGTCTTGCACCTCATCTCATCTCAGATCTTCTTACTTCCTTATAACCTTGTTCTCACAAACCTCCTTGTGATGAAATTCATGTAGTATTATCCAAGACTTGACATTATATTCACCATGCTTCTTCTAATGACAAAGTTATTCGAACTTGTGTCACTGATATTCATATGCTAGATTATGATGTTGGCTATTCTTTAGATGATCCTTTATTAGGAAGTCTTGTCCAAGCCCATGATTCTAAGATTGGTGTTTTCATTCTTCTTTACTTGAGTCTTTTTTTGCATCTACTCATGTTCCAACATTTATAATTCCTAATTTTTACCTTTTTCCTCTTTATCATAGAGTATATATGGCACTAATGCCTTTAGTTTATGAGGATCCCCATAAGACTATGCTCATGGATCATGCTATGATCAGACCTTACCATTTTACTAGGTTCCCTGACTCCTATCATTAGTTCACCCCTGAGGTTAGTGTAACCCTCCTTAGACCTTCTATTGATTCCATCCCTCCCACAATGGAACTTATGTCAGAACTAGTTATTATTGATACTTCCACTATTGCTAAGCCTACTCTTGCTTCTTCCATTAATACTCTTATTCCACCTAGTTTCATTCCCTCTAAATCACCACCTTCTCTTGGTGATGGTTTGCTTCCTTTACCTAAGATGGATTATATTCCCACCAAATGGGTTGATGATCCATCTCTTTCTTCTTCCATGCTTGTTATACCTTCTCCCATGAGTGTTTATCCTAAAAATACTCACAAGTGTATCTATTTCTTCTATAGGATAGATAATCATGCTTCTACCCATTATTGTAAGTTAGGAAAATATATTGATACCTTGAATCCTTCTTCCCCATCAATAGACACTACCATATCTCCTCCAAAAATTCTTGTTGAACATATACCTAAGTATAATGAGAGGTATTGTCTATGGTAACAATGTGACACACATCACACTGGTCATTATTGTATCCTTTAGTATCATCTTAAGGATCACCTTATAGCTATTATTGGACCTTTTACCATTATTCCCATAGGTCATTCTCATAATAAATTTCCCATTTATTCTCTTATAGATATACCTCCTATGGTCCCTTCACCACCTTCTATGCCTCCACTATGGTTCCTTCTCCACCTGTGGGCCCTCCTTAACCCATGGATCTTTCTCCACTAGTGATTCCTACATCTCTTATAGATCCCATTCCCATGCATTATCCTAACCATCCTTTGCCTAATTTCCCTCCTCATCATGATCCAATTAGTATTCATACTTTTTTAGTTAAGGAGATTAGAAAAGAAGTATTTTCCCAGTATTTAACAAAGATTGACAAGACATTAGTAATAGTTCATATTTAGCTTCATAAAGAATTATTTGATGTCTTGGACAATGTGTGTCAATAGATTTACCAGTATTTATGATCACATGAATCATTCTTTCTCATTTATATTTGGATTGGATGTGTGTTCCAATCTTATTTCTATTTTTGATTATATCATTTGACATAGTGTCAAATTATTTTCTATCTTATATCATGTTTCTCCTTCTTATTGTATTATAGTTAGATTATGTTTTTGTTTCAAATTTCACATATACTTGTCTTTTCCTTATCATTGCTATTTTCACTTATCATTGATTTCTTTTCCTTTAGAATTTTTCTTAAAACTCCTCCCTTGTATCTTGTTTGCATTATTATTGTTATTTTTCATAGATAGTTATCATGGTGACTTGGTTATATCTACGCTATTCCCTTTGGTTATTATCTCCTTCTACCATGTAATCAGTCAGTAAACAATATTTATCATTACTATTTCTTTTTACTAGTCCATATTTGTATCTCCTCTTTCCTTCTTCCTTTTTTTGCAAATTAAGCATATACATGGTTGAGACTTGAGATCACATACTTGTTCATTACCGAGCATAAGTATCCTAGTCAGTATTTTGACCTAGGTTACTTAGCTTATTTTATCCTTAGCTTATAGCTCATTCATGTGTATCATTATCTCTCTCATGATTGGTCATTTTGAATCTGTATGGAGGAGGAATATTAAAATATTTAAAATAAAGAAAAAATCCAAATCATTTAAACAAGAGGAAATGATATCAAAAGGCAAAAATATTGAATATTCTTAAACATTAAATTACACTAAAAGACATGATTTAAAGCACATCTCCTTCTTCTAGCTGAATCTCAAACTCCACAATTGGCCTTACAATAGAGCCGAGGTCCTTTAAGATGTGGTGCCAACAGATTAAGAAAGAAGATTAAAAAAATATTTAGTGATACCTACTTTTTCACATAAGTACCCAATCTTTGTAGTAGACCAATGGCTCTATAAGGGGTCCTGAGGAGCAAGGAACATATCATGTGGAGGTAGGTCCATTTTAATTTTCCTTGTACCAATCTACCTTCATGAGTTGATCTTAGTAGCACACTTATTTTCCTATAAAGCTTTGTGTCTATAGGGAATAGGTTTCCTTTGTACATAGATGACCACTAGTTATTTAGTTTCTTCTCATGTCCTTATTATGTCTCTTGTCTCCTAAGGTCTTCTCATAAGATGCCTAATTATTTTCTTTTTACACTCCTTTTTTCATTCCCTTTCCTAATATTTCCTCTAGGGAAATATTTTTTTGATTTCTCATCTCTCCCTATGGGATTTCATTTGTGAGTTGCTTTGTAAGACTATGGATAGGACCTGAAATCCCTCATAAATTACCACATTTTACATCTTATTACCCACATCCTTGATTTAACATTCATTACCCTTCTTCTTACTAATCATAATTTGGTGCCCTTTAGGTTTTCTTTTTTGAGTTGTAGTGTAAGACTATAGATAGGACCTGAGCCTCCTCACAACACAAAAGATTTCTAATAAAAAAGTCACCATCCAAATTACATGTGTCAAGTAAGAGATAAGATTAGACTGATTACAAGGTTACATGTCATTTGACATACTTCCCATCTTGATATTTATTATGTTTTATGCTTACTTCACTTTTATTTTGTGTTTTATTTTCTTATTTGTTAAGTACATGTAAGATTACAACCATTTCTTGAAATTCTCATACTTCCCAAATTGAATTAGTATGATAAATTTAAGACCAAGTTTTTGTAAATTTTGTATTTATTTTGTACTTCCCATCATAAAATAGTATAATTGATTGACTTAATTTTTATTTTTTTAAATACCATTTGTGCCCTTTTCATACCTTCCATTTTATTACATTGTTTGTCATACTTCCCAACATGATATTTAGTATGATTTTACTTGTTTTAATTTGGTGAAAAAATATTTTACATTGGTTTAAAAACAAATCCTATTTTACCATCTTATTTGCCATTTTTTTGGATTTTTATGCTTAGTCATTTTTTGTTATTACACATTTCCCAACTTGAACTATTGTGTAGTGCATTTCTTTGATTGATTATATTTTTCTAAGTCTTTTTCACATATTTATTTTTAACCATTAATGTATAATCCATAATGCTATAAAAGAAACCACATCACATATATATTTACTATAGCATATACAATAAAGCTAAATACATGTGCTAGAAATAAATATATCTAAACCATCCATAGCATCAACCATAATGAACACACACAACAACCATAAAGACAACATACACAACCAACACCAATAAACTAAAATTATACACTATATATATATATATATATATATATATATATATCAACATTAGGGATGAGCTCCATCCTATCTATCTCATGGCCTAGCCACGCTACCTACTAAGGCCTCAATCTGACTCCTCCAAATAGTACATTGTAATGAGGTAGTTTGAGATTTTAATACCTCTATCTATCCTTATAGACATTCTATCTACACTTGTGCCTGTACCAACTTGGTCTAGGTTGTTTCATGTGCCTACATCATCTATGTCACTATCTCTAGATGAATATATCTCTCATCTTTCAGGGCCTACTAGGCCTATCTCTCTATTTCACCCATCTCTATTTTTGTTTTTACCCTCTTTATCTACATCTGTATCTACCTTGTAGCCTCTTCCACTAGTTTGAACCAGCTTGCATGAGCTGGGGTAGATGGTACACATAGATCCTCCAGTGTCATGTGGTCATATGGCTATAGATTCTCATCTGGGATGTCATGTAGTTCTCCCCTAACTAGGGGCTCCTATGTCTCCTCCTCATCCTTAGTCACACTTGAAAAATCACACCAAATAGATATTAGATCACTATCATATCTCATAATATCTATCTATCTACCAAATAATAACTTAAGAAATAATTCAAGCATATTCATACCTATCTGTGCCTCAAATCCTATAGTCTCTCCATCCATGTAACCACCTAGCATAGTATCCCTATATACATAGCCTCCTAGTACCTCCTCTATAGGTCACTTCCTTAGCTTAAACCTAGTTATCATGGCTCACATCTATCTCAGCTTGTGCCTGAGTGGTCTCTCTCTTATCTGTCTCTCCTATGGCTCCTTTACTAAATCACCAAGGATAAAAATGGTCTCCACTCTCTCCTCATACCTATTTCAATTCCATATCCTTAGTGGCCATATCTCATCTCTCTATGGAGTTGGTGGTGGTACACCTAGTTGACCTAGTAGGTTTAGTGTGTCAACTTAGTATACTTTTCTAAAAATTTGCATTTTTATTATTTTCTCCCTATTTCCCTCAAAACACATTTATCATATTCCTATTTTATACCCTTAGAATTTAATTTTTTTCATTTTTGACATGTATAAATGCTTAAAATAAAATTTTATCTAAAATTTACTTAATTAAATACGCATTTCAAAAATTAGTTTGAGATCCATAGTTTCATACCTATAGTGCATCTGTTGCCACCTCTAGGTGTCATCCTCATCTATCATGTCATTCCCTTACCATCCTAGCCTTGTTTGGTCTTAGAGCTATATTTTTTCTTTCACAATTCAAAATAACAAAATGATTTCTATTTTTTCTATTTAAACCACTTTTTAGCAATTCAACTTTTTCAATTATTTTCCTTTAGATTCTTTGTTTTGCTCATATTTTTATTTTTTCTCATCCATTTTTCAAACCATAAAATATTTTATATTCATGATGATGTAGAGATTCATTTCCACTACTATATGTCTATCTTCTAAAAATTTCAATTTTTGGCTATCTTTTGCACTAACTTCTATAGGTTCACCTAGTGTGATTTACATTGGATGCCTTCACTTTCTTTTAGTCTTTTTTTTATCTTTGGTACTAAGGTAAGTTAAAGGTATATGTTTTTAAATTATGTCTTTTCATTTATCATATTTTCTACTTACTACACTTTAATTAGCATCAGCATTATGTGTTATCATGTTTTATCTTTGAAGCACCATCCCATGTTGTACTTACGTGACACATGATGAGCTTCAACTAGGTTGTATGTATACACATAATATTTTCAAAATTTTATTAATTACTAACACTTTGTATCTTTCAATAACCTTTCAAGTCTCAATCTCTTTGAGTACATGCCTTAAGGGGTACACTAAGAAAGGCGTGGGTAGACCATCAGTGCTTTATAATATTATTGTTCTTTTTGCCACTTTCCATCTACACTCTTGCCTCATAAAACCTTAAACCTTAAGATTAATCTTCTCTTTCCTATCCATTCCAATCATTATCATGCTTTATTCCTTCATTTTTTTCCTTGTTACCCTTTTGACCTATTTAGTACACTAGGTCAACCTGGTTGACCTAGTATGTTTTGGGGACATTTTAGCTCTTTTGGATTCTTAACATATTGGCTAACCTAGTAGAGACTTTATGCATTATCATAAAAACATTCTAGGTCAACCCAATAGACCTAGTATAGCTAACATATCCAAAAGTTTTAAGGCAAGTTACCACTATATATATAAGGTCATTTACCACCATTTTAGAAGAGTAAGAGAGAGTGAAGAATCAAATGAAGAAGTGTGAATGAACATCTACTTATTGACCATTATACTTAGGGAATAGAGCTTTAGGTTTCAATACTTTCTTTTGAGATTTGATCTTATCTTGTGGAGAATTATTTTAGATGCTTAGGTAGGTCATGTAGCCTAGAGCTAATTTATCTCAGTTATCCTTATAGCCACAAGAATTTCTTGTGAATCACCTTGGCCAAGGGAGATATTGAGGATCAATAGGTTCATCTTCAAAGATAATTATTCCTCACTTTATTTCTCCTTTGTAAGAGTAGATAGATAATTCAATATGTATTATTCTCTTCCAT